>JAFIRS010001195.1:0-416327 GCA_018342105.1 Gonioctena quinquepunctata
GAATGAAAACTATGGTTCACGATATGAGCAATATAACCTTAGGCTGAGTATATAAAACCTCTTTATTATTGGTGTGGCTATTACTTCCTTTCATACTATTAAAAAAATCAAGATCAGTTCTACAAAGCTCAAGACGGAAAACAGCAATTGCATCAATCTCTGAATGTATGAACGTTCGGCATTTTCCATCGCTTCTTTTTCCTTCGAATTTAATGAATAATACTGATAGTGGAAATAAATGAATCGAATTTAAAATATCATCTCAACTTCAGGGGATAATTTTGAAATAGTAGAGTTGACGAAAAGCTTAAGTATCTGGAATCTGGGATAACCGTTGGTATTATAAACATATCTTGAAAATCAGCAGGTGAAAGGTCTGGTAAAACTGTAAAAAGATATAAGTGTTTTCAAAAAAGGTATTTGAAACTTCGAGGATAGATAGTACTTTTGAAATTAAGAAATAAGTTTCCAGAAACATGGGTCTGAAAACGTTTAGTTTAGTTGTGAGAAATAAAAACTACCCCAACGTTCTTGTATGTTTTTTTAAATCTTTTCAAGCGGAGTATATGAAAATTTTAACTTTTCAAACAGAAAAATTCTCATGTTACAATCGATAGTATTACCGTTTTCGAAGAATTTAAAGTTGAAGTTTTTCGAAATATTTGTTGGAATGCATTGAAATTTTGATTCAATTTTCTTAAAACGCTAATCCTATTGACCAAACAAAATCATTTTTGTGTGACCAACTCCCCATTATCAATTGAGAACTCCAGAAAATCACGTTCGATCAAGTTGGGGTAGTTTTTACCCCAAATAACCCCCGAAAATTATATCCAGCTTTGAAAATAGTTGTTTTGATTTTCCGAATTGCAAACAACGCACCATCATTGATCGCTGTAAAATTATTTTTGTGATATCAACGAATATTTTATTTTTAAATCCACTTAGTCAAAACTATCGTTTTCAGGTTTTTTTTATATCCACTATCTACTAAATACCATGTATGCGTTCAAACAATAATTTCGTATATTTAGAGCTTCATAATCAGCACAACTTTTATATGGAGAGTTTTTCTCTAAGATGTACACACAAACAGAAAATCGCTATGAATTCTTTTCAATTATTGAATATTTTGTATCTCCTTTTATTTAAGATTTTTTCGTTCGTGTCAATCAGAACAATATTGTATTTCTCCCGAATTCTCCATAAATAATTTTTGTCGATTTAATTGGGATTGGGATAGTATACGTTGAAGAGAAAACTATTGTTTTCTTGCACGTTTCGAATTCAATAAAATTAATCCTCAAGGCTATCTAACAATGGTTTCTTATATAATAATATAGAAACTATAAAAAATAGTTGTTACTTGCCAAGACGTATTCTATAATTAACGGTTATGTAAATGTTTAAAGTACTCACCAAAAGTGGTTCTTTCCGAGTTAAAATCCTCAAAAATGTAAACTATGGTCAGACGTCATAGATGCACAAAACGAAAATCCACAGGCACAATAGTACATATATTCTAACGAGACAATTGAACACTGAGGTAAAAATCTAAAACTAGGAAGAGATTGGAGAAAACAAAATATAAACAATAGTTTTTTCTTCAATTTCTACTGATCCCAATCCCAACTAAACTCTGACAAAAATTACTATTGGATCACTATTATATCTGATTCTATAAATTATCATTAGTTTTTATTTTTCCAAGTGATATTGAGATTGAAACCCAAGTGAATTATATCTATATCCTTGTTTGTTCTTCTCCAACAGGTGAGTGAATTTTTGTATCTTTTAGAAGTTGAATTATGTATCTTAACATGGTTTTTTGGATAACTTTCCACAGTCTGAAAATGGAAATATAATCAGGAAAATCTATAAAAGTGTAGAAACGGCAAACTAACTATAACCCCGATGAGAAACTGCGTTCACCAAATCATATTCCCGAAAAAAAAGATTCAATTAGTCAGTAACTTGCTGTATTCTGAATTTGCCCATAAAAAAATTGTAAAAATTCAAAATATACTTCTCTATATAGTTTTTGACTGACGTTTCGGGGACTATATCTGCCCCAGTTCTAAAATCTTCTAAATCCCTTTCAATAGTTTGAATAATTTGGTTTTTTCTCTTGCAGCTGAATCGGTATGAAAGCAATTATATAGGAATATTTGAAGTATTCTCCAACTTTTGATCGTAGGTTATGTAGTATACAGAAACATATAAATGATGTTTGAACTTTTCTATGAAAATATGTCCTATGTTTTCCGACTCGTGTTTCGTTAGCTTGAGTGGTGGCAATTTCAGAATTGATTTATACATTTTGAAATATAAATTTCCGACAAGCCGCGTCATCAGGTTTTTATATCAACTATTACTCTGCTGTTCCTGTATAGTTGAATCGGTATAGGCACCGGAAACACATTCAAGAGTAATTCGAAATAACCTGATAGTCGTTCATACCTTAGCAAAATGAGGCAATGAAATATCTCACAAAATTTCAGTAAAACTCTTATTTCACCGAGTATGGTCAGATCTAATATATCTTGGAAAATATACCATCTATGACTCCCATTTATTTAATTATAGTCGAGCAGTCAACTCTTTTTCTGATAAGAATTATTGACGGAAGAATTAGGACTCTAAAACTTTGAAATATTTCAAAACTACTTTTAACCAATTATAATGATATTTGGTGGAAACCCCTTCATCAGTACGAGCGTATACCCCCCAATAATGGAAACAGAACAATTCACATGATATAGACAAGTATCCATTCCTGAATGTAGAATACCTGATTTTTCTCCATTAATAAGTTCTTCGAAAATAATGTCGAGAATCAAGTTCTAGTAATTCTATAAAAAACAGTTTTTGTCTGAAATGTAAAATGACTTCGAACTGAAATTATATTACTTTCGTTGATAAATCAGCGAAAACTCTAGATATTGATGAGGGCAATTAAGATTAACGATAATGGCGAGAGCTTGAAGATATTCCTTACGTAACTGGCATTTCATTATGTCAATTTGATTAATTCTATTTGATGAGTGAAATTACTCGTGAAACAGCTCAAACCATATTATCATTTCCTAGAAAAGCACTCAACGTCCATAATGCATGGAAGATCCCCGAAGAAAAAGAATCAACTCCATCTCGTGGGCAATGAAAAGTAATGATAATGACGATAAAACCACAAAAAGTGAAACGTTGATCTCGACAAAAGTTGGAAAAACAGTATTCGTGAATCTCCGTCGTCCTAATTGCAATTGTCATAAAAACACCGCGCGCCAAGCCATTGTTTGGAGTAGTCTTCCGCTGTTTCTACTCAGCATGGCGTCATGTCCGTTTCCGGGGGAACCCTCTACCCCCCACGTCTCCCGACCAGAATTTATCATTTGTTTTATTGTACCAACCAAGATGACACTAACCATTAGCAGATAAGTTGAAAAAGAACGATAAATATCGCGATATCCCACAAGGTTAAGTGGTAGTCAATTTATATACGTGTGTTTCTCTTGTTTTTCGTTATTTATCTACGGATCTGGTGACTTCATATAAGATGGTTATCCATCGGTTACGAAAATATGGCGTTGAAAAATATCTATTTTGAAAGTGATATCAAACACAAAAAAATAGGGATATTTTAGTGTATTGTTTTTTGTTTATCTTGGTGTAACTTCAGTGACATACGGTAGTCTAGGTATATATATATATATATATATATATATATATATAAATTGTCATGTAATGATAATTGGTGTTATTTTATTTTTATTTTCCCTGCATAAATATTTTGATTTCGATTTTGATATACCTCTAATACTTATGTACCAATTGTTATATTGTGATATGATAATAGCTAATTGTTAAGAAATAATAATTGCCAGCTAACGTTACTGTTTTCTCGCCACGTTGCTGCCAATTGTTATTACCCTTTCTCACCACGACTAAACTCAGTTGGTACGCCTTCGCCTCAGGAGTCGGTACTGGCAACAGAGCCACTGCCTGTCTTCATGTCACTTGAACTATTTCAGTTCAGTGTTTATAGGTGGAATATAAGCATGTCATTGTGGAAAATAAACCAAAAATTCTCAAAAAACAATTATTTCCTTTATTCAGGAAAACTTATATTAACCTGGCCTGCGATAGATAACTTAAAACTATGGTCAATTGACAAATTTTCACAGAAAATAATGAAAAACAGTGATGGATACCGTAAACAAAACCTCACTTTTTCTTTTGGGTTGGAAGAATTCTTTTATAGTTCAATACCAACATGAAATAGAGTTCTTCAGATATACGAGTTACGTTGTAAAGTGATTCAGTTTGTGATATGCACTAAAAGAGTTAATACCTGGAACTGAAATGTTGCTGATGCAATACCTGGCATAATCTGAATTCCTGTTTCATCCACCCCTCTCAGGAACTCACCATTTCAAAAGGAACCATCCAAAATCCACGAAATCAGCTTGGACAAGTTTTATGTGGAGAACCAAAAAGGTAATCTTCTTTTATCCTTGTTTATTTTGTGTCGGGATTATTCAGAGGTTGTATTGGTTTTTTTATTGTTGAAAAACTACCTTCTCATTAATAAAATCCTAAATTTCTTTCTTTCCAATTTTTGTACCTGGCTTCTCTTCAAAATTTTTTTCAATCTCCTCTCGCTTTGTTTTTTCTTCACCTGGATACCATTCCTGTTTTGTCATTTTTATTTGAATTTTCAAAATCGCGCACTTTCTTGTCGAACTTTCACTATTTTGGTGTTATTTGAGAAAACTTATGAACTAATATATTTTACATTTCTCATAAACTGAATACAATATTTGATCATAATTATCTTTGACGTTTCTCAGTTCTTACTTTTCCACAATTTCAAATCTTTTATCTCACCATATCTGTTCCCTGATTGGCTATTGTCATCAAGAAGTTTCTTGTTCTCCTATTGGCTATTTTTAGTCAGATACAATTTCATATACTGTATGTTTCAAGCTTATAATTTTGTTGATCACATTTGATTTAGAATGATTTTGTAAATCTAGACTTTTTTGTTGTATTTTAAACAATTATAGGTTGTAATCATTTTGACAATGCATAAATATTTTGATTTCGATTTTGATATACCTCTAGTACTTATGTACCAATTGTTATATTGTGATATGATAATAGCTAATTGTTAAGAAATAATAATTGCCAGCTAACGTTACTGTTTTCTCGCCACGTTGCTGCCAATTGTTATTACCCTTTCTCACCACGACTAAACTCAGTTGGTACGCCTTCGCCTCAGGAGTCGGTACTGGCAACAGAGCCACTGCCTGTCTTCATGTCACTTGAACTATTTCAGTTCAGTGTTTATAGGTGGAATATAAGCATGTCATTGTGGAAAATAAACCAAAAATTCTCAAAAAACAATTATTTCCTTTATTCAGGAAAACTTATATTAACCTGGCCTGCGATAGATAACTTAAAACTATGGTCAATTGACAAATTTTCACAGAAAATAATGAAAAACAGTGATGGATACCGTAAACAAAACCTCACTTTTTCTTTTGGGTTGGAAGAATTCTTTTATAGTTCAATACCAACATGAAATAGAGTTCTTCAGATATACGAGTTACGTTGTAAAGTGATTCAGTTTGTGATATGCACTAAAAGAGTTAATACCTGGAACTGAAATGTTGCTGATGCAATACCTGGCATAATCTGAATTCCTGTTTCATCCACCCCTCTCAGGAACTCACCATTTCAAAAGGAACCATCCAAAATCCACGAAATCAGCTTGGACAAGTTTTAGTGGGAACCAAAAAGGTAATCTTCTTTTATCTTTTTATTTTGTGTCGGGATTATTCAGAGGTTGTATTGGTTTTTATGTTGAAAAACTACCTTCTCATTAATAAAATCCTAAATTTCTTTCTTTCCAATTTTTGTACCTGGCTTCTCTTCAAAATTTTTTTTCAATCTCCTCTCGCTTTGTTTTTTCTTCACCTGGATACCATTCCTGTTTTGTCATTTTTATTTGAATTTTCAAAATCGCGCACTTTCTTGTCGAACTTTCACTATTTTGGTGTTATTTGAGAAAACTTATGAACTAATATATTTTACATTTCTCATAAACTGAATACAATATTTGATCATAATTATCTTTGACGTTTCTCAGTTCTTACTTTTCCACAATTTCAAATCTTTTATCTCACCATATCTGTTCCCTGATTGGCTATTGTCATCAAGAAGTTTCTTGTTCTCCTATTGGCTATTTTTAGTCAGATACAATTTCATATACTGTATGTTTCAAGCTTATAATTTTGTTGATCACATTTGATTTAGAATGATTTTGTAAATCTAGACTTTTTTGTTGTATTTTAAACAATTATAGGTTGTAATCATTTTGACAATGTATGAAAATGATTGCATTATAGTATTTGCATATTTTTACCTATCAATATTATACAGAGGCTTTATAAAGGAAATATAATCTCAAAAAAAAGTAAAACAATTTCTCATGAACTACTAACTATTAAATATTTATTATTTTTGTGGTCTTTTTAAGAGATTATTTCTTTCTCAGCTTTAAAATATATTACTGGTCCTTCCTAACATAACAATATATATATATATATATATATATATATATATATATATATATATATATATATATATATATATATATATATATATATATATATATATATATATATATAGTATATTCATGGTGACATCAGGCAGTACGATAATTGACCAAATTTCCATTAATTTTGAAAATGATGGCTCATGTTGCGTTTTTGATAATGATATTTCTGACCATATAACTGTTTTCCTTGAACTGGATCTATTTTCTTAAATGAAATCATCTGAAACTACTCACGTTAAGATAAGTTTTGATGGAAGAAGTATATATGACTTTTAGAAGGCCCTTAAAGAAGAGAATTGGTATCCAATTCAAAATATTGAAGATTTGAATGATGCATTTCTTAATTTCTATCAAATATTCCACTATCATTTTGATACATATTGATCTAAACGCACCTACTAACACAAATATAAAAGCATAAAATTGGTAGATGAGAATTTTATACCTGCGAAGCAAAACGTAAACATTCGAGTTTACTAAAGGATAAAAAGCATTACTATCAGAGACGCATACTAAATTCGGCAAATAGGATGTGTACATCATGGACTATTGTTTCTGAACTTTCAAATAAGAATAAAAACTGCTAATAAAGTTATTATCAATAACGGTGACCTGGTAGAAGATGATGAGGAAATAGCATCCCTCTTCAACGACTTCTCCATCAAGACTCCTATTAATCTAGTAAACAATAAACCTAGAACTAGCAATCACAAACCTATCAATGAATTCGATACGAAAACGTACTTACAAGCTTTTACTTATAACTTCATCCGCTACTGAAACGAAAATAAAAAAATAGAAATTCTGCAGGATCTGATGAAATCCCAGAATTTGTTTTTTTAAAGAAGTTCTTGGGGCTATAATTGCCACATTGACTCATCTTATAAGCCTATCTCTCCCAACGGGCAGCTTCCCAAACGCACTAAAATTGGAAAGGTTCTACCGATCTTCAAGAACAACGACTCCAAATTATTGGAAAATTACAGACATTTAAATATGCCTTCCTTGAGCGTCTATAGTATTCCATAGAGAAACACGAATGTTAAGTCGGTTGAGCAGAATGCTCGGTAGCCATCTTTTGTGATTCGAGCCGAGCATTCGACTGCGTTAATCATACAAAATTATTAGAGATGACAGAAGAGTATGGTTCGAGGGGGTTCCCATAAAAATGGATTCAGTCTTTTCTGCAGGGCAGAAAACAATACGTTTCAATCCTGATGAATTCCGCTGACATGACATGAAACAGTACGTCAGATTATTCGGATGTTAATATAAGTGTTCCACAAGGATCTGTCTTGGCACTGGTATTGTTTTTACTATACATCAATCAGATTGATACTGTCAAAACGAGTTATCACCACTCGACCTACGCAGATGATTTATCACTGCTTGTATCTACCTCCAGTAATGATTTACTGAGAGCCAATTGCTCTGAATTGATGAACAAATTATCAGATTTTTTCAATGAACGTGACCTATTCTCCAATACAAAAAATGGAGATGTTAAGAACTCATAGTCGACAGAATATAATAGAAAATTTGGCCAGAAGCTTATATTCCGTACCCTGGGACATATATCAAGGAGAGAATCATGTAAACCGTTTTTTGAAATGTACATCTATGAAATAGCTTTGCATATTTTCCAAAATGAGTCATCTTTTCTATTGAATAAAGACCTTCATGACTATAATACAAAAAAAAACAATCTATTCATATACCATTCGCGAAAGTTGTTTTTTTTTTTTATGTTCTGGTTCCCACGAAAAGGGATATCCTGTAATGTTCAGAGAACATCGTGGGAACCAAGGGAAAGAAGGTAGGAGTTGGTGTTCTTCTTAAATTTCTGGAGGTTGTATGCCTCGGGGAACACCTCCCTAGGCAATGAGTTCCAAAGCCTCGCTGTTCGTTGGATGAACGAGTCTTTGGAAAGTGATGTTCTGCAGGTCTCCAAAGTGACCACGAAGGGGTGTGATAACTGAACTTGACGGGTTAGTCTCGAAGAGACTGCCAAAGCAGGAACGATTGTTGATATTTCAGAAGAGCATCGCCCATGAAAATATCTATAAAATAGAGACAAATCGCCAACTTTTCTACGGTGTTTCAGACAAGTGAGCGAGTTTGTAAGCGAGGCATCACCGACGAGACGAATTGCCCTTTTTTGGACAGAATCCAGTAGCCTCAGGATATGTTTAGGTGCCGCGCTCCAAATATGGGAACAGTATTCCAGGACAGGTCGGATCTGTGCCTTATAGATCATAAGTAGCTGAGTGGGGGTGAAATAGCTCTTGGCACGAAACAAAACCAAGTTTTGGGATGCACTTTTGGCAATGGACCTCACGTGATTTTCCCAGGAAAGGTTATTGCTGATAGTAATACCAAGCATCGATATGGATGACTTCAGTGGTATGGTTACTCCTGACAAAGTTATGTTAGGCACAGTGAGATCGGCTTTTCTAGAGAAAAGACATGCTTGTGTTTTGTTTGCATTGAATTCTACCAAGTTATTAGATCCCCACTCGAGAATTGTTGCCAAGTCCATATTTATATTATTAACATTTCTTCCTCGTTCATTTCTGGTTTCACGGGCTGATATAGGGGCCCTGGAGGAGAAAGCGGTATGGAGGGTACTATCATCGGCAAAGCTGTGTACTGGACATGAAGTTGCTTTCAACAGGTCGTTGATGTGAAGTAGAAATAGTGTTGGTGCGAGAATAGATCCTTGCGGAACACCAGCATTTATGAGTAGAGTGTCAGATGAAACTCCATCGACCACTACATGGAGAGACCTGTTTGAGAGAAAACTAGCAAGCAGAGAACACAGCTGAGGGGGCAAGCCATAAGACGGAAGCTTGGCGAGGAGTCCCTGGTGCCAAGCTCGATCGAACGCCTTGGAGATATCTAATGCCACAGCTAAAGTTTCTCCATACTTTTCAATAGATAGCTGCCATATATGTGAGACGTAAGCGAGCAGGTCACCAGTTGATCTCTGATGGCGGAAGCCATATTGCCTATCGTTGACAATTCCTGAGTCTTCCAGATATTTCATGAGCTCGATGTTGATGGCTTTTTCCATGATCTTTGAAATAATAGATAGCAGTGCGATAGGTCTGTAGTTGCTAGGTAGGGACTTTTTGCCTTTTTAGGGACTGGCTGTACTCTTGAAATTTTCCAATTGGACGGAAATACCCCAAATTGTAAGAGTGGTTGAACAACTTGCAAAGAACAGGTGTTAGTTCGGGGCACATTTCTTGAGAACAATCGGCGGATCCAGAGTGGAACCACCAGCAATGAGGGTGTGAGACCAGCAAAACTTTTGTAGTACGTTGGGAAAGGTGTCTCGGGCATGTGACTGTCAATAGGTGTAATGTTCGGGGGTTGTTTTCCCGATGAATCCAGAGTGGAATTTCCAGCAAATAGGTGCGCAAAGATATTGGCTTTTTCCTGGGCAGTCGTTGCTAGTGTTCCATCTTCTTTGGTTAGAGGAAGAAATGAGCTGGAAGTGAAGTTTTTTCCCACAGCTTTGGCGAAAGACCAAAATGAACGGGATCCGTTAGGACATTCGGCAAGTTTTGATCTTATTCTATTGTCTCTTTGCATATGCCTCTAGCCTCGACATATGCTGCTCTGGTCTCAGGGCCCGGATTTTTTAGCCATCGATGGTATGCTGCCTGTTTGGAAGCCACAGCTCTGGAGCAGTTTCTGTTGAACCAGGTCTTATCGGATGATGTTCTTCTTTCGGTATTCGGTATGTAAGTTTGCATCCCCAACATGATGATTATCAGAAATTGTCTCAGCACATCGTGTTGGATCTACTGAAGGGAAACAAACTCTCTTCCACGGAAACGCTGAGAAAAACATACGAAGACCTTCCCAGTCGGCCGAATTGTAATGCCACATGAGACGGGGTGGTATTGTGCAGCTAGATGGTAAATGGAAAGAGCATGTTGTGGAGATGAGGGTGTGATCAGAGTTTCCAAGTGGGGCACAAACTTCTATTCTATACGGGTCAGGATTGGTGGTGAGGAAAAGATCTAGTGTATTGGCAGACTGGTTGTTGATATCAGGGATGCGGGTTGGTAGCTCGACCAGTTGTTCTAGACCATGAGTGATGGCGAAGGCCTCGGCTTGACGACCCGCATCATCTGTTTTGTTAGAGAATTTGAGCCAGGCAGCGTTATGTACATTAAAGTCTCCCATGATTATGGTTTCAGCTGTTGGATGGTTCTCCTGAATGTAGTCCAGTTTGAGTGATAAAAACTCAAAGAGGTCGTTATATGAAGGTTCATTAGGTGATAGGTAAAGGCAGCAGAGGAACTTAGTCAGTTTGGTATCAGATAGTTCGAACCACATCACATCAAAGTCTTTCGGTTCCAAACTCTCTTCACGCTGGCATGAAAGGTTAGCCTTAGCGTAAAGGCAGACTCCACCTTTGAACCTGAATCGAGAATGGAGTTCGTAACCAGGACAAAGCATATGGACCTTGTTGGTGGACGAGTTTACTTGTGTTTCTGTTAGAGCCAGAATATCCGGTTTTTTCGTCTGTAGGTGATGGTGGACGTCATTGATGTTTTTGTGGAGTCCGCGGATGTTGCAAAAATTAATCTATAATGTTGAGTCCCCTCGAGTACCTCTCGCCCGGAAATCCGAATGGAGAGGTATTTTGCTTCCGGAGTGTTTTACTCTAGGAGACTTCATCATTATTACTATTAGGATGCACCTGAAAATAAAGGAGGAATTGGGGAAAAGGAAAGAGGGAGACCGGAAAGTATCGACCGAACACTGAAACATGGAATGATCCATATCACAGCACACAAAGTCGATATGGTGGTATTTCACCGGGCGATGAGACCATCTTCCACCTACGGTTATCCTTTTAGTCGCCTCTTACGACAGGCAGGATTTACCATGGGGCTATTCTAAAGCCGACTCCATACAGTTAATACAATTGATATAGCATATCATGCTCCCAATTATATGGGACCAAGAATTCACAATAAATTGCCCGAATTTACGAAACATCATACGATCATACACTTTACTATTTGAAAAATCTATTAGATTAATGTTTTTATTTACTATCTGAATTTTTTATGTAAATGTCAATGTTTTTATTCTTATACTAATAAATTTACTTCTGTTGTTTCAACTACTTAGATTTAGGTACTGACAATACCCGTGAATGTAACTATCGACGGAAAATGAAGATTTATTATTACTATTATTATTTATTCCAAAGAATATTGTTTCATGTGCTCCTTCAAATATTTTCTATGAGCAGTATTCTATCATGCAATTTTTTATCGTTCCGTATAAAAAACAAAAATATAAAGATAGGTTCCAAAAAATATCACTATAAATACTGACAATAAAAAAACTAAAATCTGCCGACCGATTGCTAAAATGTTCACATCATCAAGAGTTCGTATAAAAAAATAGTTTTGTTAAACTCAAACCCGAGCTTGTTTCCGTTACTATTGTACGGAATAAAACCGACAGCCTATATTAAGGGTTAATTCATAAAATAGCACTCGATCCAATATGATAATCGAAGTGAACATAAAGAGCCACTCAACACAATCCATTTGAAACAATCGCGCAATCATAGCCACCCCTATATATGCGCGCAGATAACATCGAGTAGGCCAGGCGTGCTGGGGGCTGATTTGACACATTTAATTTGACCGGTCGTCCCATCGGGGTTGTCCATTACTACATATCACAGCAGTCTTCTGATTAATAAAATAACAGATGTGTTGCTGTTTAATCTCCGCTGGGTGCGATGTGATAACATAATGAATTGTGTAATCTAGATTAGAGTATTTGCCGAAACTGTGATTAGATTTTTCACATTTATTGTTTCATTAGGAATAGGCAAGCGTCCGTTTACCTACCCACGCCTCCTATGTTTTCTGAAAGCATGTTACAATAATATTTCTGAAAAATAGGCTATCAAGGGACACATAACTCATTTACATCTACTCGTACAAAATGTGGAAATTTTTTTAGTACTTGCCATACCTCCAATGGAGAGCAGCGAAAATTAAATTTAATGATATGCGAATACATGGATCGGAAAATAAAACGAGAGCTTTGTGAAAACTGATTAATGAATTGAAAACAGGTAGGTATGAAAATAATGAATGAACTATTACACAATAGTATATTGAAGTATAAGTGGATAAAAAGGGCTTTAAAACACGCGCGATTTTTCGAGCACGACGGCGCAGCCGGAGTGCTCGAAATAGAGCAAGTGTTTTTAAGACCAGTTATCCACGAATACTTTACGTTATTTTTTTTTATTGGTGCACTTTGAAATCATATAAACTGGTATTATTACTACAAAAAATAGAAATAAGAACTAATAATGCAAGAAGGTTGAATTCGTGATGTGACATCAGTATACCTTTCGTTGTCATGGAAATGAGAAAAACAGATATTTATTTGCAATTTGTTATGAAAGATCAATATTTGTTGTCACCAGAGCTCAAAAATGAATTATTCTAATATCGATTTTTTGAATAGTGAGGCAGAATCGCGGTTAATACCGCGAAAATCCAGTGATATATATAAAAAATTATATGAAAAGTTCATCAAATGGATGGAGGAGCACATATAAATGAACGAATTGTTAGTAATATTTTATTTGACGTTACAAGGTACTCCTGTCAGATCAATAATAAAAAATTTGTCATTTAGACTTCACGTTTCTCGATTTGTTGATGTTGTCATGGTAACTTTAAAAAACGCGCGTTTTTTGAAGTTCGATTTAAACACGCTGAGGCGTGCTTTAAATGGGTAAAAAGGGGCACCAATAAAAAAAAATAACTATCATTTACCAGATCAGATTGTTGCTAATCAGTTTGCAAACCAGTTCACCATCCCTATCAATAAAATTTTTAAATGCGACTATAGCTTTTAGTTTCAAATATTTCCTTATCGCACATATAATTTTATCTAGAACCCGTTACGATTGTTGAAGTTGAGTCAATAAGTAGTCTGAAATCTTCCAACTCCTCTGGCCATGATAATATTTCCAATAATTTATTGAAGAAATGCAGCTCGTGGATTAGTGAACCTCTGAATTACCTAACCAATCTTTGTTTTGAAGGAAGGAAAATTCCCAGATAACTTCAAACTGGCAATAGTTCAGCCACTTTACAAGAAAGGAGATCCGAATGATTTTGTTAACTACAGAGCAATAAGCCGTTATGTATCTCAAATTATTTGAGTGGCAATAAGGATCGGTTAACCAATTACTTACTTAAGTACAAACTCTTATCGTCCGAACAACATGGTTTTTGTAGTAACAAAAGTACAGAGACAGCACTATCTGAGTTCAGCGGTCGGATCATCTCAAGTTTTGACAAAAAAATGTTTGCTTTGGGTATTTTCATTGATTTCTCGAAAGCTTTCAACCTAGTGGATCATCGATTAATTACGAGATATGGAATAATAGGTTCGCCTTTAACATTAATCGTGTCATACCCCAATAAAAGAAAACAAATAATAAGAGTCAACAACATTCTCTCTGAAGAAATGGATGTAGAGCAAAGTGTGCCGCAAGGTTCTGTCTTAGGCCCTCTACTTTTCAACATTTTTGTTAACGATCTCATTCTCTATATTCAAAGGGTTCAGAATGTTTGTGTTATCTGCTTTGCAGATGACACGAATATTTTGGTTGTTGACAAGGATCTCAATAAGCTGAAAACTACTGCTGAAGCAGTTTATGCTGATATTGTAAAAAGGGTTCAACTGAATCATCGTAAAACAATAACTGTTCTTTTTGGTAATGGCAGGACTGATGAAATCAAACTTTTTCAAGGTTTCAATGATGAAATAGTAAGTAGTAAATCAGTGAAACTATCGGATGTTACCTATGAAAGGCAACTTCACTGGGATTGTCATATTGATTGTTTGTGTAAGAAAATAACAGAGTAGCTGTTATAGTCTGAAATTTATGAAGTACCACTGTAGTGAGTACACACTACTGTCATTGTACTATGCAAATTTTCATTCCCATATAAAGTATGGAGTTTGGGGAAATTGTGCACATGTGAGTAGAGTATTGGTACTTCAGAAATATGCGATTAGAATCCTTGCTAGTATCGATACTAGAACGATCTGCAGAGATTATTTTAAAAAAATCAAAATCCGCACTGTTGTTAGTTTATATATACTGGAAGTTTGTACATACGTCTATAAAAATAAAAACAAGTTATTGAATACTGTTGAGAAGCATAACCATAATACATGTTTCAAAGGCCAACTACAACCTCAGAATCACCGGACTACGCTGTACCCAAAATTTTTTTTTTTACTGGCTGTAAATTATACAACTCTCTTGATGAGCATATTAAGAGCTCCCTCAATGTAAATATTTTCAAAACAAGACTGAAACAACAGCTAGTTCAAAGGCCTGCTACACTATAGATGAGTACTTAGTATAATTTGTGTTATGTTCGTGATATATGCAATTGATTTGATTTTTATTCAATATAGCATAGTATATATATATATATATATATATATATATATATATATATATATATATATATATATATATATATATATATATATGATGACTGTCTCTCTTTCTTGTATCTTGTGTATTCACGTCTTTCATCTTTTTATGCTATATTGTCCGAAAATTATGTTCCTGTGAAGATTAATTTCTCAATTTTTATCATGTATTTTAATCTAATGGTAGGTATTCTATTTTATTTTATTTTGATATTCATTTGTGACTTGTCCCTGGGCTTGAATTTATATGTATATTTTATGATAAATAAATTGATTGATTGGTGAGCTGTCACCCCATCCGCTTTAAATTTTCTATGATCTCAACCAAAGTCCCATGAAATTCAGATTTCGATATCATAAGAGCCCAAGTTTCCTACAGGTTTCTTGCTGTTTTTTGCATGAAAGTAGTGTAAACGATTCCTTCTGTATTTGAATGAAATGAAGGATATCGTGAGATCTCAGGAAATTCGACAGAATCCAATTTTAAAATAAATCCAAACTGTCCAAAATAAGAAAAACAAATAGAAAAAACGGTGTCTTGTACCGCGTGTCATACAAATGGTCCTCATTCCCTCTTTTAACATACAAATATTGTAATTTTCTTTCAACAGACGTACGTACACTCTCCAATAATAACCCACAATTTCATTTACTTTCCTCAGATTCGGCAACAGCACTACGAATCTAAAGTCACACTCGAAAAAGTTCCTTTCACTGACAGTAAAAATAAGAATTATGATGAGAAAACTACAAAAATTACATAATCTCTCTCATCAGGTCAGAGAAACAGACAGATTCTGTATAAATTCCAACTGGTTTTCATGATGCTTTCTGATAACATCACAATTTCACCTTGCAGGTTACTGAGAGGACATTCATTACCATTACAGAAAATAATACTTTATGATCTGAATAAATTTCGAAAGTATTGCGGATCAATATGACATTCATCATTGTTCAATTAATAAAACTTATGGAAATGAAATCAGATTCCTTCATGTGCCGTAGTGTGGTCAAAATAAATTTGGTTTGGGATATTTTGTTGATAATTTTCGAAAATTATCGTCTGAATGAATACCATTCTACAATGTATTTCATGCATTTTACGTTAAGAACTCAAAAGTCAGTTTTTTTCTGATAGTAATAGCAAAATTTGAACGGATTTCTTATGATGTACTCGATTCTTTCCTCATTCATCACGTGAGTTCGACAGGTGGACTCCTGATTGAATCCCAACTGATGTTTACAATTAACATCAATCACATCACATTGGGGACTGACAGGATATAACAAGAGACGGTGCCATGAAATTTGTTTCGATCGAAATACATTTTGAAGCTACAACAAACTGAACATGTATATTTTTGATTGGACTCATCAAAGTTGTAAAATATTACCTTACGTCAGAAAAAGTGTTCTCATGATTCAAAGTCAGCGTTAGTGAATGTCTCAATATATTTTCTGAAATTAAATGCTGGCATAATCTTCACCATAATCTTTGGAAGATAAGGCGCCAAAATTTCAAGAACAAAGATCCCAATCAACAACCAGAAACGTTTTTTTTTCAAATAGTCAACGAATACATTGCTGTCATTATATAAAAAAAAAATGACAATTCTAACAACCATTCAAATTTTGTAATTTTGTCAACATTGCACTGATAATTGCACTCAGTGCAATTATCAATCACTATGACAAAACGATTGAGTTTGACAACTTCATTCCAAATAAATTTCAAAAAGTCACGTTTTGGCAATACGAATGTTCAAAGTATAAATGCGCTAATCAAAGAAAAAATTCACAGAAATACAACCTACAGTCACAAATATATTTGGGGAATATTTATGGAATTTTTCTGCGAACGAAAATATGAATTAAATGAACATAGCTTGGAAGAATTGGCGTTGTTACTAAAAGATTAATAATAATAATATAATAATAATAATAATAATAAAGTTTATTCACCAAGAAAATATTTACAAAAAAGGTTTATATGATTAAAGTGCGTACAGTAAATAAACAGGGGATACCACAGAAGCTTTAGTTCCAATGTAACTATCGCTTGTACGTGGCTTCATGTTGTTGTATGTTCCATCAATTTCAGTAGGTGATCATTACATAACTAGTTGAAGATGATTCGTTATGAAATAATTTGAAAATATAAAATATATAGATATAATGTGAAGATATGAAGATATGAAAATTGAAAAATGTAAAATGTAAAATGTAAAATGTAAAATGTAAAATGTAATTATAAAATGTAAAATGTAAAATTATAAATGTAAAATGTAAAAGTGCTAAAAGGAAAAGTTTAAAAGTTTAAAAATCTAAAATGTACAAATATAAAATATAAAGTATCAGAATATAAAAATTCGAGTAACTAATTGAGAGATATGCGCATACGTACATATATAGATATACTCAGACTTATACAATTAACACGGGAGAACATGAGTATAAATTATATTACTAATAAAAATAATAAGTAGACCATTCATTGTTTCGATTGAAGAGTATAAAATACCTAACCATATATTAATTTAGTTTTGATTAACAAAATCGTGTAATTTGCTCCTTCAAAGCCAAAATCCATTTTTTATTTTTTCTTGAATAAATTGATGCTCTGTAAGTTCCTTATATCAACAGGTGTTAGACTATAAAGTTTTGGTGCAAGAAAGTCACAGTGACGTTGCCCTATGGTTTTGTCACAGCGAGGTACGCTTAATGATATTGTTTTATTTCTTGTGCTGTAGGGTGTGAACAGGGTGAGAAGAGATCTTGTTTTTTTATGTTGACTAGTATATTTTGACAGAAAAGTTGCCTACTGTCAAATATTCCCGATTCTTCATGTAATTTATCATTGAGAATCTGAGTGGTTCCGTATATAATTCGTAATATCCATCTCTGAATGACGTTTAAATTTTCTAAGTGCGTGTCATTTACACCACCCCAGCCACAATACCTAAGTTAGTTGAGATTGAACCAGTGCGTAGTATAATATTTCTAGGTGTTTCGTTGTCAAGGTAATCTTTCAGATATTTAAATCTATATAACATACCTCTTAACTTGTTGACTATATTTCTTATGTTAAGGTCCCACTTGAGGTGTCGTCAATTACAATACCTAAATATTTAATCGATTCAGCTTCAGGTATTTCTGAATTTGTCCGATAATCAAAGGACCCATATTTGGTATCCACTGGAGTATGAGGAAAACGGTAGATATTTTGTTTTTTCCAGGTTGAGAGTTAGTGTATTATATCGAAACCACTTTTCTATAACTCTAAAATCATCCTCCACTTCTGCTTTCAAGGTGTTCCATGATTTCGCCTCATAGAATATAGCCGTATCATCTGCAAAGCTCAAAATTTTGCCCCTGGTTCCTAAAGAAAGTAAACTGTTGATATACAGAGTAAACAACAGTGTTTGACCCAAAGTACTATAATATTCATTGAAACTGTCAGAGATGTGCTTTTTGGAAAATAGTGGTGTACCGTCAGTTGATATAATTTTTTCTATTTTTGTTTCTGGTTTGGATCGATTGCAGATATCATTTACGCATTCCCAGAGAGCCTTGGATTGGTTCATGTTATTTTTGATTAATTTTTGTGTATAAGTTCTTTTAGAATTTTTTATTATCTTATCTAGTTTATTTTTGTAAGTATGGTACTCTGTTTTCAAAATTTGGTTGTTTGGGTCTTTCATTAATGTTTTATACATTGTCTCTTTTTGTTTATCGATGTTAAGAGTGCAGAAGTTATCCATTTTCTTCGTTTTATATTTTGTTTTTTTAGCTTGACATTTTTCGTATTTCTTTCAATATATAAGTTAAGTTTTTGAATGAATTTATCAGTCATTTTGTCTATATCCCGTATCGAGTATAGGTCGACCCATGTCTCGTATTCCAAATCGGTTTTTAATGATGAGAAGTTTATATATTGCTTGTATTTATTTTCATTTGGAATATTATTATGTGAACTTTGGTTTAGATCTATTGTTAATGCTATAGGGTAATGGTCTGTTATATTGAATTGGAGACAAATGATTGGATATTTCTATGGGATACAGTTTTAACAAAGAAGTGGTCAATACATGTTTGACTCTGTGGTCGGGTGTAGCTATTGATGTATGACTCATACCCAAAACTATTCAAGGAATTTTTGTATTCTTCGACAAACTCTGAATCTGAAAATAAGTCTATATTGATATCTCCGTTATTATATGCCAGTCACTTTTTTCAATAGACTGTATATAGTCCAATAGATCTATATTGAACCTTTTGGACAAGTACTTGGGGTCTGTAGATGGCAGTTATCATGGCATTTGCATATTTTGATTTTGTTGTGATTTCAAGAGCCTTAATGTCACCAATGTTTATTACGCTATATGTGAAACTAATGCTGTTTTAATATACACTATTACACCATCATTTTTGTTCAGTGTACCTTTGTTATATATTGTGGTGTAGCCATCAATTTCCACTATATTCAAATCATAGACAAGATATGTTTCAGAGAGTACAATGATTTGAAATTCAAGAGAAAATCTGTTCAAGAATATTTTCATCTCATCCATGTTTTTGTGATACTTCTGATATTAAAATGTATTATACTAAATGGATTTTGTTTATCTGGTATAAAATCTTTAACATCTGAGATTACTTTTGCTACTATTGGTTCGTTCTTATACTCTTTTATGAATGGGTCCATTTTAGCTTTATAGTGTTAATACCTTAATATAATACAAAGAGTGAAATAAACTAAACATCAATTCAATAATATGCTAAGATGAGAAGAAGCGAATTTTAGAATAAGTTCATCGGGCAGGTAATTTCTTACTCTGGTTTCTTTAGGCTTCACTGCTTTCCTTGTGGTTACACTAGTCTGTGGCGTATTGTTCACTTGATTTGTTTGAGTGTCACTGATATTCCTAAGTGGTAATTGGTTGCTTTTGTCGATCTTTTCCTCTTCATACAAATTGAGTTGCTGTGTTGGTTGGAGAAGAGCTTGAATATATTCTGCTCTAGGCTTAGCCAGGTTGAGAAAAATCGCAACTACTTGAAGGAGCGTGTTCTCGGTTTTTGTGTTTCCTTTTGTGAGACTGATGTTGGTTTCAACGGTTTTTCGTTGCTCAATAATCTTCTCATGGCACTTTGTTGTTTCGCTTTCGTGGGTGACGGGTTGTCACTTGGTGCAGAATGTGTACCTGAAGTTGGTGTCGCAGGAGCACTATTGGGTTTATCAAGATTTAGGTCTCCTTGGTATTCCGTTTCCAACAAATCATTCACCTCATATATCGTGCCATTTACAATTAATTTATTACCTCGTATATAACAGTCCTCATAATTTTCTCCCTTGGCAAGAAATAAGTGTTTTCGTAGAATTTTATGATCGCTTCTCTGTTTATGAGTCAAGTCATGGGCAATGGAAATATTTTTCCCTTTCGGTCAATATGAGAAAGAAAGACGGGACCGAATTTAAAGAAGCAACGGTGAAGACAATGTGGAACGTTTCGTGCAAACTTTTGCAAGGAAAGTACTATAATGACTATAATATTATGATTGACCCGTTTAACAATATAGTATTTAAACCAGCCCGAGATGCCCGCGATGCAATCAGGAAGAAACTACAAGCAGATCCATGTAAACGTAAGTCCAGTTCAGTTTTCGTTAAATTTGTCAACAAAATAATATTGCTATGGGATGAAAATACTCCTGAAGGTCTTGTGCGTAAATTTTACCATATTGATGCTGTAGAATTAGCGTGGCGACGAGGAGAGGCAGTTGCTTGTCTGGTGGAGTTTTTTCAAATCGAGAAAAATAACGATGACTCTGTAACAAATCGCATTGAATACAATCCGGTGTTCAGTAAAACGTGCCAAGGTGATTCTCCCAGACAGCACGGAATATTCCTAGAATATTCTCTAAATATCCGAAAACCAACATATTCCTGGAATATTCTCGAGAGAATATAGCACGAATATTCTCGTGAGAATATTCCTGTATGAATATTCATAGAATATTCCTGTGTGAATATTCATGGAATAATCATGTATAAATATTCATAGAATAATCAAAATTGAATATTATGTATTGTATATTCATGGAATATTCTCCCTTATTTCTATTGAATGAACACCAATAATCATTTTCGAGTTCAAAATATGGGAAAAGTATGAGAAAAAGTGCGAATAGATTTATTTGATTTGCAAAAACAGTTTTTGTTCAGAACTACTGTACTGACCAAATTATAATTGGTCGGAAAATATCGAGGTACACTTTCACGACCAATCATAACCATTTCGCGCGCGTCAGCGTCTGTTGTTCATCCGGTAGTCGTAGCTTAACCCGATATCAGAGCTGTTGAGTTGAATGCATTTTAAATTGACATTTGACATCTTTTGTTTGTTTTACTGGTATGGTTTACTTTTGTATGTGAAACTACTGTGTTTGGAATTGTTTAACAAATATTCTTAATAATCACCACAGTGTGGTAAGTACACTTTTATGTTACCATTCATTTCATTCCATGAAAATTTCATTTGTATATCACTGATCATTTCATTTTCAAGGCGTTTTCTACAAAATGCCTAAAAGAAAAAGAAGCAGTGCTTGGTATAAGGAAGTACAACACACTTTTCACACAAACTCCGTCACTTCGTGCAAAAGGACAGTAATCAAGTTGAAACTATTAGTGATAGAAGTTTTTCTGATTCAGATACCAGTAGTACGATCTTGCAATTTTTGTTTTTCAGAGACATCCCTGGAGTGATGGAAGAAACGGGTTAATAAAATATGTGTTATTATTATTATAACTATATAGAAATAGACCTGTTCAAATTCATGTTGTTTTATTTCATTGTAGGGAAGGGGTGCGCAGTCTGCGGAAATCAAATGGTTTTTTTTCTGAGTGGAACCTGCAATTCCAATCCACAAATACTCTGAGGAAAACAATTACGTATTGCACTACTACCTAATTTTTGAAATGAAGTTTTGTTTCTTGGCGAATGTAAGCAAAAATATTGCTTGAATTGTCAGGCATAATTGTAAAAGTGGCATTCAAGATTTTATATTTGAGGTTACTCATGTGGGGAAACAGTTGTATTTTTCATTACTTTCTTAATTTCTGAAATTTCAGGGATTGATTATTTTGTTCTGAAAACCCTTCAGGATATCTAGGGAATATTACTATCATATTCCTGAATTACTTTGAATATTCTCGGAATATTCATAGAATATGTTCATGGAATATTCTAGGAATATTCATTCTGGAATATTCATGGAATATTGTAGGTATATTCTGGATATACAAGGAATATTCCCAGAGAATATTCCAGGGAGTATTCTTTCTGGAATATTCATGGAATATTCTGGGAATATTCTGGATATTCCGGGAATATTCCTCAGGGAATATTCAAGGAATATCTAAAATTTTCCCCACCAGCACATTCTAGGAATATTCCAAAAAATATATGTACATTCCTGGCACATTTGAGAATATTCCAATATCCCAAAAAGAATATTCTATGAATATTCATGGAATATCCAGTGCTGTCTGGGCTAAAAGCTGTACAGGTGGTAAATGGTTGGTTTCCAATAGTGAGAGACAAAGCCCTGTACGTCTTTTTCATAAACTGATATCAAAAGAGGCGACAATATTACCTCCCCACGACTGTTCTTAAAACCAAATCGACACTGGAAAAATGAAACTGACAAATGGTACCATAATGTTCCTGTTGGAAGAAATACAATAAATTTATGGACTAATCTGCTGCTGAGGCAATTGGCTTGAATGTAAATGACAAAAAGTTAACAAATCACTCGAATAGAACAACTGCTGTTTGCAAATTGGCAGAAACTGGTGTAGAAGAACAACAAATGCTGAAAATTACCGGTCATAGCAATAAAAATTCTATAAAACCATACTCAAATCTCGATCAAGAACACCACAACAAGATCATAAATATTATGCGTGGTAATAGATCTTCTATAGTAGAGAACAGCAACTAATCTAATGTTAAGTTAAATATTAATAATTGTACTTTCACTAACTGTACTTTCAATAAATAAATAAATGTTTCATTGTGTTGAGTTATACAATTTTTGTCAAAAAATTTTCCGCCGAATATCCCTCGGACATTGACAAATGCCTCCTAATTTTATGACAAATTTCTCAAGCACGAGCTTTCGATTGTCATAAAATTATCTCGTCTATTATCAATGTCCTAGGGATATTACTATTGATAACAAACCAGTAACAGATAGTACTGTTGCGAAAAATGGAACTGAATCCTAAGAAAACCTCCAAGCCTATACGAATTATGTGGATTTTTAAACAGTTCAGTTAGTGAATATTTACTTGCTGAAAATCACTCGGTATGAAATGTTTACTCACCTATTTATTGATGAAACACTAGGTACATTATCTTGAGAGCAAATTCCCTCTGCCAGCAGCCTATCACGTATTTCCCATGCGAACATGGTGGGATTTTCCCTTTTGTAGTTGGCTATGGCGTCTACTACCGGTGGAGTTGCAACTTTTGGTTTGGAACCGCCGATCACACCCGCCTTAAAGCTACCCGTTTCATAGTATCTGGAAAAAAATAATACAACTATAAATATCCTTATGCACTTCATCCTCATCTTCATAGTTGGAAGAGTCTTTCGAATTATATGTCCAGGGGTTGAAAAAAATGAATAATGGAAAAAAAAAATTACGCCGAGCATTATTTTGAATGGAATGTATTCTTATGCCCAGCAACACCAGGCGCGGCTAGTAGTGCGCGTTGAAAATGCCCCAAACAATTGTAGCGTGGTAGAATATTCACAGCTGCAGATGTCATATCAATGAGCACGAGATATGACGATGCATATGCAGTGCTTCGAAGGGGACGTTGAGATGGCGGACCCGAGTTCATAGATTTTGAGCTCGCTGGGGGTAGTGTTTAGCCCTGGTTGCAGAAATAGGCCGACGTTAAATAAAGCAATTATAAAAAGTTTTATTATGTGGGGGTTTTCTCTTCCATGAGGTAAATTTCCTCACAGGAGTCTGAGCAAGGGTTGGTTGGTTGGTTGAAAGCTGACGAGCCAGAGACAGGGTTGGCACTTTCCCTGCGTACTCCCATGGTGTTAAGGTGTTTTCTTAGGCCACAGTGTCCAGTTAACAGACCTATTATTATACGTGCCTCTGTTCTGTTCAGGTTCAGAAGGTCAGCCGTCAGGGTCCGGTTTGGATGCCCTACCATGACTTTGCTGTGTATTTGCCCGACAGTTTGATCCCAATATTGTTGGTGTCTTCATTTTATCCACTCGTCGATCAGGGTCCTGCATTGGTTTTTGCTAATCCCATGTACAGGTTCTGGCCCTGTGAATAGCGTTTCAGATGCTTGTCTAGCTAGCTGGTCCGCTTTTACGTTGCCTTCAATGACTCTATGACCTGGCACCCACATCAAGATGACCTTGTTGTGTTTTGCCGGCTCGATGAGGTTTTGGAGGCAATCCCAGACCAATTTAGACTCCATCTGTATAGTTGTATAGTATAGTTGAGGGCTTTGATAGCACTTTGACTGTCAGATAGAATGTAGATGTGTTTTTTCCTATAACCACTTTGTAGATTATCCTGAATGCATACCATAATGGCATGTGTTTCAGCTTGGAATATCGTGGAGCATTTGCCAAGTGGTATTATGTAATCCCTTCTTGGCCTTACTCCATGTATTCCTGCTTCCGTTCCTTCAACTGTCTTTGAACCGTCTGTATACCAGACTATGTCCGCAGTTGATTGTGATTCTATACTCGGGGCCCATCCAGATACGTCTATTCGTGTTTCGAATGGTTTTTCGAATGAGTCTGAGCAGGGGTAGAATTTTCCATTTGAATATTCACAACATATTTTATTCCCTAATAAAGCAAAATTGATTTTTATAAAATTCTCTATGCAAATGAGCAGCATAATCAATTAATTCTTGTCTCCATATTTTTATTTGTCTGGAAAAATAATTTTCGGGCCAATAATCGTCAAATGCCTATCCCTTATCCTATCGTGAAGTGGAAATAGTTTACTATTCACCGAATTCGGCCAAATATACATCTTTGGTTCCAGGAAAACTCAGAACTACGTCAAAAAAAACGAAGGTACTCATATACGAAGGAACATAAACTTTATTTTTCAATATTCCCTTGTATTATTCATTCTGAACTTTATCCAGGGTTACGACAAAATCACCAACGTCTATTTTTGAGACTTTTCTCCTAAATTCCAAATGAACTATCTTCCGTCTGATACAAAAATAGAAAACAATACAGTCGAACAACATATTCTCGGATATGAAATATGACCAGTCACCAGAAATACACCTCAATGGCTGCTATTATGTATTTTACATATGTTAGCTATTCACATGTGTTGGTGTGAAAGAGAATTTACAACGCCGCCGCCTTGATGTTCGCGACACATGTACGATATTAGAGTGATGATTCCCGTTAAATGTAGTAGTTAGCAGAACTTCTCGCGAATTCGCGGGGTTTACTAATGAAGCCTGTAAACTCATTTCTACTTCAGTTTATAGACCAGGAAGGCCAATAAAAAAATCTGATGAGTTGTCTTGGAGATGAAATAATTTCTGTTTACTATGCATTGGTTTATTCAACTATCAGCTATAACATTATAGCTTGGCGACCGATAGTGCTCGAGTCTTCCTCGCCCAGAAAAGGATAATTCGCCTGATCTTCCACTTGGATTATCAACAATTCTGCAGAAATATCTTTAAGGAAAAAAAACTCCTAACTTTCACTTGTATTTATCTATATAAACTTTTAACTCACACCTACATTCATAGAAACAGTCTCACGAAAAATTCAAATTTTCATAGCTACCAAACTCGCAAAAAAAACGAATTTAGATTGGAACTAGCCACCTACACAAACTACAAAAAATCCCCAAAATATGGAGGCGCAAATTTCTTAAACTTATTGCCCAATGAACTAAAAACCCAATCGAATTTGTTGAGATTCAAATCAAAACTGATGTCTTTTCTACTCCAAAATGCATTTTATGATATAAAAGAATTCACGATGTGTTGTCAGCATCCTACAGATTGTTTTAATTCTGCTGGATAGTTTTATATATTTATATTTTTTATGAGGACATTAATAAATAGATTTTATCTTAGCACTAATTATAATTTAAGTGTGTAATTTGACTTGTCAATCCAATGTAAATTGGTGTCTGATTAATAAAATTCTATTCTATTCTAATATAGGAGAATGTGAGAAATAGTTTAATATTAATATATATATATATATATATATATATATATATATATATATATATATATATATATATATATATATATATATATATATATATATATCTATATGTATATATATATGGGTTTTTCTCAATTTTTTTTAATAACAACTCGGAGCCTGAAGATCATATTTGAAACTTTCAGAATTCATCTCAATACTCATTAGATTTCAGTTCAGCTAAATATCAAATTGATATTGTGATAAAGGGACATCACTAAAATCACTCATTCTTAATTTCTCGAGAAAGAAAAGAAAACGGTTGTTTTTAGCCCACAAGGAAGGAAATCGGGAGTTTGATTTTCTATATCTGTAACATAAGATCAACATGTTTTTCAAGTTTTCCGAGGAGTAACCTATAGATATGATGGGTTGATATTGCTATATGTAACTTTCTCTGGCCCATATTCTAAACTTTCTGAAATTGAAGCTACGAAGGTAGAAGTATGTGAATATGCCACTCAATCTTGGATTTCTGTGAAAATCCTATTTATTGAATCTACTTACTTCATACCAAAAACCGAAATATATTTGAGATATCACGTTGATAAAGCTTCTTTGATAGACAAGGAATTCGACGAGACATATTGGACCAGCTTTTCGGTTTCATATGTCGTGGAGAGGAATCAATAGTAGAATATTATTTTTCGAAACATACATGACAAGCCAAAACATTCCAGGATAAATAATTCAGTGAAGAAGTTCAATAGGAAAAATATTCTGGATATAAGATTGGTTATACGTATTTTGATTATAAAATGATTGAATTTTGACAATAAAGCTAAAGTATTATAGTATTTGAAATCATTGATAGTGTAGAATTCCCTACGCACATATATTTTTTCTCTGGGTGACTTTCATGTATTAGCGGAAAATAGGGGGTTGAAATTACGAAGTTTTCCTCCACAATATGTGGTATAATTTTAGGTTATATCCAAATCCAACAGAGGTAGATTTCAAAGATAGCTGTCTTCATCTTCCATCTCCACTGCTAAAAAAAGCTTGAACGGTATTATTGTATTCAAAACATGGTTGAAGTGAAGAAATAATTGGGCCCAATGATTTTTTCACTTCAACTATGTTTTGAGCACAATAATACCTTTTAAACTTTTTTTAAGAATGAAGATGAAGACAGTTGTCTTCGAAATGTACTTCTGTTGAATTTGGATATAACCTAAAATTATACCATATCTTGTGGAGGAAGACTTGTGATTTCTAACCTTTTTTTGCCCCTATTCTCAGAACTCCACTCAGCGCCTAATGGCCTACTTTCACCCAATTTCATGTATTAATTCGAGAATACCTGGAGTAGAAATGAAAGTAAAGACAATTAGTGCCTTCAGACTGCACCAGACATCGAATTGAGGAGCTGGAAATCAGTCATATGAATATTCTAGAAAATATAAGTATTCATTTATAAACCATCAGGCATTATGCCAGCTATATATGATTTTTATATGTTCAAAATATGTACTGCGAACGAATCTCAACTAGAAAAGATTTTGTGTACTGATGGATCTTAGAATGGCGGAAGATTTCCCAACCCCTCGGCAAAGCACTAATAATCTGTGATACAGAAATACATGCTATAGAATTATGCGTTGAAAACTACTCAACAAGAGGTACCAGAGAGCAAAAACCCGGACAGCTTAGCCGCACTAAAAGCTCAATAATCACGCACTCTAAACTGAGTTGGGACTGCAAACTATCGCTGAGACAACTGCTTGGGAGAAATCGGATCACAATAATATGGATGCTAGGTCACAAGAAATTAAATTCACTAAGGGAGCAGACGGCTTTGCCAAAGGAAGGGCAGAATATTTTTCTGTACTTTCTGGAGATTGATCAAACCAAAACTCACTGGAAAAAAGGCTCCTGGGCCAATGTCCAAACAGCTCCTCTTATTGGATAAAAATGACTTGAGGTAACGGGATTACCCACCCTACATCATCCTTCAAAGTATCACCTCAAAAAATTCAGACGGTGAAATGTGCCATTACTGCGAACACTCCTCTGGAAATGCTACGCCCTGTCCATCAAAATGCTAATTTTCTTGAAGGTATTTCACTAACGCTCTCAGATATTAGGAATCTGGTAATTCCGGGCCTTGAATAGAATAGGTTACGTACAAAAATCCCATAGGTCAAGGTACAAGAAACTGAACAGCTTCTTCAATCCTCCTATAATCTACAATATAATTTTGGACTATTTTGGCTGAATTGTTACGTTTAAGTTTATTTAATCTTAATTTTGATGTTACTTTTCAGCTTATTTCGTTTCAATTTCTTGACTGATGGTGGACTTTTATGGAGTCGAAACAGAGATTCTTTCATTGCCTTTCAGCAGGTAGACATTTTCCATGATTTTATTGGGAAAATATTATGGATTTAATACCATTATTTATAGTTATTTAGAAATAATAAACTTGGAATTATTATTCATTATGTGTCACTGTTCTGGAATATGCGGAGTATAATAAATATAAAACAGAATAGAATCCAGTCAACTTTATTGATTCAAATGGAATTGGAATGAATTATCAACTTTCAGAGAATTATCAACTCATTACAGAACATGGAATATTTTTTTGAGAATTCATCTTTGGAAATGAGAGGAGATGAAGACAATATCCAATTCTGACAATCAAACCTTATCAGAATTGAATGTTGACTAGAATACCTACCCTTCAGTGAAGTATTGAAACAGTTTAATCACTACAGCATATAGAATTTCAATACCCAATCATAGATTGATGAATGAATGAATTGAAGTATGTCCAATAAACAAGTAGACTAACAACAAAAATTCGATGAGTGATTTTCGAACTGAAAAAGTGTATAAATCTCCTTTTGGAAATGAATACATTTCAAGAGTTTCAGACGCGTAATTCTTTAAAAAATTTCATGAACCTCCTGTATATATTCGAAGGAATAAAAAAAACTGTGAGTGAACACTTTCAAATATTTTTCTCTAGAATTCTCAAATATGAAGAATTGTGGAACTTCTGAAGACATAAATTGATCACTAAATCCACACTGATTTCGTTGTCAATCGCAAATAACTGCTTTGTACACATATTTTTATTTTAGAGCAGACTCCTCGGTCTGTAAGACATTTTCAGAGAACATATAAATCTCGCGACCCTAATTATATTTCTCTTCTGGATGATGGAACTGCTTGCAAATGTTCGTTATTTTACGATTATTTTCCTCATGACAAACACGATAATTCAGTGCGAGTATGTTGTATGTTCGATAAATATGTCTGTTGTAAAAAAAATCATCTATCATAACTAAAATCATTCATTACTGTGGGGCTTCAAGCTCATCATATAAATTTGTTAGTATGGAAAAATTTACAAGCAGTTCATTCTCCTGGAATCATTTTCTTATATTTTTCTTAAGTTTGTTACAATTTATTATTGGTCTGGTGCGCTAGGGCCCTTGTTTTGTATTTTTTTGTAAGATTAAGTTCGAATCACGCAATTGTAATGAATTCATCATTTGAACTGTGGTTACCTTCCATGTAGTAAAATTTCGATTTACCAAGGTTATCGTAACCACTGAGTTGACTTTTCAAAATTATCCAAGTGCAATATTTTTAATCTATGGTATATTCTGATAAAAGTAATAGATGTTTCCTCAAATGGAGTATACTTCACACATAAAAAAATCTCTTTCAATACTGATTTCAATTGCTCCTTATACCATTACTATAACCAAGTCCATAGTGCGGAATATTTCTCATGAAACTGTTTCCATTGCCAGCTGATAGTTTCAAAAGTTGATAGAAATTTTTGCCAGGGAGACACATTGAAATTCACAATTGTTCTCAAATAGTGATTTGGTTATCGCTGAAAGTGTCTAGGTTTGGCAATAGTGAGATATGAGTTGAGTACTTTTAAAAATATGTCTTTGTGTTCATTTATAGTTTTGTATTATTATATTCGTTCAATCCTAGTCTTTTCAATTTTCTTTGAGTTTCTTTTAGCATTCAGATTGTAAGTTCCGAGAATTTGCTAGTCATCCGTGTTTATTATAGCTGTTGCATTGTCCTTAACTGCTGGAAGTATTTCAACACTGGAAATATAAACAGGGTGTTCATAAAATCAGATGTCGAATCATTCTAGATGGAAAGATGAACTTCAATGAATCTTCTATCGTTTCAAGTTTACATCTTGGGAAGTATTCATCTTAAAATAATTCAATAAGATATTGAAACAGAATTCTGGAGATTGAAAAATTTATCATAAAAATCAAGTTTTACTTTATCTAACAGAAAACATCTACTCCTCCGGCTAAGGCACGCGCTGGTCAGTAAACTACATCTTATAGATATTCTAAAATGACCCTAACTGTAAACAAAAAATTATTATAGTTATCAAAGAACACAAATTTCAAATTGTCACTTTGAAAGAAGTGTGTTTTCCAATTCTTCCGGTATTCCTGATGATCATGGAAGCGTGAAATAGACTTTTATTCACAGAAATGTATATGCATGAGCTTTAGTGAATGAGATGTTTGTGTTGCATCAATGTTACAAGTTAATTCTGGTACTGCTTTTTGTCCTTTTCGGTAAACATTCTTCCTCTTTTTATTGATCTATATGAGTTCTAATTTGAGACTGGCTTGGAAAATCAAATAACTCTGCAAATTTTTACTTCCACATTAAAGTTCTTGAGTGAGTGGAACATGTAGTTCAGCTAGGGAAGTAGTTGTTTTCTGTTAGACATAATAAAAAATAACTTAATATTTTCATCGAATATTTTTCAATTTCCTGAGAAACATATTCAATATTCAACTGAGAATTTTCCCCTTTTTGAATATTTGAATAGCATTATCTGACCGAAGAAATTTTATTGCACTTATTCACTATTCATTAAAATTTTATAATGAGTTTATGTTAGTATGTTCATTATTGTTCCATGTCCTCTGATTAGTGAGATATGGAGCATTTGTTGGGTTCAGACTGTTTAAACTAATCATTTTGAATATTATATGTGGTATGGAAACAATTGTGAAGTTGCCCAGCACCTTACCTCTGAGCGAATGAAAAAAGTGTTGAAATGGATGATATTAGTAATACGTATATGCCATTCCTTTGCATATCTGTCGACTATGGACAAGTATAAGTCCTCGTTTTATCAAGCTTGTGCCAGTTTTGAGTAACTGGGTCGATTACCAGAAAGTGTGTTCAAAATCGGTGGATATAAAAAAAAAGATTGAAATCTGTTCAAACCGAATGCAAAATCGATAAGCAACCAATAAAAATGTATAAAGATAGAAATATTATAGTAGACGACAATAATGAAAATCCGCCCAACCTCACTGTTGGAAATGTGATATCTAATGCAGCCTGCAAAATATTATGATGTCCCCAAGAGTATTCGCGAACCCCTTTATGACATCATTCCAGCTAATATGGAATAACTGAATTACAACCGAAATTTGATTCAGTTATATGTGTGGGTTCAGCGTGACGGAATTGCATTTTGCATTAGCCACCCGGTCGACGATTATTACCCTTGATTGAATTATGTCATCCATTTATTATTATGCTACCACAGTATAGGGTTTCAGTCGAGTGAAAAAAATTGTACCAGTAATCGAGTGGGTGAACAAAACAATAAAATAAATTATTGTGAGAACAAGAAAATGTAGTTCCAATAAAAGCAACACCAAGATTGAGAGATCTCTGGATATCTCGAATGATATTTTGTTCCTGGAATATGACTTTTCATCAAAAAAGAGTTTCGGAAATGATATTAGAACAATGGGTATTTTTTAGCCAAATGAATTGGTATAGTCAGAATTATCAACATGCAGATAATGTAGTGCCAGCCAATACCATACTGGTATTAAGACAAATTTAATCTGTCCATCGATAACAAATTTGTAAAAGAGGCCATGTCCAGTTATGTAACAGTTGATATACAAAAGTAATAGAATCTTGTTTCGTGGCGAAGATTATTCCCATATTTGAGAATATAGATTCAGATCTCGAACCTTAAACAGAAAAGAAAATTCTACAATAAATTCTGGTCACGAATGCGATCTGTTGCTCAAAAAATCAAAACTTTGAAGCAAGAAAACGTACAAAGTATTAATGGATTGATGCCAAAAAAACAACGAAAAAACTTGTTTGCAAGAAAAACTCAGAAACTGGCATTTTCGACCTTATGGAGTATATATCTAATGCAGGCACCAAGAAATGTGGATATTTTCCGGAAAGTAATGGCTTTTATTGAAAAATCTGATATTCTCACAATAAAACCATTTCGAAACATTTCACTTTCCCAGTAGATACCGACAACAGGGCGGAACATTTTGATCTAGAAATTATACACCTGCACTGTCCCTGTATTATTACTCTTCTAGACAACTTTCTCAGCAAGAAGTTTTCCTTCTCAAATTGTTGGAAATCATCTTTTCCAAAAACCAATGAGCCAAATAGATGGAGGATCTAAGCCCATCAGTGTTTTATCTGTACTCTCCGAAGTAGATTGACATGGAACACAGAACTATGGAGATATCAGAATCATGAAAAGAATATCCCCGTCATACGAAAAACACATTAGAAGATGATCAATCTAATGAGGACTGTCATCTGTCAAATATATGTTCCAATATTCCAAGGAAGACCAGACAAGACTCTTAAATTATCACATTTAAGTCATCGTAATCGAATATAAGTTTAAGGGAGATGTCTAATTAGACCTGTCCTGATCAAAAACAAACAATTGAATAATTCTGTTAGTGTCCATGGAAAATTTATTTAAATTTTCCTTAATAAAAATAAAAATCCTTGTCCACCATGGCTCAGTTGAACCGCAACTGGGGGATAAGGAGTGTGATACAAGTCTAATGAGAACTTGACCTAACCTCACAACTCCCACAGCTGGAGTAAAACAGAGTCTAAAAGGTGATAATCCAGAACATGACTTGTGTTCTCAGTATGGAGAAAACTGCAAAAAAGGCTGACAAATTGCAAAGAGGTACAAGTAAAATCATCAGAGAGAATGGAAATTGAAAATTATTAGCATGATTAACATGAAAATTAAAATGTGAATCAGAGTAAAAAGGCTGAGAAATTTCAATATTATTTCAATCTAGACGTCTATGAAGTGGAATATAGGATCTATTTGAATTGACTTGCGTGTTGAGACAAAGGTTATTGTTGAGTATTTCCTTACTTATGTTATGTAAGTCTTCAAGAAAATCTAATCTATTATAATTTTTGGAATTATGTAAGATTTGTCAATTTCTATTTGGACTAAAATTATGATTGTTGAATCTTAAGTGATGACCGAAGGCAGAAACTTTATTACTGTTGAAATGTTCCATAATACGAACTTTCAAATGTCTACAAGCTCTACCAATATAGGCTGCATCGCAGTCTTCACAATTTAACTTATATATGCCACTTTTGGAAAGTTTGTAAATTTTGTCTTTTGTATTGACCAAAAATCTACTCAAGCTATTATTGGTTTTTAAAGAAATTTAAATATCGTCAAAGTTACTTTTAATGCAACTAGCTACTTTATTAGAAATGTTGTCTTTTAAAAAAGGAATTGAAACAAATTTGTCGATTGAATTTAATTTTGGATAAGATAAGTTGTGTTCATTTGTGTTTTTAATTTTTTGTTGATAATGCTAGGATTATAATCATTGTTGGAAGTTATTTGTTCCAAAATATTCAATTCTTTCTGATACTCAACAGTAGAAAGAGGTACATTTAAGAGTCTATGGATGTAACAATTGAAGGCAGCCATTTTGTGCTGATGGGGATGATTAGAAAAACTAGGTATTACATGATCAGTTTGTGTGGGTTTTCTGTAGATATTGAAATCTAAGGAGTTAATATTATTATGTATTATAAGATCTAAAAAATTTAATTTATTGTTTAATTCTATTCCTATTGATAATAGTAACCACCACTTACTACTTCACTGATATTGCATATTCTTGAATGAAATATTATTTGTTCAATTTCATACAGATTGTCAAGATAAGAGATATAGTATATCCATTCTTAGTTGGATGAGGATGGGTTTTATCATCCACCCCTGATATTTGGGATTTGCACTTTGATCGAAAATACCGACAATAGGCGGTGATTTATTCTTTTACTTATAATGTAACTTTGCCTATTTTTATTTAGAAACAAATTCCAGTGAACTATTTGGAAAAGGAGATAATTAAAGGATTTAGAAGGATTTTCACTTATAACACTTTTGGTAGGTAGGGTGATAATAAGAAACGGTGCGAAAGTTAATATTAATTATAGTTTTTTGTATCTAAGCAAAATTATTGTAACCTTCTTTTGATATAACCCTGGGTTCGGAAGGTATATTCAGGATCGTCGGATAATTTATTGGTAATTGAGTCCAAGGTGGGCACTATTCTACTGGCCTCATCAATTGTTTTAAATTTTCAATCTTTTCCTTTTCTTCCCAGAGAATGAATTACGACATATCCTTGTTTTCTCAGCATTCCGGTAATGTAGTGTTTGTTTCTTATTGAAGTTTTCTACAGAAGCAAATATCTTACATTGGGAATTTTCCACAATTCTAACGTACATGGCTTTCAAATCCAAAGCCATACCGCAGTTTCACTTTCAAGAATGAATCATAAAACAGTTGCTGATTGCTACTGACGTCCTCTGAAATGGTTTCTTAGCCGTATGGGTTCATATTTAGAAGATTTTCCGTTGAATAGAAACCCCTTTTCTATGAATTGTTAAACTTCCCAATGCAAGTGAAACATTGTTGAGTTGAAAAAATATGTGGGTTTTTGCAACCCAACGATTTGTGATTTCCATATCTGAGAAATTTTTTTTCCGAATTAAAATTTCATTTGTCACAGAAAATCGAATAATAGAAATGTTTTTTCTCAAATCAATGAGAATTGATTGGAGTACTTTTTCTCAGTTCCAAATATGAGAATATTACATTTTTCTTTCTGCACTAATTGTTACCCGTGTCCATGTGAATGGCTGATTTGGAATAAGTTCGGATTTATCAAAAAACACTCCGCAGTCACTGTTTCGCGCAAAAAAACTGGGTTTTCGAAACTTTGTCGATGTACCATTTTTCTTCTTCGTCACAATTGTCATTTTTGATCATTAAAAAAGAGTTTTCCGAACTTATGTTACATCTTTGAAATGTACGATATATCTTTGAAAAATCACATAAAAAATCACTTCTCCTGTTCAATTTTCGGTGAAACAAATTCAACAAATAATAATTATTCAAATCAATGTTTCTTGACATTTTGTAACCTTCAAGTCGAAAATGAAATATATCAGAAATATTAATTAGAAGACAAACTAATTAATCACCATAAGTTACTCGTTCACAAATTTTTCCTATGAAAAAGATTCGATATGAGTAACTTCTACCAAACAAGTAAGTTTTTCAAAAACACATTCTTAATATAAATATGTATCTGACTTTGTTTAATTGATCTCAAACTTCTAGAAGGTCGAGATACAAGATTATTTTAATATATATTTAAAACTCGTTAACAAAATTTACTTGATATTTTGACCCCATGGTTGTTGTAAAACTTTAAGCAGATTTGCTCGAGCCAGAAATTTTATGTGGATGGTACTTTCGACTACTGCCCAGACACACACAGAGTTATTGAATAGTTTTATCTCAAGTTGGTCTACTATATACTTTATACAAAGAATGATATTAATTTATTTTTCCGTTTTCCTTCCTAATTCAACATTATAATATGTACGATTTTGAACAAACCCAATATTTTGAGTCAAAGATAAATTATTTAAAATGAGAATGGATAAACTATACATATTCTGATCCTCTCAATCTCAGTACTGGAACCTCCAAGGATCCATATTGCACCTTTTCTTCACGATATATTCATCAGACTTGACAAGTACATTTGGAAAAAGTATGCTTGAAGAAAAACAATATAAAAACTATTTATAATAAATTTTGATATGATTTGGAATTCCTTAGATTAAGGATGAGCTTGTTGGTATGAGACTGAGTTATATTGAGCATGAGAAAACAATGGTGATCGTTGTTGTAAATTCAGAAGGAGATCTGTACTTCTGTGGAAATGAGTCCATCGCACACAGAAAAAGGAAAATTTGTTCAAATAACAGCAATTTGGCTTATTTGAATATAAATATGAAATAATTTCAATTGTGACGAAAGGCTAACTAGAAGTAACATCAAAATAAAGTTTATTTATAAACAAAATTCACGAATGTTACTTCAAATGAAATATGCCCAAAATGAACTCCGAGAGTAACAAAACGGAAAAATGGACCTTCCCAAGCATTTCAGCTTCGCGTACTTCAACATAAAACGTATATATTAAAAATGTTTTCATTGGAATGGTTGCAATTATTTGTAGTTGTATCTTGTATTTGTTATATATTTTTAGAAATATTTGAGTTTGTATCATAGTATCGGTTGTAAATAATGTACATCACCCGACTAGAATCCGTAATGTCAGGTCTTCCTAAACTTCCGTGGCCAGCCACTCGACTCGTAAAAAACCTTTATATTTATATGCATTTTTTAAGATTCTTCCCATCGAGTTACAAAGGAAAAACAGTCAAAATTGAGAAAAATTCGTCCAAAATAGTCAAATACTTTTAATGACTAAAAAACTACGCGAATACTAGTTTTTTCCCAACGCAACTTCCCAGGATTTTTGACTTTTTGGAAAACTTCCATTCTGCCATTCTATTCTGATTCAAAACCGCCTAGCTCTCTTGAATCAGTGAAAAACAAATTATATCAATCCAAACAGGAAATTGCCCACTGTGAGTAAATATAACTGGCAAGCACTTTTTAAGATCGCTGGATCTCTGGAAAAAATTCAAATATTCATTTGAAGATAATATAATCCTCACAACAACTAAGCCATCAGTATAAGACCACAGACTCGAATGACCAAGAAAGAGATAATAAGTTGTAGTATTTATTCATTTTCTCTTTTGTCCGATGAAATCAGGTCTACCAATAATTTCACATTATCCTTGTTTTTTGGTAAGCAAGCCACAATTGCTTATGGTTGTTATGATATTCCACCGTTTTGTTGTATAAAACTCAGAATATTTCCTCTCCATCACAGCCAACGAAACTTTCCAAACAAAAACCTCCCACGAAACCCACCCTGACTCCATAAAATATCTTCAAACAATAGTGGACATACGTTTTTTTGCGGCGACGGCGGTTACATCATCTCCCGGAATGACAAATGCCCAGTCCCCATGTGGTCCTCGGTCATATGAAATGGAATAAAGTTCGCCTTTTTGGGAAACGAGCACTAAAAAAACGGGAAAACATTACCAGCAGGTCGCATGATCGCGTTAGCCGCCGCCGCCGGAATCGGGAACCGGGGAATAGGGGTGAATAAGTCGGTTCCTGCAACGCAAATGAAATCATGCCGACGACGGAAGCTGGAGAAAATCAAGACTGTCGCTAGATAGCAGAGTATGCTTGAGTCGCAGTAAAAAATGAAATTATTGAACCAAAAATGAACAAATAACAAGAACTGGTGCGTTGAATTTCGGTCATTAACAAAAATGCATCCCAAAAACTATGTACAATTTCCCACGTGAGTGTATTGAGTTAAAAAAACGTTTAATCTATATTTACTGTCAGTTTTGTATGGTTGAACCAATTTAGCATGTTATTTAGATCTGTTCATGACTTCTTTTTAGGTTTTTTCCGTGAAACATCAGTATATACAATAGCTGTGTCATCTGCAAAGCTGATGATTTTGCCGGTGCTGTGAGATGAGAGTAGGTTATTTATGTACAGGGAAAAGAGTAATGGTCCCAAAACTGTTTCTCGTCGGACACCGAATTTTTTCTTCACTCAGCTCAGTTTCCATACTATGTTTGAGGTATCCTTTCCATTAAACAAAGTGGTGTTCCTCGTATTCCAGACTCGCCCAAGGCCTCTGCTAGGTGTATCAAAGGCCTTGGCAAAGTCTAGGAATACGCACAGTGTATTGGTTCACTGTCGTCAACTAGTTTATAAACATCCTGTAGTATATTATTTATAGCATCGTTTGTCGATAGTCCCTCTCTGAATCTAAATTGGTTGTCCGATATTATGTGAAATTTGTTCAGATATGATGTCAATTTATTTTTTATAGCTTTTTCTACAATTTTTGCAATGTTTGTTATTATGGAGATAGGTCTATAGTTACTCATTCTATTTTTCCATCTTTTTTGTATATGGGAGTGACGATCGTTCTCTTCAGTTCGCAAGGAAATTTCATCTGTTTTTTGGGAGAATCTATTTGTTTTATTAAATTCCATAATTGTTTACTGTTATTTTAATGAGTTCCTATCTGTTTGATGTAAAAATTTGGATTTCTTACTTATTATTCTATTCAAATGGTTCATTTATTTTGAGTATTATCTTCTCTTTGCCAAATTCTCCGGGTTTTTTTTGTGTTCAGCTAATGGTGAGTTTTTTTTGTTGATGGAGGTAATTATTCCCTGAGTGATCCAATCTTTCCGCCGTATTTGATTTTTTGTGTTTTTTTCTCAAAGGATTTTTTTTTAATTTGTTGAAAATATAAACAGGATGTTCATATAATCAGATGTGGAATCATCTGCGACTGAAAGATGAACTTTAGTCACTATCTTCCATCGTCAAGATAACCTCTTGTGGGGTATTTATGTTGAAAAGGGAAACATTCTCAATATTCAATTGAGAATGTTTCCCTTTTCAGTATTTTTTTTAATATTGGTTTTTATTTGTTCAATGAAATGTTCTGTTTTTCTATCAATGTTTTCAATATTATAGTAACTTAACCAAGCAATATTTTTTAAATCTTTTTTAGTGTAATGAATTTGATGGCTTCCCTCTGTTTCTATCTCCAAATGTGAACCGCTATATTTAATTCTTCTTCCTTTTCTCAATTGAATGATAGAACAATAACATAATAATGAAATAATAAAATTATAATAAAAAACAAACATTTTAAATCTATCGTTGAATGATCCATCAACGAATTTCCACAATTTTCATTACAAGATATCATATTCGTGGGAATCACTTTATTCCTTTGGACTTGTAACAGTCTTAAGAGGCATTCTGCCACAACCTCATCAATATTTAAATGCATTATGAAAATGAATCATCAAATTCGTCAGTTTGGTTGACACCACGACAAATAACAAAGCAGAGTTGACGATATATAAAAGAAAGCACTTTATTGAATTGCTTTAATGAGCTCAACAATTTTCGTAATACTTGGAGGATTCAATGGGAAAATATATCACAGACACGTGGCGGCTAAAAAGTACAAGGGTATTGCATCAATTCAACCCCGCCACCAATGTGGTTGGTACAAATAAATGGATCGTTTTGAATACATTTTCGTAATGCATTCTATTATATCATCGGTGCATTTTGTCATACGGAGTGTTCTCATATGACGTATCCACGAAAATTATTTTTAGTGTGATTATTGGCACATTTCCACATACCGGGTGATTTTACAAGGTGGCTCACCCCTGGAACTTTTTTGTTATTGAAGATAGAAAAACGAAATTTAGGGGTTGTGTATTACAGTTCAATTTACATTTTTTGGGATAGTTACCTGCCAGAAATGACCCCAACTTTCGATTTTTAAATGGGACCTCCCATTCATATATATATATATATATATATATATATATATATATATATATATATATATATATATATATATATATTTCGATCGAGAATGACATTCTAAATCCAACAACACCTCACTTGTCAATATTTGACAAATAAAGTCAGTTTCATTCCAATTTTTATTTTTCGATTTAGAATGCCATGGATCGTGTAAATCGCTTCATTCTCAATCAATTAACATGGGAAAAATATGACCTCCTCCTTGATCACGGAAAAATTCAATTTTTTCAATTGTTGCGCGCACCACATTGATTAGCTGTTCCATAGTGATGTTCAGAAATGCCACCCTTACTTTATACTCCCCGCCGCCAGTTGTTCACGAGTAGCTGATGCTGTGTTATACACCTGAATTTTGATTGTTCCCCAGAGAAAAAAATCTAGCCAAGTAAGATATGGCGATCTAGAATATGAAGAAGAAATAATACATTATGAAAAAATAAGACAACTTAAGAATGTACCTCGCAGGCCATTGAATACGTCTATAAGTGCCAATCCACTTCTCTGGGAAGGTGTCATTCAGATGTTCTCTTACGACTTGAGAATTGTGAGGTGGCGCTCCATCTTGTTGAAAATAGATATCAACTTGGTTAGCCAGTAGCAAATCTCCAATGGAATCATTGAGTGATTTGTAAGGAACTGTAGTTATCTTTCCGCAGTAAGTTGTCCGTCGAAAATTATTGGCCCCAAAAGTTTTAATCCGATAATACCCATCCAGCAATTCAAACCAAATCGCTCTTGAAAATTTCCTTCTTGCATCAGATGTTAATTTGTTTGAGACCGTACCTTTTATCATTCCGATTGAACAGACCCAAGCTGGTGAATCGCGTTCCATCTGAATAAATAATTTTAAATGAAAAACGTACATCTTCTCTGTATCTATTAAAAAACCAGTTGCAATGAGTTAATCGTAAATATGTTGGTGTAGTTGGTACTTGAATGATCAATAATTATATTTGTGAAGAATTCTCCAAACGGACGAATAACTTATATCACACTCAGAAACAATTTGGCGAATTGACGCCGTACAATTCACTTCAACATAGGCCATCACGTCTACTTCTTTTTCTTCATTGACGATGAAGTTTTTAGCATTTTCTTCTGGTTCATTTCGAATTTTCCTTTCCAGTTTTGGAATATAATGCCGAGCGGGATGGCGACTATTAGGGACTCTGAGTATAAATAAATTCGAGCTGCATCAGTTGCATTCTTTTTTGCTTCTCCGTAAATTAGCAACATGTCAATTTTCTCGTTTTTAGTATAATTTTCCATATCGAATTGAAAACTAAGCAACAAATACATTTTCAAAAGTGGCAGCATATTCATTAGCCTATTTGTTTAGGTAGTCCTAGCAACAGCTTCAATTGTTTGTCACGGATAACTAGAATAACAGGACTTAGTGCATAAGTATACCGAATACGTATTATTTGTTATTTTGTATGATCGCTGCAATTATTCAGAAAAATAGTGAAAATAAAGTGAAAGTGTGTGGAATCAAATTATTCGTAAGAAAATTATCTTTCACAAAAAGCCGACGAGCCAACCCCTTCCCATTTGAAAAAATCAAGTTAACTGGCTCAAATTCTCTAACAAAACAGATGATGCAGGTCGTCAAGCCGAGGCCTTCGCCATCACTCATGGTCTAGAACAACTGGTCGAGCTACCAACCCGCATCCCTGATGTCAACAACCAGTCTGCCAATACACTAGATCTTTTCCTCACCACCAATCCTGACCCGTATAGAATAGAAGTTTGTGCCCCACTTGGAAACTCTGATCACACCCTCATCTCCACAACATGCTCTTTCCATTTACCATCGAGCTGCACAATACCACCCCGTCTCATGTGGCATTACAATTCGGCCGACTGGGAAGGTCTTCGTATGTTTTTCTCAGCGTTTCCATGGAAGAGAGTTTGTTTCTCTTCAGTAGATCCAACACGATGTGCTGAGACAATTTCTGAAATCATCATGTTGGGGATCTAGACCTGTGGCTTCCAAACAGGCAGCATACCATCGATGGCTAAAACAAAGACCTGGTTTAACAGAAACTGCTCTAGAGCTGTGGCTTCCAAACAGGCAGCATACCATCGATGGCTAAAACATCCGGGCCCTGAGACCAGAGCAGCATATGTCGAGGCTAGAGGCATATGCAAAGAGACAATAGAATGCTCAAAAGACGCCCACAATGCCAAAATAAGATCAAAACTTGTTGAATGTCCTAACGGATCCCGTTCATTTTGGTCTTTCGCCAAAGCTGTGGGAAGAAACTTCACTTCCAGCTCATTTCCTCCTCTAACCAAAGAAGATGGAACACTAGCAACGACTGCCCAGGAAAAAGCCAATATCTTGCGCACCTATTTGCTGGAAATTCCACTCTGGATTCATCGGGAAAACAACCCCCGAACATTACACCTATTGACAGTCACATGCCCGAGATCACCTTTCGCCAACGTACTATCAGAAAGATTTTGCTGGGTCTCAACACCAACAAAGCCTGTGGATCTGACGGAATCCCGCCGATTGTTCTCAAGAAATGTGCCCCCGAACTAACACCTGTTCTTTGCAAGTTGTTCAACCACTCTTACAATTTGGGGGTATTTCCGTCCAATTGGAAAATTGCAAGAGTACAGCCAGTCCCTAAAAAAGGCAAAAAGGCCCTACCTAGCAACTACAGACCTATCGCACTGCTATCTATTATTTCAAAGGTCATGGAAAAAGCCATCAACATCGAGCTCATGAAATATCTGGAAGACTCAGGAATTGTCAACGATAGGCAATATGGCTTCCGCCATCAGAGATCAACTGGTGACCTGCTCGCTTACGTCTCACATATATGGCAGCTATCTATTGAAAAGTATGGAGAAACTTTAGCTGTGGCATTAGATATCTCCAAGGCGTTCGATCGAGTTTGGCACCAGGGACTCCTCGCCAAGCTTCCGTCCTATGGCTTGCCCCCTCAGCTGTGTTCTCTGCTTGCTAGTTTTCTCTCAAACAGGTCTCTCCATGTAGTGGTCGATGGAGTTTCATCTGACACTCTACTCATAAATGCTGGTGTTCCGCAAGGATCTATTCTCGCACCAACACTATTTCTACTTCACATCAACGACCTGTTGAAAGCAACTTCATGTCCAGTACACAGCTTTGCCGATGATACCACCCTCCATACCGCTTTCTCTTCCAGGGCCCCTATATCAGCCCGAGAAACCAGAAATGAACGAGGAAGAAATGTTAATAATATAAATATGGACTTAGCAACAATTCTCGAATGGGGATCTAATAACTTGCTAGAATTCAATGCAAACAAAACACAAGCATGCCGAGATCTCACTGTGCCTAACATAACTTTGTCAGGAGTAACCATACCACTGAAGTCATCCATATCGATGCTTGGTATTACTATCAGCAATAACCTTTCCTGGGAAAATCACGTGAGGTCCATTGCCAAAAGTGCATCCCAAAAACTTGGTTTTTTGTTTCGTGCCAAGAGCTATTTCACCCCCAGTCAGCTGCTTATGATCTATAAGGCACAGATCCGACCTGTCCTGGAATACTGTTCCCATATTTGGAGTGCGGCACCTAAACATATCCTGAGGCTATTGGATTCTGTCCAAAAAAGGGCAATTCGTCTCGTCGGTGATGCCTCGCTTACAAACTCGCTCACTTGTCTGGAACACCGTAGAAAAGTTGGCGATTTGTCTCTATTTTATAGATATTTTCATGGGCGATGCTCTTCTGAAATATCAACAATCGTTCCTGCTTTGGCAGTCTCTTCGAGACTAACCCGTCAAGTTCAGTCATCACACCCCTTCGTGGTCACTTTGGAGACCTGCAGAACATCACTTTCCAAAGACTCGTTCATCCAACGAACAGCGAGGCTTTGGAACTCATCCCTAGGGAGGTGTTCCCCGAGGCATACAACCTTCAGAAATTTAAGAAGAACACCAACTCCTACCTTCTTTCCCTTGGTTCCCACGATGTTCTCTGAACATTACAGGATATCCTTTTCGTGGGAACCAGAACATAAAAAAAAAAAAAAAAAAAAAAAAATTAAATAATTCTTGTAAAGTCATAAGCCTCAAAGTCGTATTTTTGCCATGTTACTTGATCAAGAATGAATCTATTCACACGATCCATGGCATTCTAGATCGAAAAATAAAAATTGGAATTAAAATTACTTTATTTGTCAAATATAACAAGTGAGGTGTTGTTGGATTTAGAATGTCATTGTCGATCGAAATAAGTAAAAATGTATAGGATGCCCCGTTCAAAAATCGAAAGTTGGGGTCATTTCCGGTTAAACCGGAAATACGGCAGAGTAAGTAAATATGTCAAAATTTGTAAATTGAACACAATAATACACAACCACCAAATTTTGTTTTTCTATCTTCAATAATAAAAAAGTTATAGGGGTGAGCCCCCCGGTATATAAAAATAACCTACTATTATTTTCATACTCAACTCTCCTTGAGTATTTTCAAAACTACCTGAAGAAAACTAAATTCATTCAATGAAGTCAAATGAAAATGGACTAGGAAGTTATTCGTCATCATTTCTGATTAGGATTTCATAAAAAACAGGTGGACAGTTTACTGAGCAAGTGTACTGAATTCCAATACACAAAACAGAAACTTATTGAAAAAACTCACCTCGAAAGGATTTTGGAAACACAGCCATGGGACACCCTCAACTGCCTGGAAATGTCACAGGGCCGTACTCCATTGTGAGCTAACTCTACTATCCTTTGTCTGACTACGTCAGGCAAAGGCCTACCGTTTACAAAGACTCCACCCAATTGGTTGACGCCTCCATGACCTGCGAACAAACATAAAAAATTATAAAAATAATGTCATTAATTCAACTTGTATTTAAGTCTGAGAAGTATTGGACACTTAGGTAATAGGGAACAGACATTGTTAATAAGCAATTTCCAGACTTTCCATTCCATTATGGACGAAAACATTATTTATATATTTTTCCGGAGAAATTAATGCTTATATACAAGGTGTAATCGAACTTCTTGCACACACGGGTGCATAATGTAATTTCATAACAAGTTAGAGTGGTTGCTAAATCGAAGAAAAAAAATTGGTAATTTTTTTCAAATTTTGGGAACCGCAAAGTATTCGTAGGTAATGCATATTCCTATAGATTTTCTTGGCTCATTAGAGATTTATCGTGAACATTTCAAGGAAATTATCTTTTTATTTTTATAGCAACTGTTAACGGATGGGCAGCGGTGGCTGGTAGGTTGACGAGAGTCTTATCGATATCTGAGCCACGCAACATCGGGCGCGTTTAGTACTTAGATGGGTGACCATCTGAAAAGGAAAGTGCCCGTTAAAATGCGCAGTACACCTGAGCGTATTAGCATATTTGCAGCTGCAGGCGTCTTATCAATGAGCACGAGATAAGACGATAGATATGCCGTCCTTCGGAGGGGACGTTAAGATGGCGGTGCCGAGTTCATAGATGTTGAGCTCGTTAAAGAACCCTACCTCTGAAAACAACAGAGGATTCACCAAAATTTCCAGTTGGGGGAAAAGTGCTCACCGGCGTCGATGTTTAGCACTGATCGCAGAAATAGGCCGACGCTAAATAGAGCTAAATAGAGCGGTTATGCAAGAAGTAAGATTACACCCTGTATAAGAAGTGGCCGAAGATTTGTTTGTATCTATTTACCAAACCGATTTTCATTTCTTTCTCAAACAAATAACTCATATGGACATTGCCTCCGTTTGCTTCTGGAGATATATATGTTTTTAATGGATTACACATCTGAATTTTTTAATCTACATTTCAGTTTTTATGACGAATTACGTACATAAATATAACTGAACTAAGTTTTTGAATTCATATATAAAAAAATCCTATTCACGCAAAATTGTTTGCATATTCGATCTGGAAAACATCAAAGTGTTAAAAAGAAGTAGTTACCGAATTAAACCATCGCGGTACTGGACTTTGCCGACCCTCGGAAATACCAATTTGGTAAAGAAGCAAGGTAAAGTGTAGAACTCCTGGGACAAAGCTATTATTAAATTCTGAACGGAAGTGTTAAAATTTGCGAGAGGGACAATTGTGTTCTGATTCCCTATATCTCTTTGTGAGTTTGTTTATTATATATATATATATATATATATATTTTATTATTATATTATATATATATATATATATATATATATATATATATATATATATATATAGAGTTTGTGTTTCTTGGGGTTTAGGTTTTTTTTGTGAATGAAAAGTCTTCTTTTAGGAGATAAACATTCAATTCGTCGAAGTTTGAACCGTGGCCATGGTCTTCTACAGGGACTAAAACGAATCAGCTGGACCATTATTTCGAATTGAAGTAGTTTATTACCAGCAGATGATTATTTTATATAGATTTGAAATTTAAAAGAAAAGGATTAAAACCTTCATAAAGGGGTATGAACCCTGTAGCTTTTTTAGCTTATCTTTTTTGTTTTAGTATATGAGGTACAAAACTTTTTGATATTCAAAGAAATGGTTCAATTCCATTACACATAATTATATTGTTTTTTTCCTCCCCTTCATTGTGTTGTCGGTAGGAAACTCGATACTTTGTTGTGGTAATTTTTATCAAAAACACGAGAGCAACTCTGGCTGATATGGATGAGTTTTTCAAAAACATGAAAGAAAATAGATTGCTTTCATTATGTATTGGGATCCACCCCAAACGAAACAACTTTGATTTCAAACAGAAAAATAGCTATGATGTTACAACAAAAAAAAGTTTTTAATCCAAAGCACCCACACCATACTCTCGTATATCACACTTGCATAACAATGTGCAATACCAATTTCATATCGACATATGCAAGTGCAAATCATAGTGTTTGATATGCTAGTTTGAGTTATGTACAGGGTTCGGCAGATATACGACTTTGTGGCCGGAGGTAATTGTTTTGAATTTTTTCCAGAGGAGTGTTGCAATTAATCAATCGCTGTAATGCGGAATTATAGGTTTTTCTTATCAGATTATAATGGAAGGTAGGATGATCAACCTTCAATTTTTTTAGCCTTCAATCGGCAAAAGTTTGGAGATACAAAGCGATAAATGAAACCATTTATACCGATTACTTTATTTTCTTGAATTTAGTATAAACCTTCAGCATGCATATAATATTCAATACGTTGATTGTGAAGTTTTGAGAGGCCTTCAATTCCCAACACATAAACTTTTCCACAGAAGAATCACTTTTGTTCAATGCAATGATTGCCAAGTTGTCAATACATCGTATTCATCAACTACAAAGATCAATCAATTGCAATTCAATGTGCGACGTGGTTGTTATCATGGTAATTGTCTTTCACTGACACCATCGTATTCAAATATGATTGATATTATTGAAATTGCAGTGCTTTTCGCTTGCTCAGCTGATGAAAGATAATGTAGCTCACAGAATTCCTCTGCTACTAAAAATAGCCCGCCAGAATTGGTTTTTATCATGAAATCAATTTCATTAATTTTGATGTTTCATTGCTTCTGCTTAGGTGTTCTAATTTTTTTTTTGCGCAATAGTCGATACCAAGAGATATGAGCATCCATAGTTTCCCAAGCTTGAAACGATACGCTAATGGAGTATTCAATATTCACAGTTACTAATAGTACAAAGCTTATGGAAGCTTTGAAATCGAGTGTACCGAAGGCGAAAACGGAATCATTATAGTCTTGTGTGCGGGTATGTTTGTTAGATTATACAGATTGGACGTATCGAAGAAATAGGCATATTGTTCACCAAACAAAAATATTGTCCAGTCCTGGCGTTTGAGGTATCTAATAACAGTTAATGGAATTACTTTCTTAAGTATGAGGAGAGATCCATGATGGATGTAACATATTGAAAATTAAATAACGAAAATCAATAGAAGACTCATGAGAAAAATTAAGTGAATATTGTATAGACCTACAGTTTTTGTGTCGAGCTCGATTGGGGTTTGGATATATATCTTATCAATGTTTAATATACCTGGGTTTTTTAATTTAAATATTCACGGAGTTTTCTGGAGATAATAATTTATTTCACTGTACCAAAGTAGTCTCGACTCTGAACAATGATCGACTTTTCACTTCATACTGGCATTCTCAACCAAATGTCTATTTCCACTGTACCAAAAACGAAAGGATCAAATTGGTACCCATAATTAGCTATGAAACTAATGTGATACGTAAAATAACACCATAAATAGCCTATTTGTGGCCGGAATTGCTAAGAAATGTAACGGCAAACACTAAGAAGTGGGTAGCATTATTTTATAATGCAACAATCGAATGGAAATAGAAATAAAATGTTCGTTACAAAAGAAATAATAACACTCTCTACCACAACACGTTTTGTGGATAGTAGAAATACGGGTCACAATAACGGAAGCTGAAAGAGAAATGAGGACGATATTTATCCGATTTTTGTGTCATTTTATGTAGCCGTTGCCTGCACTCAGTTTTATTAATACAGGGTGTTCCTTATTGAATTCATTCATCAACTGAAATTAAAACCCATATCAACCAATAAAAATAACTTTATATCATTTAATAACAGGGACTACTAGCACTTTCTCTCTCTATACTGTGGTAGATATCATAGTATTTATAAACATTAAGTGTGGTCATTTTGAACAGTAAATTCATTTCAATCCGTTGACAAAATAATTCTTATCTCTTTCCTAAATCAACTTTTCTGGAGACATTTGATAACGACAACAAATTTTTTTGCATTATTCAGAAATCCCAATGGAATTAAATATGAAATTAGGAAAATATATAATTTCTAGTAGAGAAAATATATTATTTCACGTGTTCAAAACAAGAATATATGTAGTTGACATTGAAAGTATATTTATAATGTTGTGTTTATGAAATTTTTGAAATGAACCAGGAAATGAAAAAACTGGAAGTGGTATTTGAATACACACATGACATTTTTGGATAACTACTCCACTACAAAATGTTATAAAATTGCAGATCAAATCATTACATATTCATTTATTATTACTTGCTTTTTGTAAGGAAATAAAAAATAAGTATCCCAATCATCGGAATCTATCGATTTTTTTCAAAGGGCCCATCCTTATTCAGTTGGTGGTAAATATCTATCAGGAATAGGATGTAAACAAATGGTCGTTATTACTGGCATCTATTTTTCACCATCGTGTTCTCATTGAGAGTGTTTTCATCGATGGTGGGGTTAATATTTTTCAAGTTCTCTCATGCAAAGATTTTTTTTATAATTTCTTAAAGTCAGTCACCGTTTGATAATGAAGCTCTACATGTTCCGGTATAATATCTACTCCAGAATACATTTCCAAGAACATATCCTCATGGTCGGTCAGATCTTAAGCCGGCGTTTCCCAGCGCGAGACTTGGCGAACTCGGCTTGGGGATTTGTCGAGCCTCGCGTCGTGAGAATGGTAGACTCGCATAGGAACGAGACTTGTCAAGCGTAAGCTTGAGGTGGCTCGACCGTTTCCATGAAATGTCGGTAAATTCCCAAACACCAAAGGCGCGAGGCTCGGCATCTGGCTCGTGCTGTATGGTTTTTTGAGCGGTCAAGCCAGCGTCTCACGGCGCGAGACTTGACGAGCTTGGCTTGGAGGATTGTGCTTGGTGCACAGGAGTGTATAAATTCACCGACTCGTTGTCTATCAGTGGCTAGAAGTTGGTATACGAGCATAGGAAGGCATACATTGTCCAGTGCAGTAGCTCTAGATAGCGCCGATGAGAGAATAGCATGTTCAGCAGCGTATTTTTATATAGATATTTTTTTCTTTTCATGTAAATCCGGAATTCAATAATTGCTTCTGAATTCCATTCCATGTTGATACACAATAATAAAAACAACACCCAACTATGTTCTGCCACCACCAAACTTCCTCTCCGAAGTAACCGGGCTTACGTCGTAGCAGACACTGTGGACAGACACCCTCGCGCCGTGTGTCCTCTAACCAGCCATCAGCACGAGCCAGCTAGTCGAGCCTCGCGCCTTTGATGTTTGGTGATTCACAGACTTTTCATTGGAACGGTCGAGCCACCTCGAGCTTACGCTTGGCAAGCCTCGAGAGTCGACCGTTCTCACGACGCGACAATCCCCAAGCCGAGCTCGTCAAATCTCGCGCCGTGAGACGCCGGCTTTTCACGGCGCGAGGGTGTCTGTCCACAGTGTCGGCTGGGACGGGAGCCTGGTCACTTCGGAGAGGAAGTTTGGTGGTGCAGAGCATAGTTAAGTGTTGTTTTCATTATTGTTCATCAACCTGGAATGGAATTCAGGAGCAATCATTGAATTCTCAGATCTATATAAGAAAACAAAATATTTATATAAAAATACGCTGCTGCATATGCTATCCTCTCATCGGCGCTATCTAAAGCTGATGCACTGGACAATGTATCCCTTCCTAGTCTCGTGTACCAACTTCTAGCCACTGTATCAAGTGTTCTTTACCCTTTTTGCATATAATTTTTTTGCCAATTTAGTAGTTCAGTAGTTCACCAGATCTTCAGTACATTCCCAGAATTTCATTTTTAAAATACGTTACTTATTCTTCCGAATTCGATTTACAGAACTCAATAGTTCTGCTGATGTGACTAATGTATTTATTATCAATTTCAGAGGTGATACTGATTAACCACTGCTAATAATAATTATGGTATGAAACCATTGAAAACCTTTGATTTTCAATCAATTCGACCACGGGCAAACAACTTTTTCTGAAATCATATGATTTGTGGAGAGACTTGAAGTCACATTCAACCGCTTTTAACCACACTCGTATGTTTCGAGCAATATGCTTTGTTTACATTTTGTTTAATCTTCATCACGTTATAGATTTGTTTTCGCTTTGGCAAAACGTTAGATGGACCTCCCGGTTGACTAACATGCACTGAGAACTGAATCGTGCAATAGACAAAAAATTATGAGTAGACTAATGAAACCCGCTTTTAATTGGACAACTTCATATATTATGACTTTATAACACATGGTCAGTTGACTTAAGTACCAATTTGAAACTATTCACCTCATGAATGTTAGATAGATGCCCGGTTTTATTGCCAAATGAAATCACTTTCAGTTATGAAAAATCATAAATATGTAGATAATCATCAAGGCAAGTTTGTTTGAAACTGCAGTTCCATTTTAGTGATCGGCTTTGATTTAAGAAGCGATAAATTGTTTTATAGAATTATCACATTGTGACATACTAATTTTTATTATTGAAAATATTAACTGATATTTCATGAATAATTGGGTATGTTAGGCTAAGCGGTACGGAATTGTTTTTTATTGTTAAAAACACAACGTAATATTGATTGTTGTTAAGTTAAGTTAAGTGTTTGGCCATAGTAGAGACTGATTGATTACCAATGTCATGAAACAAATTCATATATTCCATGTGTTCACGAGATGAAATATATATTATATATATATATATATATATATATATTTATAAATATATATATTTATATATATATATGAAAAATCATTAAATTCAAACTGAAATCACCGATTAAATTATATTTGAAAAAGAAGGCAGAAGTGAATTTTTTAAGAGTATTTTCCTCAGTATATTTTTTCATCCAGAAACGCAGTAACGTATTGGGTAACATTAACCAATTGCTCTTCTTGAACAGATAGCTGACATTTCTCCCATTTGAGGGGAAGATAAAACACAAAATGGAAAAGTAATATCTCTCAGTTTTAGTTTTTCTATAGGTAATCCCTGTACTTTTAATTGTTCTAATGTTGATTTTCAAACGACAAATCTACATATATGAATGACACGAAAAGTTATTAAGATAGTATGATGTATGAATTGGCTCTCATTGTTATTGAGTTTATTCACCTCATTTAGTTCAAGCTTATCAGAGTGATTTTATAAAGTAGTTGCATCCTTGCAAAAAGTAGAACTCGAATTGAGAATAGTCAACAAATTTATATTTATATAGAAAACCTCTGGAAGCGTTCCATAGTGTTCCCTGGAACCGTACTGAACAAAAGATGGATAGATCCTGCGGCAATTCTGCATGGTGTTTTAATGAAGATAAACCAAAATACGGTTTGCTAATGGCAGCCGGTCTTTCGCTTTACTAGCAAATCTGTGTGTAGGGTAGAGTTGGGAAAGGGTCAACTAATTTATCATTGAAACCCAACGTTTTGCCACGTCATGCAATAACTTGCGGTTTAGACAGTTGCACTATGAATTATTCCATTTACTCTCGATTTGATTCGCTTCGGAAAAAAAAGGTTTTCGAGTGTTAAAAGTGATGCAATTATTTTCGCGTCGAGAATTGTGTCAAACTTTGTACAAGTGTGACTCAAGTGCCAATATTTGTCGAAATGTTACATTGTGTATTAAGGTTATCTTTATTCACTAATATTTTTCAATATTTCTAACTATAGCCATTACTGTTAACCCAATAAGGGATTTAGAGTCATGAAGACATAGAGTGTAGTCGGATATAATACCAAAAGTGCTTTAAAAATTACCGATAATTCTGAAAAAAAGTGTTTTCAAAAACTGCACGAGTTTATTTTTTCGTTATTTCGAAGCATAAATTGCCCGACTCCGAAGGAGGAGGAAATTTTTTTTTGAACAATTAAAAAAATTACCGAGTAAAGTTTTTTCAAAAAACACGTTTTTTTCAGAATTATTTGGTTAATTTTCAAAGCACGAATGGATTCATATTATTTATTGTTATAGTTGATACTACAATTATTGTAAGTAATATTGTAAACATTTATATTTGTCTTCTCCGTAACTGAAGTTGATCTTGAACCTCCTCCTGGCGCGCATGGTTGTAGATTATCATTCAATTCTCAATCAATTATTCCCCTCACCTCAATGACAAAAATAGACGATAAGCAGGGTATTTTTGGTGGATGTCAGTGTAAACCATAAGTGAAGTTACAATCGTGAAATCGATAATACCTACTCTTGAATTGAAACTGAATATTTCAATTAAAAATACAATTTGAAATTATCGCATGATTGCAAAGATTATTCTTAAAAAATATATTCGAAGCAGACGACTTCGAATCAATGATACAGATATAACAAGTGCTCCATATGAAATTGAAGTATTATTAGATCATTAACCGAGTGGTATGATGCATTATTTTGGTGATGATATTGATATTTGATATGGACGCTCATTGCAAAGTACAACTCAAACAAGAACCCGGTAAGCCGGTTCTATACGGGAAAATAATTCCATTCAAGGAAGAAGTCAAAGAGGGTTATTCTAGATAAGGAACTCACGTGGAATGCTCATCTAGAAAAATTATTTGACAGAGCAAGACTCGTAGAAGCACTTGTGGGAAAATATCAGGAAAGCAACCTGTACAAATGTACTGGTTTCACCTCACAGTAGTCACCTGTGGAGCGGTCATCCGGGAGACAAAGAGTGCACGAGAAGAGCTCAACAAACTCCAGAGGCAAGCGGGTCCTACTATAACAGGGGCAATATACCACCCCGACATCAGCAAGTCCTCTTCAATATCCCTTCTGTTGCATATTTGCTCAGATAAAGAGGAAAGAGTGAGTGAATACAGAAACTGCCGGAAGTCAACGAGTAATAGGGGAGGAAATTGACACAAGATCGAGATTAAAGCAGATACAATAATTTCCCTATACAACTCTCATAGACCTTATGAGATTCTCCTTCCGGTAAAATATCAACGGGAGACGAATGAACGAGAACGAGGGCCAATCTACTGTGGCAACAGACGGCTGCAAAACGGAAGACTAAGTTATAGTACAGTCAAAACCTGGTGCAGTATGCCACAATATTACATGCAGAAGTATATGCAATCGAAGTCTGCCTGCAAGAATACTGAACAGCAACAGTAAACATCAATCGACCAATATAATGTTGGCAGCACCTAATTCTCTGGCCTCAAGTCGGATGGAATCCAGATTAGTATGGAACTGCGTGAAGGCCCTCCAAAGCATAGATAGGGACAACAGATTAACTATGCTATGGGCCCTTGGACACAAAGGAGATGAAGGAGCATTCATACCCCCTTCGAAAAGAATAATATCAGCCCTGTTAGAACTTAATTGAAAAAATCTGGGGATTATAACAGGACTAAGGTCACTAACCTTACCTAACCTAACGACTCAAACAATGCCGATGTGTTTGAATGTTCTGGATGTTCCGGTTTTTCCATTATCTGATTCATGGGAATAGGAATAATTGATCATGAAATATTCAGAACGAGTCAAAACATCTCAATGAAACGATCACATTAGTAAGAGAAGTGATAATAAATTTCTTCGGCTGAAGATCATTCGAACATTTCAGGGGATAAAGAAGTAGATTCGAGTAGATTGTAGTCCAAGACGGAAGTATTGATGAATGTATAAAAATAGTAATCCACCGTATTCCATGACAGAGAGAAATTGGTTTTTAATGGGAGAGTTACAGAAGAAATAGCAATAAATATGGATTTTTAATATTATTCACTACATAAGGCCCATATAATTTTTTTTTATCTAACTACTGATGTTTGTCCAGTTCTCTAACATATCAGCTAGGAATAAAAACCAAATTTTCTTGAAGAAATGTTTGGAAAAAATCAAAATCCCACCATTGTAGAATAAACTGCTAATAAACACCAGAGGTATTACATCTGATATTGAAAAGTAGTCGCTTCGGCGTTACATATTAAATTGGAACGAAACAGAGATCAGCATTTTTTTAATTTTTGAATACCAATTCCGCTTTTCGAGACTATCGCTTCCTGCACAGCGAATTCCAATAAAACTGCCCACTAGTTTTTTTCTCCATTGTTTAACGAGAAAGTAACAATGATTAAAGCCTGACATACTCAAAAACGAGAAAACAATGAATTACAATGCCGTAGAAATTTTTAAGATTTTAAAATTTTAAGTTCAAATTACGAAATTTGTAGACAAACTGGAGGACACATTTATCAAACCGAATGGAATAAAACGACACAAAAATACTGTTTATAAATATATCAGAATCGGTTTGGTAGTTTGAAAATGTTATTCCCAACGGTTGATTTTTTACTGCTAATTTATGAACTTATATGTCAACATCAGAGTAAGTGATCATTTTCAAAACAAAAAACAATATTTCCAACTCTAGCCATTCAGAACTAGATAAGTAACTTGAATAATAAATTGCTGTGAAGTTCTTCTGCAGTAGATATACTCAACTTTTCAATACAATTTTAGTTTGAGGAAATCTTTCGTACATGGAACGACGCAACGGTAATTTGTGGTTCTCTTGTGGTGTCTTTTCTCAAAGCGTCAAACTTCTTTCCACCCCTTTTCTCGTATTGAATTTTCATTGCTACACCTATTCAAGTATTATTCTCTACTACTGATTAATGAGTTCATGTCTTCATTGAAGTTTGGTCTCAAAGCAGTTCAAGTTGTTTAATCGATTCCAACCTTCCAAGAATTCTTGAATAAATTACTTATGTTTCAACATAAGAACAACAAAGTAGGGATACATGTATTGTTCTCTGATGACTAAAAAACTAATGCACATGAATTAATCATGGGAGTTATAAAAAAATGTGCTGTCAAGTTTTCATACAAGAGAAGCTCTCCAACAAAATATATTATTATATGGTTTCATATCTAACGGAAGTCTTTTCATTCCCAGTGTTCCCACTGCCAACCACGAATTATTAAAGAGTCACGTGTGCATCACGTGTCCGATGACGTTCACCCTCCCCCGCTCAAAACAATCCCTTTATCATTTTAGTGGAGCCAAAACAATTTATGTGACATTACCATTGAGTGCCATATAGAACTGTCAGAACATCGCTCTGGAGATATCGCGAAAAATAAAAATATTTTTCAACAATTGGAAAATTATAAATTCCATGAACATACCATATAATATTTTTTGAGGATTCCGATCCCAAAAAGGAATAAAGTGAAAGCTCGTGTCTGCATGTCTGTCCGTCTGCCACATCCGTTTGTGTTAAAAAATATAATTCGATAGGGTGAAAAATATAATTGTCTCTTTATTTCTCTGTTACACATGGAATATCATTTGGAAAGCTAGTTATGAATATTTCAGAATAATTCCCCTGGAGATTTCGTGAATTCTAGTCACAAGAAATTGCTATTGTGTATTAGAAATATCTATCCTATCTATCCTATTATAAATCAGTAGAGTAAGCTGAAAGTGTGAAAACAGTTTTTCTAGAAGTACACCAAAAGTTTATGAAACTTTATGGATTTTCGGAATTCATAATATTTTACCCATTTTGTACACATCAAGTGAGGCGTTGCCGCAATAAACTGACTTCTGGTACAGAATACATTTTTGTATTCGCTTATATGAAACCGTTAGAAACCCAAATGAAAAGCGGTGGCGCGGCAAGTCGAAAAGGTAGATTTTAGAATTTATTTATTGATTCTGAAAAGGCCAACAATTGTCAGATTTTTTTTTAAATTTCCATTGATAACAAAAACAGTATTACTACTTCCATATAAACCCTAAACTTTTCATTCAAAAGTCGGAGAAAGATTCAAATTTTCCTAAAAGCTTCCTAAAATTTTTATGTGAAATGACTCATATCGAAAGGATGAAGTATAACCAGCACATAGGTATATGGATAGTAGGTCTTATTCGGGTTTCAATCTCAATATAACTTAAAAAAAATAACTAATATTTATTTATATAGTTTATCTTGCAATGATGTTCTGTTTGTCAGCGAAAGAAAATCTCAAATCTGATTGACACAAGCGGAAGAACTTCAAATAAAAGGAGCATACAGGGTAAGCAAATGTTGTTTATTCTCATTAATATTAATTTAGAGCGATGTTTCTTTTGTGTGTACATCTTTTCGAATGAAATTTGTGAAACTCAAGAAGCTCTAACAAAATACCTTCTGATTGCTGATATTGATATAGAAATTGGAGATTGAGATTATTTTTCAATCAACAGCCTCCATTTTGGCCCATCTTCGAAGTTGTCCGTGCTATTGATTAGAAGTATTTTTTTTCAGCTCGGTTGTTTATGCCGAAACCAGAAAATACTCCTATTCAGAAAAAAATGTCCTGTAGGACTGGGAAACATTGTAAACCTCTTCCTCTAGAACCTCGTTGATATTTCTCGAAAATCAGTCGCGTTGAGGGCGATTATTGTGCCGCCATTGAACCGTAATCGGGTTTTCGTTGTTCAGCTCCAGCCGATTTTCAATTTAAACAGATCCATAGCACTCGATTTGCACATCAAAATTAAAATTAGGGATTATCAATGCAGAACAACACAATTATATTCTAGTTAGTGCCGACGGAAAATCACCGAAATTAATATCGCCCATAGTCCTGAAAAATAGATAGGGTGAGAACACGTTGAACAAATTTCTGTTACTGATGTAATAACATATTTCTCTTTATTCAATAGATTTTTTTTAAATTAAGAAATATTAATTTTTTAATTATATGTAACTACGTGAGAGAATTTGAAATGAGTACTTCAAAGAACTCTCCAGCTCAATGAAGTGTGCTGAAGAAATGGTTCGCCTAATGTTCATTCAAAAATATTCAGGAATATTTGTAGAGAACCCGTTTGGATGCATTTCGTTATCACTCCTGTAGGGTACTCTTCTCACACTATAAGTCTTCTGAATACGTTGAGTTCACCCCAAAGATCCGCCATTTCCACAAATATATTGTGTAGATATTATAAAAAGCGAAAAGTTTCAGGTTTCAAAAAACCCATCTTCATCGAAGATTAAGATATGATGAAAAAGCAGAGATGAAATTATTACTGATACATTACAGGATTCTTGTTATTTAACATTTGAAGGTGTTAAGATGGAAACTTCATTCTTTCCAAGAAAACAATTGATAAACTCTTACAGAATACTTGAATGTGGATGGTTTAATATTTCAAATGATTTTGCCTACTATGAAGATGAACTCAAATGGTATTTGAAATTGTTACTTGGGTATAAGCACCAGATTATTTAAAATTCGTGAATTCACATGAAAATCGCGATCCATCACACTAAAATTCGATATGTCGATTTGGGACTCAATGAAGAAATTTCTGACATTTGGCGCCACTATTTTGAATTTTCCTATTTCAATAGAATACTCATGGTTCGCATCTTTGAACATGATTCAGTCTCAGAAAAGCACTTGTCGTCAATTTTGAGTCGATCCACTAATGTTAAAATTAATTCGCCATATTTCCACTACATTTCGATATGAATTTTCTGATATCGATTTTTGGGCGAATCGGTTCATGCATAATAGAATTTGTGGCCATCTTGAAATTTAATCATTTAAAATATAAAAAGCTATCGTTATCGAAAACATGTGCATATGTTAATTCCATCGGATATGTGGAAGTAGATAAAAATTGATTTTCTTTGTTTACGGACAAAAGAACTCAATACTGTGATATAAAATAATGATGGTTAAAATCAAACAAGTATTTGATAAATGCGTTGAATCTAGGTAGTCCCATCAAGCTCTATTTACTATTTCATATGCAAAGGGATTTACTTGGAACGAACACTGAAAATATCTTCCATATATCAATTGTGTTGAATACTCCAACACACTTGCCATTTCTTCACAACCACACCAACTAACACAGTCTCGATATACCGTAAAAATTCTCAGAATCATTCAATATGAGGGTTCATGTATCAGTTGGTTTCATTGAAGAGCTAAATTTTTGTCATAGAAAAGTACTTAAGGAACAATGGATGAATAACTATCTAAACATATTCTGAAGAACTGCCACTGTGCTTTTCACAAAAGTTCCAAAAACCCATTTATCGCTTGAAAGGACCTACGCAGGTGTCAAATATTTCACGCAGGAATGAGGATTTTGCAGTGATACAATGAATTAGAGATTATAACCAAATACAAATATGAATAACAGAACTAGTATTTTAACTTAGCGTGAATCAATATTCGATCTACTGATATGAGAAATTATAAGATAAGTTTTTGTTCCGATGTCAAATATTTCAATGATATTTTGAAAAAAAAAATAATAATATGAAAACCGAAGAAAATAAGTTCCTAATACATAGAATATCATCTGAATTTGATAGAAAGAGCTCATAAAGGGTAAGATAAGTATCCTAATTAACAGAGGGTGATTATTCCACCCATTCTTACTTCTTTTTTGAACTGGTGATAGTGGTTACTATTCCAAAGTTAATCGTTAACGCACAATATAATCCAATGCCAATGAATTTGAAAGATCTTTCTCAGTCATCCATCAGGGTTTTTCTTTAATCAGTTGGTGCCCAAAAATTGAGATATGCATTCGATGTCCAAGTGAGTAGGAATAAATTCAGCACGAATTATATATTGCATTTTCCTTACTTTTTTTTTTTAAAAAAGGAATTTCAGTTTTGAACAGTTCTCCTGATAGTTAATGGAAGACTCTTGCAATTACTTCAACCGTAGAGATTAACTGAGTTAAGAAACTCTGGGGAACCACTCGTATCACTGCTGAAGGAAATATATTTGGTTTCCCATGTTTATTGTAAGACAAATGTCATCAAACCAAGTTTTTATCTATTTCTCTTTTCAAGAGTTGGCAGTATACTGAATGATTGTATCAACCGCAAATGGACGCACAATTCAATATTCCATTAAAACAATGAAAATAAAACTGGTTCTAGAACTGTTCCTTGCGGAAGACCATTTCTTGGATTGTTAAGGGTTTTTCTCAATTGGACATCAATTCAGATATGATTCCATCAACTGGAGACAACAATACCTCTGTAGCAAAGTTTTCGAGTACTTAGAGTAGTTTCTCGTTATCCCAAAGGCTTTGGCTAAGTCTGAAATTATACATAGAGATTCTTTGTAAAAGTAATAATTGTTTTTCGGTCGGAGCCCCTTGCTTCGAGCCAAATTGTTTCTTAAAAATAATTCTGTAACTTTCAATAACTTTGAAATGCAAGTTATTGGTACAACAGGAAATATTATTTTATTTTCACCAGAAGGTTTGGTTTGATTTCATGAAAACAATTCGTTATTTTGTTTATGTCTGTTGGATTGAAATAGGAGGATTTCTCGTTGTGTATATATATTCTTATTTTTTCTATCTCAAAAGTAAAAGATTCAGATACTGTGAGTTCAATCGAGAGAATGATTGAGCTGAAACCATTACCAAGTCAAAAGGTTTGTTTGAAGGTTGTAGACGTTGTGGTAACTTGATTACTCTCGTTTTGGACATCCACCGTCTTAATGGATCCAATGCGACTATGGACGTCAGAAACGAATTATCAACTCAAAAGATGTTACGGAAGTATTGGTCTGATTTTTTTTCAAGTTAGAAGAGGATGCCATGAAAAATATGTGTAGCGTGACAATACCGTAGTAGAAATCGTCGAATGAAAGAGAAGAAACTAAGTTATGGGAGTTCAATATCATCTGATTTGAAGCAGAACAATCCCAAAAATGAAAGAAATTAATTCATTACTTGCCTTAAAAAAACAAAATATTAGGCAATATCCACATCTGCATTGAAAGGTGGAACATTCTTGGAGTTGAAGAGGAAAACTAAATCAGGAATAATCTGGAACTTTAGGCAGTAAGTGAGTAAGTAACAAATTGGGGATATCGTGGAAATACAGGGTGTTTCATAATTGAATGATGATCCCGAAGAGCGATATTCCTTGGATGATTTTAAGGAAAATTCTTCATATGAACATAGGTCCGCAACCGCTGTATTTCTGAGATACAGGATGTTGGAATTTAACCAAAAAATTAGTTCTTGCCCAATATCTTTGAAACCGCTTTGGCTTTTTTCCATTTTGGTACATGCAGAATACGCATAAAAATACATTTTTTCCATGATAGAAGATTTCTTAATTTTCATCGGTGGCGTCCCTATTAACATGCCCTGCCATATTTCTGATCAAAATATGTCATTTTCCCAAATAAATATTATTTTTGTAATTGTCCTCTATATTGCCATAAAAATGGTTTTCTGCCCTTTTTCCGTCCAACGGACGGTTTTCGATTTAGCAAATAAAATACATTCATTTGCTTGTCGCTATTCGATTTTTTCTCTTAGTCTTGATTTCACAATTGTGGTAACCAAAGGATCTAGGCAAGATTTTTATTATTTTATGGTAACTAATATTTAGTTTTTGTAATGAGTACGCATAAAAATACATTTTTTATTTTTTAAAACTTAACTATTATGAACAAAAAATATCAAAATCAAATTAACTGTTCAAAATGTCTGCCTCCTGCAAGTATACACGTTTCAGCCCTCCTTGTCATTGACTCGCGTACTCTTTGGAAAATTCCTGGAATATTCCTTATTGCTTCACAGGATACTATTACGCGGTTTCGCAATTCTTCCTCAGTTAGAATTGGTTGTCTGTACACCAAAGTCTTAAGATCTTTCTAAAGAAAATAATCAAGACTGTTTAAGTCTGGGGATCTAGCTGGCCATGATTCTGTTTCCCCACGACCTATCCAGCGATTATGAAAGTTTTGGTTTAAATATTCGCGAGCCAGAGCACTGCAATGAGAAGGTGCACCTTCGTGCATAAACCACATGCGATTTCGCATTGAAATAGGAACATCTTCCAACATAATTGGCAAATTATCTTCGAGAAATCGGCGATATTTATGTCCGTTTAATCTGCGTAGTAAAAAAAAGGTCCAATTAGGTAATCTCCTATGATTCCAGCCCAGACATTTAATGAGAACTGCTCCTGGTGATGAGATTCCACGATTGCATGCAGATTTTCCTCTGCCCAAAAATTATTATCATTAAAATTTCTGATCCTGTTTTTAGTAAAGCTAGGTTCATCCGTGGATAAAATTTCCCTGTCACAAAAAGGATTTTCGGTAATTTTTTGGAGAAACCATTGGCAGAAATTCACTCGTAATGGAAAGTCTTGTTGATGCTTAGCCTGAACCCGTTGAATGTGATAGGCATATAATAAATGATTATGAAGAATCCTCCATACTAGAATATGGGCGATATTCAAATTGATGGCAATTTGCCTCGTACTCATTTCAGGATTTTCGTCGACTGAATTTAAAACAGCTACCTCAATTGCTGGAGTTCTTGCAGTCCAATGTTCTCCATTCAAGTGATGATTTAGCTCAAAACTTCCTGTTTCACACAACCTTCTGTGGGTGCTTAAAATCGTTCGAGCATCAGGAACCATTCTATTTGGGAAGCGCTCTTGATACAGTCGCCTGGCTTCATATGCGTTCCCATACAGGAAGCCCATACAAGTAATGCATGTCTGTTTATTCGGTATTTGTAAAATTTACCATGTTTTTTTCAATAAACAAATTTTTATAACGTAAATAATATCACGTATCTAGCTAAAGAAGTGTCAAAATTGTTTATGTTGAAAACAACGAAATGTGTTCTTAGCATACTAGATGTTTCTAGCCCACAAGACAAACCTACTACTCTTCAACGGCTGATTTCGCATAGGGACAAGCAAATGAATGCATTTTATTTTCTAACTCAAAAACCATTCGCCAGACGAAAAAAAGGCAAGAGACCATTTTTATGGGAAGATAGAGGGCAATTACAAAAATAATATTTATTTGGGAAAAAGACAGTGATGTATCATTATTTTGATGAAAATATGACAGGGCATGTTAACAGGGATGCCACTGATGAAAATCAAGAAATCGTTCATTATGGAATTTTTTTAATTTTATGCGTTCTTTGCATGTACCAAAATTTAAACAAAAACCCTAAGCGATTTCAGAGATATTGAAGAACTGATTTTTTTGTTAAATTCCAACATCCCGTATCTCAGAAATAAAGCGGTTGCGGATCTATGTTCATATGAAGAATTTTTCTTAAAATCATCCACGAATTATCGCCCTTGAGGATCAGCATTCAATTATAAAATACCCTGTATATTCGGACTGCATTTACTCCCAGGGATATCTATTCGACAACAAGGAAACAGTAAAACTCGAATTCAACATTTTTTAGAGAATGAAATATACCACAACATTAAATATAACTGTTTCTAAATAATGGATCTGGTTCAACCTCCCATTAAATCCATTCGAAATCAACAAAGTAATGAATTCAAAATCACTATTATCCAACGACCATGATTGGTGAATTTAATATTATTCGGAATATTTATTTGACAGCGTAATTGCGGCGCAATTTTATGCATGTTTTAACAATTTTCCATGAAATGCAAATCAACCACAGAGAACTGCATCGATTCCGCTGAAATGCGAGCGAATAAAATCGTTGGCGGATTTGGATTTGTGTTACAAAAAGGCACAAATAATAATTTATGTGAAAATCAGCGTTCTATTCAATTGTGAACCAGTAAATCAGGTTTATAGCCTCTGGTAATTAGTGTAAGTCCGTAATTGATTGTTTGAAACTTAATTCTGATTTATTGCTAATATCGTAGAAACGTCTTGACTTCATATTTACATGCATAGGTAGATATTTTATAGACCAGTCATCCATGGTGTCGAAATCTCCCAATAAGTGTCGTACAGATTACTGCGTAGGCATACATTTTTTTATGAAATATTATTAGTAGCGTTTTATTTGCCAATGTGTCATATATTCTCGACTACTGATGTTGGATTTTTTTTTTACAATCTTTCACACTCGTAAAAAAGCTACAACCTCATGCCTAGTTACTCTCATGAGAAAAATATTCCAAATACAACAAAATTGATTCTGTAAGTAACCCTTGGGTCTTACTAATTAAGGGGATGGTGGTTGAGATTTTAGATACTAGAAACAACATAAATAGTATGCCGTTTTCATACCATTCAAGTGCTTCTGTATCATTAGTACGCGCCTTCAGCTTCGCAGGCGGTTTCGTTTATTTGTAAAAAAAATAATAGATGCAGGAATATATATATATATATATATATATATATATATATATATATATATATATATATATATATATATATATATATATATATATATATATATATATATATATATATATATATATATATATATATATAAACCTATGAATTTGAAATAAACTCAGTAGAAAGGATATTCCTTGATTCAGCAAATTTAATGGCCGGTGAATAAAGAAAATCTTTCTTATTTTGTCAAGCTTTCGAAAATGTTTATTTTCATTATCAAGACATCTGTGAAAAAAGGAAAACACCATTGTGAAATACAATTTTAAGCACATTTTAAATGGAACTTACTAAGGTGAGGTTGAGTGAAGACAGCGAACTAATCATCATTATGTGGTGAGCATTTTTTTTTCAAATCAGGTAAAAGAAAACACTATAAAACACTACTAGTTATATAGATAAAATTTAACATTGAACAATTGTAAGAAACCACACGTTCCTTGAGAACAAAATTTAAAACAATTTAAAATTTGACAGGACAAGACCACATGGTTGAAGCATGACTGAAAATGGAATGGTGGATGACAGGAAGTGCATGACAGAAGATGTCACCTATCATATGTCAATGTCAAGCTGTCATGGGAGAAACATGTGTTCTGTCCATGAAAACAAAAGGAATGATACCAATCTCTATGAAAAGTACTAAATGAGAGAAGAATTTAGTACTTCAATTGGAATCAAGTTTTAACAAATAATTGTAAATGACGCTTTGGTTAGAAATATCAGAACATTTGTTCATGCAATTGGGTTCATTTTTTATGAAGACCATTTCAAGGAAATAACTTTTATGGTACTTGTTCTCTACTGCTGAAATGGAACGGTTCTTAAAGTTACTAGTTCATAGTTTTTTTCAACTACATATATATATATATATATATATATATATATAAGTTTTTAAAAATCAAAAACTTAGCGAATGACATAATCTACATATTTCTCTTATTCATAAACAATCTACTAAAAGTTTCCGAAACGGCTGAATTGCTAACTAATGCCAATACCATCATGAAAGATGGTGTTTCAGAGTGATGCCAAGAAAAAATTGATAAAACTTATTTTTTTGTTAAAACATTTTTTTTTATAAAAAATAATAGTCAGTGACTTATTCTTATCTCGATCGTTCAGTGTTGCAACCTCCGCGCCGCCGTCGATAAATATCAGTACAATTACCAACGTCGACCACAAACATTCGTTAAAATGGAGACTGCTTCAAATGCTCCGTAAGCTCTATTGTACGAGCCAAAATGAATTGGGCACAGGTGTGCTGTGTCCTAGAACAAGCGGCATTTCGGGATTATAGATTCGGGATCCAATAGATTTTTATTGTACGGTATTATATTATTTTGAGCCGCTCTTATTTTATTGTTTCTGAACTAGTGACTGACGTCACTGACTATTATTTCCGTATCATGAGAAGAGAGAAGGGAGAGAAGCGAAGAGAATGACAATATACTCGAAAATCATTCTTATTGAACGAAAATTTGGGAAACCAAAATTTGTCGTCGGTTGCAATATTTTGTTCTTCTCAAGATTTTGCTAAAACTATTGCCTTCTATACTTCAAATTGGACGTGAATGGACACCCACAAAATAATTATGTGAATTTTGATATGTCAATGGAAGCAATGCACGTATAAGAGAAATATTTGTATAAAAAAGTATTTATTTATTTATATTCATTAATACTTTTTAACCGTAAATTTACCCATCCCATTTTAGGATTTCGTTTATATATTGTTTCGGAAATCCTTTTATATTTTTGAAATGTTATGCCAGTCACCTACTCTAATAGATAATAATTAAATTTGTTATTCGTGTCAAATAGTATATGGATATGTCTTAATATCATTATGATAAAGGGATCACGGAAAAAATTCACGACAAATTAAAAATACATAATTAAAACATTTCAACTCGCGCAAGGATTAGTTAACATAGGTGTAAATCATTCATGAAAAAATAGCCCTTTTAATTTAGGTATCCTTTCATCATTATTAGCATCTAATCCTTCATCAAATAAACTATTCATTATAACATTATTTTCTTTTGAAGACCGGACTATTATTAATGAAGGATATACAATGGAGGAATAAGGATCAAAAATAAAATAGATTGACTGTTAATTTATCATTAGGAACTCAGTTGAGCTACTGTTAACAAACAACATTATGACCAGAAACTATTAGCATAATTTATTTTCATTTTAATGAGCGACAAAAGCTGTTTCTGTAGGAAGGAATACCTCGCTATGCATGTTATATGATTTTCTCGAGCAGAAAGCTGCTACTGAAATGAAATAATGTTTATGATAAGACGTTTGAACCTCGCAGTTGATGTTATCCTCAGATTTGATTTTAAAACTCTTGTTCTTTTTTTGTTCGTTGGAATTATCATTAATTCATACCTATTATTCGTCGACCCCCCAAAGATAATTGGTAACATAATTTTGAAAAAATTGATAGATTTTCAAAGAAAAAATTACCATATTAGATCTATATTTCAAGGTCCCATTACATCCGCACCAAATTCAAGTGATTCCGTCATGATTTCCAGATTTCAGCGACATCATAGAAAGAAATATATATTATAACGTTTTATAAAATATGACCTATTTGCGGTTAATTTTCATTTCCGGCGATCTCGTATAACGAGTTTGTTTAATCTACACGAAATCGATCGTTAATGACCCCTTTTAAGCTTCAATTTATTTGTTTATGCATAATTGTGATATATGCAACCAAACATACACCGAAATCGACCATTAATAACCTGTGAATGGTCGATTTGGTCCATTAATGTATATTTGTGGTATAGGCAACTAAACATATCGAAAATTTCACGTTGACCCCGAGGGAAGTTTTTGTAATCAACTCGTATATTAAAATGGCGATTAATTAATTAATCGCCAGAATTAATACACTAGTTGACTAAATAACTATCTCATAATGGCAACATAACAATTTTAATAACGTTGGTTCTTCATTCACAGGTTGAGCTATGGAATGTCCATTCCTTACTCCTATGAATTGCGTTTTACAAACTTTTGTTTGGTCATATCTACCACAATTTCCGTACTTGTGAGAAATAAGTCTCATCCCATGCCCGTTTAACAACATATCTACTATTATGAAACGACATATAGAAAAAAATATGAATATTCACTTATATCGAAATTAAGAGTTTTTTTGCTGGTGATAGTTTTGAATATTTTTGGAGTGAAGTTCCGCATTTTTAGAAATAATTCTTATGAACTTTGGTATTATGAAGCAATGGACGAAAGATTCACAAGAAAATATGAATATACTTCAATTCGAATTATATCGGACAAGCAGATTTCTAACATTAAAGACAATGTTTCGAAAAGATCAAATATGAAGTATATTTAACTTCAAAGAGCCCCTCGGGTTTGATAGTTATTCACTAGTTGAAATTCCTACAATGTATTCAAGTTACGAGAACTTTCAAGATAAATTTTCAAGTGAATACACCTATAATATCAACCTCTGTTAATAAAGAAGAACTCCCCATGCCGGTAATACAACACATTATAAGAAAATTGTACCAAAAAAATGTCTTCAGAAGTCCAAAAAGACTTATCTGATCAATTATTTTTTTTCCTATCATAGTCATTCCAAATAATTCAAGTTGCACGAATGAAAAGGAAATATTTTTAGGTGAATATTCACCATATTATAATTCAAAACGGGGCAAGAAGCTCAGTGGTACGAGCGTTAGTATTGTTTCCACCCGGAGCGGGTTCGACTCCCGCGGCCGGCGAAAATTTTTTCAACCCAAGAGTGGTTTTGGATTCCACTATAAAAGGTAAGGCCCCCGTGATCTTAAGTCGTAGAAGGTTTCATTAACCTCTGAAAGTTGGTCCAACAACCAAGAAAGTGGTTAAAAAAATCACAAAACAATTAACAAATACGTCAGGGAGTGAAGAAGTCGATGAATATGTTGAATTTGTACTTCTTCTGCCTGTTTTCAGAAAGAACCGTGTAGACATTGTACCGACTCGTAGGTCCATCGTGAAATGTACTTCATGTTTGTAAGCTTGCATTGTTCATATCATAATTTTCATTGATCTCACGAATAATACACCAATAAGTAGTAGTTTAAGATAAAATACATGAGGTCTAAATGATGTAAATGTTTGTTAGGAAATCTGATTTGTCGACTCAACGGTCTGTAATTTTAATGGTCTACATATTTATTAGTTCGGATCGTTCTGCATTTATTGGAAAAATCTGTTTTTTATATGGTTTGCATAAGTAGAAATCAACATTATATCAGAAAAGTGGAAGTTTAGACTAACAGTTATTTGCCCAACGCCATGAAGCAATTGAAACGGCCTATTGGTCAAGATGTCTTTGGATGCCAATTTTCAGCTTCTATATTATATTGAATTTATCTTGGTTAAGTTTAAAGCCGACATATTGGAAGTAATAATATAATAATATATATTGCAAAAAAAGTTACATTAGTTAACATATACATATATAAATAGTCCTCTGGCTTGCAATACAGAATTACACCATTTAGGCTCTCTTAGAGCCTGGCCATGGCAATCCATGACTACAAAAATGTTTCTTAAATATATACATACAAGAGCAATGTTTACATTTTTCGAAAGTCATTTGCATATTTGTTAGGTATCTATTTGTAGTTATGAAAAAACTACGGATACTGCACAACTAAAATAATATTTGGTGATAAAATTCCTTCCAGATCCCTGCACTATAAATGTCAATTTCATCCAATAATATTAGGGTAATTGTTGAATGAGTGGTAAAGCCCTCCTCCGAGGGGTTTTCATCTAATTTAGCGTTATCAGTGTCAACTTCCCGCCCTAAAACACTCATCAGACACATGTTATGATACTTATCTGCTTATCAGATTACCTATTCAGATGGGGGTGCCGCCGATCTAGATCTGAGCATTTGTTGTCGGATCTTCTCGTACTTTTAATGCTTTATTCATATTGCATCGGTGATCTAGAGCAACAGATTATTTCTAGTGGTTTGGATTAAGACCAGGAAATATGTTTGATTAATTTATGAATTAATGGAAATGTAATCAGAAATCTTTTCGTTTCGTAGTTCTCATTCGTATAGAATTGGTATGTTTTTTGGAATAATAAGGGAAAAATAACGAGTGTCTGCGTGCGGAATTAACTGCAAAAATATATTGAAATTGCTGGAGATAGTGAAGGAAACTTCTTGTATCTACCATCATGGTTTTTTATATTCCCATTCCCGGATTCTATTATAATTCATGAAAACACAAGCATGGGGACATATAAACAGTGTTACTGATATACCTGTTTCATTAAACACAAATAGTGTATTATTCTATATACTTGAGAGAAAATTAGTTGATCAAGTTATTCTCACGGATAGAAAAAAGTATCAAATACAATTATGGTATACAAAATATTCAATACTGTGTTCAATTTTCCTAGATAATTCTCAAAGGTATATCTAACAGGGATTTATAAGGCACCTAGAAAAACGAATTCAGTTAAGTTCTGCCATTTGTAGAATTGTCAGAACCTTCAACACAACATTGCATGATGTAGAAATGGATGTTGTTGACTTTCGTTTTCGATATTACGTAAAATTCATATAGATTTGGATATACATTTCATCATATTATTGTATTTTTTGACGACTTATTGTCCCAAATGAGGTCTGAATGGCTAATAGTTAAATAAATCAATAAACACATGAGTAGAAGAATCTGTCATGGTTGGAAATTACAGTTATTTGTACTATAAGGAAGGAAAGTAATTTTTTCTACATTCAATTTCATAATGTAAATCATTATTGTCTATCATCAACAAATCTATGGCTTTATATGTGGCAGTATTTGATCGTTTTTCCAGTTCACAGAAGGTAAAGTTTAATTTCAAACACTTGACTTGAGGGAACATCATCAATTTTCTTATTCGGTACAAAATGTTCTCTTGGATATGAATAACATTTACACCAGCATTTTATATGCAAAGTAATAGAGTTATTCCAAGTAATATCCTCTGAATGGAACCATTTCATGTTTTGTATCTATTATAGTATTTTAGCGATGATCTTTTTTGTGAACAATAAGCATATTTTTTTCTGGAATAAAATACCCAATTCATTTATACTCGCAATTATTGAACTATATCAAAATTTGACTGGCTCGGTCTTATTTCAAATTATAAATATTACTTAGTACCGCTTTTCAATAGAGCTCATTCATCAAACTGTTTTGAAAACAATCATATTTTCACATATACATCGGAACGTATTGATATGTTTTCCTTAGCAATAGAATCGATCTATTTGTAGATTGATGTATGTTTTGAAAATAATATTCCTTAACCTGATTGAGAATTATAATAGTGACAGATTATTAGAAAAAAAGTTTTTTCTGACATGTTATGAAATAGAGTGTTTCAAAACTAGTTACACAGAATAACTATACTGATAAAAAAAGATTTAACATTACTGGAAAATGTTAAAGCGAAAAATGTGTCAGTGAACTTTCTAAAATACGAGTAGGAAAGGATGGTGGTCATAAAAAATATTTCAGTTTTTGTTTTTACTTCTGTTTGTTGTATACTTTGATTCTCATACATTTTTCATTCACAGTCTGGAATCTCTTGCAAACTTCGACATAGGACCAATAAAATTAAATGTTTTCGAAAACAACAAAAATAAAGAATTATCAGTATGGTTGCAGATATTCATGGGATGATGAAAATAAAAATATCGTCAATAAGTAAATTTTAAATGGCGAAATGAAGCAAATAACACAAAAAAAATATGAAACATGCATTCTCCTTACAGGTATAATATTCCATCATATTCTGGTTGTATCTGTAAGCCGTGGACAGATCCATGGCCGCCCCTGTAGCTCTTAGGGACAGAAGAGAAGTCAAACTTGTAGTATCCAGTTTGAAAAACTTCCGAATTCGTCCATCAAAATAAAAATCCAACCCTATGGATGTTAGCCACTGTAAATCCATGTTTGAACACACTATATAATCAGTCACATAGGTGAATCCGCAACAGAGTCATGGCTCACGGGATTTTTCCGATTGAATATAAACACTGTCACTTTTTCTGAGGGTGGAAATATACACTGAGAAAAAATTCTGTTATTTTTTTAAAGTAGTTGTAGGTGCTAAAGTGGGAAAAATTAAATTTTCGAGCTGTGTTTTGAGAGGCGTCGGTGCCGTCGGATGGTGAGAGACGCTGGAGCCGCTAGCGACCACGTTGTAAACAGGACTAGCGAGTCAGATGAGCGCGTCCTGTCAGATGGGGGGCGGAGCCAGGATTGTCACAGCGGTTTGGAAGCTAACTTTCGATGTGATGGACTACTAGGATATACCTATAGGGTGGGCATATCTGAAAGGTGTCGGATTTACCCCGTATAGGGTGGATGCTCATGACTTATCTCAACGTTTATTTCCGAGGTTATAATTCTCCGCATTGTTTGATGACTGGGCAGCCATTGTTTCGTGACTAGGTGTGCATGAAATTGAATCAAAATATGTTGTGAGCATTCAAGGCGATGAATGGATGGAAAAAGTCGAATTTTTATGGGATAATACCTGAGCTGAGTGTTTCTTGAGATTTCGGTATTTTAACTGATAATGGGGCAGAGTTGCTTCAAGGTTCATTGGATTTGTCAAAATAACTGCTATTCACAGTTTGGTTCTTTATTGTTATAGAAACTACTTGGATTGGTAACAGCTACCAAAACTATAGGTAAATTTGAACGTATTGATACTATGTTTTCAGTATAAGACTGAAATTTATAGTATCGAATATATCGATATCATCGATTGTAAACAATATCCTAGGTTTATATGTAACTAATTACTTTATCTGTTGAATGAAATATCAATATGTGAAAACGCCTATTCGGTTCTTTTCGAGGATTGATAGTTCCTGGTTTACTTTTCATTACTTAAATTCCTATGGCGAAATACAATGAATGTAAACCTGAAACTGCTGTTTCTGTAATTGGGATTGAGATAGATTGAGAAGCTACTGGTCTTCGAGCTGATGTTTAATTTGGAAATAGATGAAAATAATTACATAATCAGGAGAATGACACTGCTAGTTAACAAGATAATATACCATTGACTGAAATGTGAGACCGTTAGGTCTTTTTGTAAGAACCTAAGTATATGTCATTTTCCCATTGATAAGGTTATTTTGAGTCGAAGTAATATGTTTCAAATAATCAGAGTTAACTCATCCAGGAATAAAAGAGAACAACACGCGTCCAGCTTCGTTGAATTGCATATATTTTCCAGGGTGAATTTCAGGGATACTGTAATCTGCTTGTAACTGTAATCATATTTTGTTTCAGAAGTTTAGTAAACCGGATTACCTGGCTGGTGAATCATTTTTATGAATTATATTCATTTTAAGATATTGTATGTACACAAATACACAATAATTGATCAGGAATAAGATTGTCATAATAATGATTATTTTGACTACGGATTGGGTTATATATGTATCTGAGAGCTCTTATCAGGGTGGAAAAATAGGATAAAAGATGATGGCGTGATTAAATTATTGGAGAGACAAGATATATAGAAATATAAAGAACATTTTCAGTGTTTATAATGAGGATAAGTAATTTTCGGCATGATATTACGGTATAATAAATGCAGTGAATGAGTGCTTCAACAAAAAAAAATATAAGCAAAATATGGTTTCATGAAGAGGATTGGGATTTGAGAGGAATTTTTTACTTTCAACTGAGGTTTTAAAGAAGAAGAAAACAATGCAATTCGAATTGCAAACTTTCTGGATTAGTATGATGCTCAAGAAAATTTCAAGTGATATTTGCTCTGGTATTCTTAGAACGAAAATTTCTATTAGTACCTACCTATGTATTCGAAATTTTCGAGGAACATTCCGAGTCGAACAGTAAGTTTATTTTTTCCAAATATCTCATGAATTAATGGAAATTAAATAACATTTCTCTTCTTCGAAATGAGACAGTGTATAGATCACGTTCAAATAAACTTTTTTTCACTAGGAATCATAAGAAATATCAATTATAAATTATATATTCTAGCGGACATCCCTCTCCTAGAAGACAGTACGTGGAAATCAACATGAAAGCAACTAACATAATTTCAACGGATTTAGGAGATCCGCAGGGGTCAGTTCTGGGCCCGGTTTCATTTCTTTTTTGTATCCGTGACCTATATAAATCAACCGCAACAATTCGTCATTATATAGCGAATGATTACTCAGTCATTGTCTTCGATGACACTGTTTCGACCATGTGAGAAAAATGCAACCCAGTTTCTCAGGATTCAAACAGACGATTTTCATAAAACAATATTTACTTGAATGTATACGAGATCTGGTTTCATAACTGCCAGGAGAGTTGTGATGCCATTCGTCTTAGGGCAAACAAAAAGTCTATTTATCGAAAGAAAGAAATGGAAACACATTTCTTCAATCAATGATTGAGCTAGGCAAACCGTAGTGATATAAAAAAGAGTTTGAACGACTGTTGAACACTGATCAAGTGTTGACTTTATATTATCCTCTGGTAGATATAAAACTCAGATATGTTTCTAAGACCAATCCTCACAAAAAAAGAATGATAGTTACCAATGATTATAGATATACCTAAAATATCTTGTAGGAATATATTTATTTGCCTCGTATTTAGATATTTATAGTCCGTAAAATAAAGGCGTGGAGTATTGAACCCTCATTTAGTATGCAAAATTCAAAGCTTATGGGTTTTTTTCCTAGCAGTACGTACTTATACCTACCTGGATTTAATACGATAAACGGTTTATTACTCCATGCCTTTATTTTTCTGCTATGGATTATCTTTTATGTATAAAGAAATAATGGCAAACATTTTGTTCTGAAAATATAATATAAAAATGTTTACTTGGTTACCATTCTCCTAGTCTTATGGCATATGTGTTTTTCTAGTACGTTTCTGTTTTTTTATTCTCATATAGGTAATTGATATGTTTGGAAATATGAACAGGATGTTCATAAAATCAGATGTGGAATCATCTGCGACTGAAAGACAAACTTTAGTCACTATCTTCCATCGTTCAAGATAACCTCTTGTGGGAAATTCATGTTGAAAAGGGAAACATTCTCAATTCAATATTGAATACAAAGATTTTTCCGTGAATTGAAAAATTCACGATCAAAATTAAGTTATCCTTGTGAATATCTAACAGAAAACAACTACTTCCCCGGCTAAAGCCAAGCTGGACATTGAACTACATCTGATAGATATTTTGAAAGAAAGAGAGAAATCTGAAAGTAACTATTTGATTTTCCATTCCAGTCTTAATCAAGAACTCATGAGAATGGGATAAAGAAACATGTTTTCCAATAAGGGACACTCACCATAATATAGGTAATATTTCAAGTGATATTCGAAAAGAAAACTGAGTTTAATTTCATGAACCAAAAATGTCCAACGTTCAACAATCGGGACAGTCTCAGTTGTAGCTCCTTGTAAGTGGACTCTGCGAGCACGGACACTGGATTTTTACGGCGCTGTTTTGCCTAACCTAATCTGAGGTCCACATTAGGGTCGGTCGGACGCATTAAGGGTGGAAGGCCGGCGCCTGCGTTCGTCGGCCCACCCCTCACCCATCATTGGTAGATTGGAAGTTGATAATTGACGCTTGCGCTCCCTCACTATTTAATTTTAGCCGAGATTGCTGCGATCTTCGGCTTTGTCGTTCGGCACATTTCATTTTCTGTCGGCGATAGCGCGGGAGCTGTATGGAGAGGAGTTGGTGGATGATTTTGGAAGCGGGAATGCGGTCTTTGGTGGTTTTTCTCGGATATTTTAGAAAGGAAGTTGAATTATAGTGTGGATTTATGGTATTGACGGCAGGCAATATTTAACAGTGAATAAAATAAACTATTTTCTTGAACACGTTCCCCAAAATTGGAAAGTGAAAAGAGCCCGCTCAATTTGCTAATTCAGAAAACTCAAGATTTATTTCTTGAAGATGTTTCAGGAGCCTATATAAACTGATTTCAGGAAGTTATAAACAGCACTACCGTATACATGACAATTGAAAATGCATATCATAATGCAACAGTTCTTCTGACTTTCCAGCCATTCTGAGAAGCTTAAAAAATCATAGAGCATATGAAAAAATGTATGTGTACCACTAGGAGTTTGGTATATTGTATTTCCACGAATTTTCCAGACTCTCTGTTCCATTCTTCAAACTTCAAATTGGGGGTTAATTCACTTGAAAAAGGCTATATTTTTTCAACTTCTACAAATATTTTTCTCAAAATGTCTATAGAAGTGTTTTAGAAAATATGTCATATATCACTCTTCTGGAAAAAATGGGATCAAAAAAAAATATTAAATGTTAATTAGCATATATAGTAGTTTTTTTGTAATGAACTATATTTCACTAGTGTGGTCCTCACAAATCCACAATAACGGAGAAAAAAAACATATTTTTTGTCAGTACAGTCGTGATAAAAAAAAATATTTACTAATGTCATTGTAATCGTCCTAACCAATAGGTAATCAGAAATCCATTGCTTCAATTAATCTAGTTCACAATTTTTCAGTTCGGCAAGGCAACTAAGAACGTGATATACAACTTTTTTGAAACACTTTAATTATATTCTATAAAATCGATGTGCCATGCAGAATATTCAGAGTTTGTGTATTTTTCTTCAATTAACACTCTTTTATTAGCTTCACTTGTAACTGACAACGTAATCAAATCTTGAAAGTCAATTTTAACCTACTTCTAATTGTCGTATCGAAATTAAACTCAGTATGTATATGTAGTTTGGATGACAATACTATAATTTGGTATCTTGGAGCGAATCTGATGATGGAGCCAGGAGGTGAATAGTGGAACTCTTCAGTGGTTACTAGTAAAATATGGTGAATGGCCTGAGGCCGTTCTCAGCATAATTTAAAATTCAACGATATGGCGAATGCACTGGTTTTCAGCATATTCACCAAAATTTTGTTATTAGTAACTTCCATCTCATTTGGATGGATCAATCGAACAATTTTTCTCCCGTGATCTTTTTTAGTTTTCTGTAGCAATATGGACTTGAAAAATAAAAATAAAATTATAGTTTGATAAAAATAGAAAAAACACGCATATAAGGACTAAAAAATTGAAAATAATAAGATTAGGAATTGAGCAAACAATTTTCTTTTATGTAAAAAAAGCGTGGGGTGGTTTTTACCTACTTTTCATAATGATATTAAGATAACTGATATCAAGCTCCTCGCGCTTTTTTACATAAAATAAAATTTGTTGGCGATTGTTTCATTCTTATTATTTTCAACTTTTTAGTCCTTATTGCCATATACAAGTGTTTTTTAGTTTTTTCAAACTATAATTTTATTATAAATATTTTTGAAAACTCATGTTGAACCAGTAATGGTATATTCATTGGATATACCAATGAAAAATGGAAGATTTTCAATCGTGTTTTGCCATTTCGAGTGTACCTATTTGGGTGTTGCTTTCCTTATTTTGGGTTTCTTCTTCCCCTGGATGCAGAAATTTTGGATGACGATGGGTTTCCCAGTATTTCCGATATTAAGTAATAGATACTCACCTAAATTGTTCTGAAGTTTGGTGGTTATTTTCTTAGTTTGGGCACATGGCAGACCAGAATTGACAACTGTTTTTAGTTATATCGATGATATTTGCCAAAGAAATAGAAGAAAGCAACAAAATGTATTTCAGAGATGTATCAATTGAAAAATATCCAAATCGCACTGTGAAACTAACTAACAGATACCACAATTCAAATCATCAAATGAGTATCAAAAGAGGTTTCATCAAAATACTTTTTGATTTCAGGGATAAGATTGTTTCCATCAAAATTATTCTTGAAGATAATGCATATCCAAAACATTTTGTCAATATAACAATCCAAGAAATTTAAAATAAAAATTAACAGAATGTCACTCAACAACACCAAAACCCTCAACAAAAACCTCTAGTGACGATTATAATAACACACGTTTCTGGACCTTCCGAAATATTGGAAAGAATTGGCAACAAATTCAATGTTCAAAACTTAAAATAATTTGAGATCGAAATTTAACTGGAATAAAAGCAATGAACGAAGACCAGAATGGAAAAAATTGTTTATGCAATATTCCGTGGGTTTGAGGAAGAACTTACATGGGGGAAATGTGAAGACATTTGCGAGTGAGAAAATCAGAACACTAGAATAATATGAAAAATTACTAATAAAAAACCTTTTTACAGACAAGCTTTCATTCAACCCGTGTACCAAAACGTATAAAATAAGTTTAAGTCATCGCTGACAAATGATTTAATAATTTTTTATTGAATTATTTGGTTTCAAAAAGCTTGTCGCGCGAATTGTAATAAACTTAATATTTCTACCAGTTCTTATATACCAACCAATCACTGTCCAATCAAATCAATTGATTCCTACTTTTATTAACACTTCGCGCGAGAAGTTTTTTAAAACCAAATAATTCAACAAAAAATAATTAAATCATTGTCAGCGATGACTCAAACTCATTTTAGACGTTTTAGTACACGGCTCAAATAAAAGCTTGTCTTTAAAAAGGTTTAAATTTTTTGTTTTATAGTTAGCTCACCTTAATCTGTTCATTTCTAATTGTGCATCGTTATTAATTACAAGGTCTCGTCCCTGTAAGTTTTGAGCTGAAAGAAATCATGATCTCCGACCCCAAATACTCCGACACACCAATTTTGAATAGAATCTGATCATAATCACAAAACTCGTCCGCCATCCTGAAGTCGCCATCTTGAATTTATAGATTTTGACAAAAAAAATTATAATCTCCGAACCTGAAAACCCCCACAACCCAATTTTGAATTAAATATGAACAATCAGAAAATTCGTCCTCCATTTTGGAGCCGCCATCTTGAATTCATAAATTTTGACAAAAAATTTAACATCTCCGAATGCGAAAATCGCCGCATACTAATTTTTAATCGAATCGGACCATAATTACAAATCTCGTCCGCCATCTTGGAGCCGCTATTTTGTTTTTTTCTCTAACAAAGATTGCACAATGTCTTGTCAGCGGAGTTATGAATACTTGTCAAATTTCAAATAAATCAGACGACAAGTAGTTGGTCAAAATTCAAATTAACGAACGAACTATCGAACGAACGAACTAACAAGTGAAACTGAATTAAAGTTTGTAAAAATGAAGATATTGGAAGGTAGAATCACCGAAGATATATTAACACAAATAGTGGCGAAATAGGACGACAAGAAGCTTCCTGCATTTCTTGTAATGATAATATAGCTGCTATGATTCCAACATGGATATCCCTGACATGGATGAACTGACAAAGATGAAACTAAAGAAATTTCATACTAAACAGACCACGTTGAATTGAAGATCCTGTGATCTTGTATGGTACATATCAGATTTTGGGAAAGGAAATAAAAGTGATTCCCAAAACGTCATTACAGGAAGGATACTTTGTATTAATAATTTCTTATTTTATTTTTGTTGTGAAATATTTACTGACAAATTCAGATTTTTATTAGTTTATTTTTAAATGCAGAATACTAAAACCTCAGAAACGTATCGGGGAAAATTTAGTGATTTGCCCTTATTGAAACGGATAACTGAACTCTTCCACTTCTAGTGGAAAAGAATACCCAAAATAGGGAAAGCAATAATCAGATACCTCCCCAAAAAACGGTTGCTTGTCCCATTTATAAATGACCACTAATTTGTTGATTTATTTTAGGACCGATTGATTCTGTATAAGAAAACCCCTACTCGATTGGCATCATCTAATATATTTGTTTCCTCGTCGTCTTTTAACCCCTTTGAATTTAAATCAATTACATCACTCCCAAATTATTTTTGTGTGAATTCCTTTTGCTCCTGTATCATTTATTCCATGCATTAGGTACCCCGGTTTCTTGATACAAAATTGTCCCAAAAGCTCAAGGGGAGAGATTGTATGCGTGCATTATCTCTCTTCGTTTGGAGCAGAACTCTATGTGCAAATCAAAGGATCGCCCATTTTCGTAATATATGCGGTATGCGAAATACCACAAACACAAGCTGAAACGAGTGCTGCTTTTCAAGTAATTAAATATGCATGCGGTGTTTTCATTAGGTATATACATATTTTTCACCCGCAATACTTGTTATCATACCAAATTCGTCGAAAAAAGTATCATTTGAATTTCAAATATGCATGGAGATGTATGGGTTTTATATGTGACGTAAAAAAATATTTTTGTGATATGAATTCGTTGTCGGTGTTTTCGGTTATTTTTTGTTTAATTATTAATGGTCTGGTTTTCAGCAGAATGATTATCATGCATATACAGGGTAGAGCCATTTTCGATTTATGTTTTAAACTTCTACCATTATAACAATAGAATATTCATATTGGAGAAAATCTTTAGTTCTAATGTTTGGAATTAACTTGAATTAACCTTCGTTAGTAGCCTCAGATTGTTTTTGATCTGCAACTGTCTTCTGCAGTTGTGGTGAAAAAAAACTAAACTTAATTGGAAAATAAGATTTGTATGTGTAAATCACTAATAGGCAATTTATTCCGAAATTGAGGAAGTAATGAGGCTCAAGTTATCGAAAATTCAATATACTCTCTATAAAAACACAGTTTGTCTGAAATATAGCATCTCATATATACTAAAACAATATTCCATTGCTCCTTTTTCCTTTTCTTTCGATATGAATGTTCCCGGGATTTTTCAAATTGGAGTTTTCTCAACTCGAAATAATGATCCAAGATATAAAAATGTGAAATATTGAATAAAAATAACAATCGAAGCCATGTAGGCAAAAATAAATTTCAACCCAGGTATTACCCTAATATATGAAAAAATGTAAATCTGAAGTGAGATGGGAACAACATATTTGATTTAACTCAATGCAACCTAGTCGTCAAACAACACTACCTGTTGTTCCAGATTCGTCGAACACGATAATCGAACACAATTTTTCACAACGATGCCACTGACTCTTCACCAACAATTACAACCCAACTATGAAACTGTCAATGAATGAAGAAATCTCTTGATCAAACTACTGTGTCCCTACCCATTCATGAATGAAGGGCTTCTTTCTCATACATCGCTGCCTATTATCGTATTTCCAGCAGATGTATCAATTACCTCAACCTGTCTCAGCAGAGTTTACGTATTATGCAATAAAAATGCATTCAATTTGAGTAACATGAGTTTAATGTTACACGGTGATATTCAGTTCGATGCAATGCGAATTGAATACTTTATAATTATAAAGTCTGCTCTGAAAAAAATATGATAGATTATTTTTTGACATTCTAGAAACCAATGGAAACTTCCAATTCAAATCATTTATGTACTTTTGACAATCAAAACCTCATTATAGTGGGAATATTCTGTCTAGAAAATTGCTGTGTGAATGATTTAAGGTATTCTATTTTCTTTGTCTGACAACGTATATTTTTAATTTTGACGTCTGTCATCAATTCGCATGTAAAGTGAGAAATGAATCAAAACCCATTATATCATTGGGCGAGAAAATGTGTTTATGATCGTAACATGAAAAAATAATCTATAGAATACCACTCGAGAGTTCGATAAAGTAGAAAATAAATCTCTTTCTCAAACTTGTTATTTGCAATAGCCAACCCTTTGAGATCGATCTGGGTCTCGCGGGGATTGCCTGGCAAAAGATTCTGAAAATCTGCGAAGCAACTTTCAATCCCTTATATCCATGATCTTGTGCAATTGCAACTGAACCAGAATATCAGAATTTTCAACGACAATAATTCAATATTTTTCATAATACTTTCCACACTTCTTTCTTATTTGGAATCACTTCTAGAAAGGGACAGATTTTTCTTCTAATAAACAACAAAACAAAAAAAAATATTAATTAGTTAGTCTTTGGTATCGTGAAAAAAAAAGGATATCTTTCAGCGGTGTGGGATTGACTCGCAAAGTAGATTTCCAAAGACTTGAGGAAAGCAAACTTGTCAATACCGCTCAGAATCATAGTCCAATGATCTTAAAAAAATGCAATTTGTCAACTGACCAGGAGATATCAGCAATTTTTTTTGTACTATTAGCGCTGAAAAATTGTTGGTTTTTCTTATTTTTAATCATCTAAGTTAATTGTTGCTCTCAAAGTCATGAACCTGCACCACCCTACCCTTCTTGTTTTTTGGTGAACAAATATAATATATACTAACTTACCAGCTTATTTCATGCCAGATGTTTGTATAAACTTTTGTCTACTATCTTATTCCCAGATAAAATTTTCGTAGTGATATGTCAATGATTTTCTTAAAGATTCTATTTTTTTTCATATCCAATGTAGAGCTCTTCGTTCAAATTATTCCCTCATTGAAGCTTATGGGGACTTTCACCACTAAATGCTCCAGCGAATTTTGAAAACATTTCTCATATAATATTTCTCTCGGAACTTCCAGGATACTCATTCAAACTCTTATTCGAAACTTTTGCAAAATTTTATCTGGAAACTAATTATTGTCGTCTGATGCAAACATTTTTGTTTTTGTTCGCGTACTAAAATTTTTCAGGCCTTCTACATGAACTTCACATGTTAATGACACGAGTTATGCATTTTTTCTAATGTTATGATATAAAACCATATTTCTGTATTCCAATAATTCAATTAATCTATCAGCGAAACCATTCCGATATTGGTGTATAATCGAATCAATTTAGTTATTTAGTGAATATTTAAATTTCCCTTGAATAATAGTATTTATTGACAACATTTCTATCTACACGTGGGATTTCGATATGATTCCCGAACGTATTTCAGTCGTTTTTTGAAAGTTTTTGTTCCAATTATGTCAATTTTGTAATCTAATCCTTGTTTTTCCAAAGAATCCACCTAAATATCATGATATTTTTTCAAAATTCCAATAACTGATTCGAGAAAATAATCTTTCAGGTAATCTGAAGCAGAATAAGACATTAAAAATAACTGAGAAGTAATTCTAAGGTTTTTGTTTGCAATTTCTTATATTTCAATGGCGATTCAAAAATATTCGATTCATGATGAAACAAGATTAAAATAATACTTTTGAACCTCTAAATTCTATGATGGCTATTATTTGAAGGATTAGTCAACAGGCATGAATATCCCTGTGCTATATAAAAATCTTTAAACGCCTTGACTTGGGAATATTAATTCAAATTATGTCACGTGGACTTATACTCTAAGATACACAAACAATGGCTGAAGGTGATCAATGGAGATGTCGAAAAAATAGAAATCTGTTGAGCCATAGCCTTTGATTGAATAAAAGTAATAAGTAAAAGTAAAATGTTCAATTTATTTGACATATTCAAAAGTATAGTAATTAAAAAAACAGATATTGTTTTTTTCGATCTTGAGATTGTTCAATATTTCTCAATAAGAATTAATGTATCATTCATTCAACGAACTAGTTGTACTACAAGATATTTCCAGGTTCCCATTATCTGATACGCTTGTATCGGTTTCGATATGTAGGTATCAATTTCACATGGGAGTCATCGTTGATTCATATGCCCACGGACATAGGCGGAAATGTACAATGAATGAGTAATTCAAGTATAAGATTCAAGGAGAAGAAGTAAAAAGTAATTTTGGATGAAAAATATTAGCTGCAAAAATAGTACATGAACTAAAAAGCATAGCTAATGTCAAAGGAATGAAAGTAAGCAATGAAATTGAATCATCACAGAGAAACAGTATATATATATATATATATATATATATATATATATATATATATATATATATATATATAATTCTACTGTACGTGTTTGGCACTAAACTCCTCCTAAACGGCTAGACCGATTTGAATGATTTTTTTTCGTATGCGTTTGGGTGGCGCCCTGAATGGTTTAGATTCACAAATCAGCCCGGCAGATGGCGCTGCAGTCGGTATCATAAACGGCTGGACCGATTTGAATGGATTTTTCTGTTTGCGTTTGGGTAGCGCCCTGGATGGCTTAGATTTACAAATCATCGCCCTAAATGTTGAGGGTGGTCCACCCCTTCAATTTTTTTTATTTTTACAGAAAACATTTTTGTTTCTATTTTATTATGGTACAGCGTTCAAAAATACATACAACCCTGAATTTTCACCCTTCTACGATCAACCCCTATTTTTGTTTTAACGAAAAAACGGGATAACGGGATGACAGGATAAGGGGATAAGGGGAAAATGGGATAAAGAAAAAAAGGATAACAGGAAAACGGGATAACGGGATAATTGGATAACTGGATAAGGGATAACGAAAAAACGGGAAAACGGGATGACAGGATAAGGGAATAACGGGAAAACGGAATAACGGGAAAAAAAAACGGAAACGGAAAACGGGAAACGGAAAACGGGATAACGAAAAAAGGGAAAACTAAAGGGATAAGGGGAAAACGGGGGAAAAAATGAATGGGATAACAGGAAAACGGGATAAGGGGATGACGGGAATAACGGGATAACGGAAAACGAGATAACGAAAAAACGGGATAACGGGATGACATGATAAGGGGGTAACGGGAGAACGGGAAACGGGATAAGGAAAAAAGGGAACAGAAAGGGAGGAGTCAAAAGCATAATCTAGATGAACACATAAAGAAAACATAGAAAAAAAGAAATTCTACGCGGACGATAGTTTTCGGGAAAAACATTTTAGGGAACATAGAAATTTGGACAGGACAACGTCTATCGGGTCCGCTAGTATATATATATATATATATATATATTATATATTATATATATTTATATATATATATATTTATATATATATATATATATATATATATATATATATATATATATATATATATATATATATATGTATTTTATTGAAGGGTCAGGGTGGAAAACAAAATCTGAAAAAATATATTTCTCGAAATCATGAAATTAATGAGTTAGTTGTAGTTCCTTGGATAATCGAAAACGGATTATCTATATTATTGAAGTTATTTTTTCTATAAAAACATTCTATGTATATCCGTTGGAATTACGTTGAGAAAAGTATGATCAATACCATGCCACCTCAACATCCATTCGATTATCGTCATTAGGCATACTTGCAACCATTGCAAGCTATGATTAATGAGACTGTCGCACAACATTTCGAAGAGAATTTGTCCCGTGATCACTGCCATCTCCTGCGGGAATCCGCCGCATATTCTGATTCTGATTACGTGCCTTATTTGCATCCGAGCTGTCAGCGATTCTTATGACTACTAATGGTTATTAATTTTATCCTTCCACGTTAGGAGAAGAACAAATTGCACTGTGTACGTACAAGTTGTACTAATATGGTGGATGAAGATTTGTGGTGTTTGAATTATTATTCAGTGATAGCGACGAAAAGTGAGGGCTAATATACGAAATGTACCTCAGGAGAAAACGGGTTCGAATAAAATTAGAAATTTACCTCCGATCTTCGAACTTGAATACAATGGATCGAACCGGCGTATACTGCCGGCAAAATTGTCAAATACTTAGGAATTTTCATTGATGACCATTTAAGATATATATATAAAAATCAATTGCTGTTCGTTAGTCTCGCATAAACTCAAAAACGGCTTGACCGATTTGAATAATTTCTTTTTTGTTTCGTTTTCTCTAATACAGGGGTGGTTTAAAAACAAAAAAAAATAGGAAAAACCCAAAATAACACCTGAAAAATAGAAAAACGGACCTATCGTCTAAGTGACGTGCTATACAATATCGTCTAAGTGAAGTGCTATACAATACAACATTTATTCCGTGCGGTTGTGTAAAATTTATTACATTTCAAATAGTTTTCAAACGTTGTGGATTTTAAGAAAAGTCACTTTGCGATGGTTTGTCATTTATTTTGATCTGCCAGTCTCTACAGGATGAGTCAGAATAATACCGACAAACTCCGACTACAGATTCCTCACCTCATTTTGAGGTGAAAAGTTGCTATCAAGGTATGTCGTAAAATGCATCCCCTCTGAGATACAGGGTGTCGAAAGTATGAAAAAAATTAAGATTTAATGGTTCAGATTCACGAATCATTCCCCTAAATGTTAAGGTTAAGGTTTTTATGATACAGCATTCAAAAATACATACAACCCTAATTTTCACCCTTCTACGATCAACCCCTATTTTTTGCAAGATTTTTATTTTTATGTTGTCATGACTTAGAATAAAAAAATTCATATTACTCTTAATTTTCACCCTCTACGATCAACCCCTATTTTAATTTTTTTTCAAACAGGAAAACGGAATAACAGGAAAACGGGATAACGGGGAATAATGGGATAAGGAGATAACAGGAAAACGGAATATCGGGATTAATAAAAAACGGGATAACAGGGAAAAGAGGATAACGGGAATAACGGGATAAGGAAATAACAGGAAAACGGAATAACGGGATAAATAAAAAACGGGATAACAGAAAACGGGATAACGAAAAACCGGAAAAACGGGATAACGGGATGACAGGATAAGGGAATAAAGGGAAAACGATAACGGGATTAAGAAAATGGGATAACAGGAAAACGGGATAACGGGATCAAGGGGTAACGGGATAACGGGAATAACGGGATAACTAAAAAACTGGATAACGGGATGACAGGATAAGGGGATAACGGGAAAACAGGATAAAGACAAAAAGGGGTAACAGGAAAATGGGATAACGATAACGGAAAATTTTCGGGAAAACATTTTAGGAAACATATAAATTTGGACAGGACAACGTCTGTTGGGCCAATAGGACAATAAAAAATTACAGTTCATACTATATAAATTCAGATTTATATGTGGTATATTCACCTAAGAAAGAGCTGAAAGTTGTTTATTTTGCACTTGTCGTCAGTCATTTGAAATATGGGATACTGGCTTGGGGATATTTTTCATTAAATATGCAAGATACGAAAGTATTCTCAGAAATACTACGATGAATAAACATAAAATCTAAAGCAAAACAAAAACGTTAGCTACAAATATATCCTTTCTGTAGTTTTCCTACGATCTATACAAATTCATTTGAATTTGACACACAATTTTTTGAGAACACCTCCTTTGAATATGTCGTTGATCGCTCAATTTTTACACGCTTTACATTAGCTTCACTTCTGTTTGTTTGTTTGTAACCGACTCCTTTGGGCGCGATTTTGACCCACTTCTAGACGTACGAATGATTTGAAATTTGGCAGGTGTTCATAATTCCGGTAAAAATGCATTGAGAAATTTTTGTTTGAGAAAAAAAAACAAAATGGCGGCTTTAATATGGCTGACGCGTTTTGTGATTATGGTCCGATTCGCCTCAAAATTGGTATCTGAGGATTTTCGTGGTCAGAGATTATGATTCTTTTGTCAAAACTGAAAAATTCAAGATGGTGGCTCCAAAATATCAGACGAGTTTTGTGATTATGGTCCGATTCTATTCAAAATTGGTATGTGGGGGTTATTGGGGTCCAATATAATGATTCTTTTGTAAAAAATGAAAAATTCTAGATGGCGGCTCCAAAATGGCTGACAAGTTTTGTGATTATGGTCCAATTCTATTCAAAATTGGTATGTGGGGGTTTTTGGGGTCGGAGATTATGTTTGTAACCGACTCCTTTGGGCGCGATTTTGAACCACACAGATTTCATTCAAACTTTGTAGATTCATCGAGGACCGATGACAATGCACTGATTTGATAAGATTATTCCACTTTTTGATTTGCAAAATAAGATTTGTTAATTTATATAACTTTCATGAAAAACTAAAAAAACACGCATTTATAAATAAACCAAACTAAGAAGTAGGAGATAAATAATAGTTTAGAAAACCAAACTGAAAAAATAGAAAATAAGAAAAAACTGTATTTTATTTAAAAAAAAGCGTGGGGTGCATGTTATCAATGATTATATAGTACATTACACACCTAGGGCAGTAAAGCTAATTGTTGGCCGAAGCGATACCATGCACCCCACGCCTTTTTTCTAAATAAAAAACATTTTTTTCTTATTTTCTATTTTTTTAGTTTGGTTTTCTATAAAAGTGTGTTTTTTAGTTTTTTTAAACTATTATTTATTGTATGAGACTTTCGAACACTACAATAACAGAATTTCAATCATGAAGAATGAATTCGAATTCATAAGGAATAATTTTTAACCAGAAAAATGGCTCATTTCATCCAATTTGCATTACTTCCCTCGAATATGTGGTTGACAAAAATAGCTCTTTCAGTCGAATGCTTCATTTGATGCATGGCAATATTTCTCTGTGGTGAAAATAAAAATTTCGTGTGCGAATTTCACTTCGTGTAAAAAGCTTCCTTGTTAGGGTTGCGAGAAGTTTGGCTCATATTTCATGTTTGCCCTTTAGATCCAAATGTCAACAACGAATTAAAAGTGGTATGTGTTTGTATGAAATTCCATACAAAGGTTTTTTATCTACATCGATAAATGAATAATCAACTCTTTTCCACCATTCGATATCACATTTCATTTTCCTTAAGGATAACGACAATCATTTCGAGAGCGTCTCTTTTTATATTTAAGAACCGAAAAATTATTGAAAAGGGAAACATTCTCAATTGAATATTCAATAGAAAGATTTTTCTGTGAATTGAAAAATCCACGATAAAAATGAAGTTATTTTTTGTGAATGTCTAACAGTTGTTTTCTGTTGAACATTCACAAAAAATAACATCATTTTTATCGTGGATTTTTAATTAAAAATTTAAAATTAATAAAGTTTATCTTTCAGTCGCAGATGATTCCACATCTGATTTTATGAACATCCTGTTGATATTTTCTAGCAAATCGAAATATTATATTTCAGTAATATTAAATTGTTAATTGAGTTTATCTTAGATAATGAGGAAGAAATCAATGTTTTCCCCCATTTCCAACGGAATTCTGATAAAAATACAGTTTGACGACAATCCGCAAATGTGAAAAAAAAATTGTAAATAATTTGTAAATGAACAAGCCTCCCTAACCCCAAAAAAAACAAAAAAACCCGGCGGTCAGTTATAAAAAAAAAAAAACAAATCCATTATTTTCGCGAAGTAAAAATTATGATTCCTATTTTTACACACGGAAAGCATAATATTCTTTATATTTACAATGTTGATAGCCTTGGAAAATTCTTGGCGGTTATGTATTTTGGAGAAGTTATTCAATCCAAAAATGTTCCTTCTTGCTTTGAAAGTATGTTTCTTTGGGACTGCGTACTGCCATATTATTTTGAATTATCGAATTTCAATTGTTTTTTCATTTTCCTTTTTGTCAGGAGTGTTTTTGAAAGTTAGGGAGTTGAAGTACAAGATATAATAGATTTGTGAAGTTTTTCATTAATTTAGTTGCGATAGTGATATTAATTGAGTTGATAAGAATATATCACTTTTTGATCTTTGACAGTCGGCCGGGAAGAGGATTTTTTTTATCTACGTTTTGACTTTGGATTCGTAGTTAGGAAGAAAAAATATGATAGTTTTATCAAACGGCATATCCTAAATCGTTAGGATCTAATTACTGTCTATTTACTGTCGTGAAAATGATGGATTAAAAAAAAAATTTTTTTGTGACTGCCACCGGTTTTTTTTGTTTTCTTTAGGATTAAGGTTTGTTTATTTACAAAAAAAAATATTATTTTTCAAATCTTCGAATTTTTGCTAAACTGCATTTTTTCCGGAATTGTATGTTATTCATAAAATCCAAAGAGCACGAATAGTATTACCGTCATTTGAAGAGTTTCCATCAGGATCAGAAATCTCGTGGAAGTGCTCATCACACTCACTCTCTTCAATCCAGGAAAACACTGAGTTATCATCGTTTTCATCATTTTCGTCGTTTAAACTATCGTTGTCGGAAAAATCACCGTCTCTTACACTTTTGAATGCAAACTTTCTTTTTTTATTCGGGTAAACTTTATCACGAACATAAAATTCGCGAAAAAATTCACCAAGATCAAGGGATTGTGTCCGTTTACGTCCCATGATCGAAAATGGGAACCATCACAGTCACTGGTATAATTGATAAATGTCACTTCTTTGCCAAACATTTGAAAAAACAAGGACGTTTAAAAACATACTAGGTAAAAAATTATTTGTTGCAAAAACACCCAAGTTCCATCAAGAGTTTGACTGACAATATACATGGCTTGCCATAAAGGTGAACAAAAATTGTTTTTGATAGTCCATCGAACACTTGAAAGAGGTTTTTTTTTCAAAAGCGAATTAATGAATCATCCATTTTATTTCGAATATTTAATTTTTCGTCAGTTTTTTTCTGGAATTATAAACTATCTCAACTAGAGATTTAGTGAGATGTGTGGCTGAATCCTCGGATTCTGAATAAATCTATCCGAATCGTTCCATTGGATTGGGTAATAGAGCTTTCAATATACCTATTTTTGTGGCATTCTTAATCTGGCCTTGTCCAGATTGGATGTAGTTGCAAGATGGAATTCTGCGTTCGAGATATATATATATATATATATATATATATATATATATATATATATATATATAGTTGAAGAAGGGTAGTCCCGTGACTGGACTAGTTGAAAATAACTATGAATTTGAAATAAACTTTGTAGAAAGGATATTCCTTGAGGTTGCAGTCAAATTTAATGGCCAATGAGAAAAGAAAAACTCTTTCTTATTTAGTCAAGCTTTCGAAAATGTTTATTTTCATTATCAAGACAGCTATGAAAAAAGAAAACACTATTGTGAAATACGATTTTAAACAAATCTAAAGAACCTACTAAGGTGAGGTTAAGTGAAGCCAGCGATCTAATCACCATTTTGTGATTGAGGTAGTTTTCAAAATCATATCACTATGAAACACTACTAGTAATATATATAAAAATTAAACAATTGCAAACGCACATATTGTTTAAGAAACTTAATTTAAACAATTTAAAATTTGACAAGTACAAAAATTACCACATGGTTAAAGCATGACTGAAAAAGGAAAATGGTGGATGACAAGTAATGCATGACATGAAGTGTCAAGTGTCATATGTCAAAGTCGAAATGTCATGGGAGAAACATGTGTTTTGTCCACAGAACAAAGGAATAAATCATGAAATTTAAATACTAAGCAGTTTTTTTAACTTTCAAAACTTCAATTGGAATCAAGTTTCAACTAGTAATTGTAAATGACACTAAGGTTGGGAATATCAGATCGTTTATTCATGCTATTTGGTTCATTTTTTATTAACACCATTTCAAGGAAATTCCTTTTGTGGAAGTTATTCTCTACTGCTAAAATGGAAGGGTTGTTGAAATTACTAAAATGATTAGAATTTATATTATGTTCAGCTAATGCACAACTTTTTTAGTAATTTCAACAACCCTTCCATTTTAGCAGTAGAGAATAACTTCCACAAAAGGAATTTCCTTGAAATGGTGTTCATAAAAAATGAACCAAATAGCATGAATAACGTCTGATTCCAACCTTAGTGTCATTTACATTACTGTTGAAACTGATTCAATTGAAGTTTTGAAAGTTAAAAACTGCTAGTATTCTGATTTTCTCTCATTAATAATTTTGTCATAGAAACTATTCTTGCTTGACAAACATGTTTCTCCATGACATTTCGACTTTGACATATGACACTTGACACTTCATGTCATGCATGTCATCCACCATTTTCCTTCAGTATGCTTTAACATGTATTTATGTCAATTTAAATTGTTTAAATAGTTTCTTAAACAATATGCGTTCAATTGTTAATTTATATATTACTAGTAGTGTTTCATAGTGATAATTTTGAAAACTACCTCAATCAAAATGGTGATTAGATCGCTGTCTTCACTTAACCTCACCTTAGTAAGTTCTTTAGATCTGTTTAAAATCGTATTTCACAATAGTGTTTTCTTTTCACACTTCTTGATAATGAAAATAAACATTTTCGAAACTGACTAAATAAGAAAGAGTTTCTTCTCTGCCATAAATGACTCAACCTCAAGATATCCTTCACAAGTTTATTTCAAATTCATAGTTATATAATATATATATATATATATGTGAGCACTGTAGTACAAGAATGTTCTGAATATCTAGTTATAATATTAAAAAAGTTAATTTCAAAAATAAAAAAACCCGACTGCGTAAGAAGTGTACTTTAAAAAAGATGGAAATAAGATGACCAGAAAATATTGTCAGAAAATTATGTTTTAAGAGGTTAACTATTAAAGTTAATACTGTAAACAATATCACGAAGTTTAATAGTTAACCTCTTGAAACATAATTTTCTGACAATATTTTCTGGTCATCTTGTTTCCATCTTTTTTGAAGTATACTTTTTACGCAGTCGTGTTTTTCGATTTTTCAAATTCACTTTTTATTTTACACATTTCAGTTGGTATTATATGACATTAATAATGTAAAGTCATTATTTAAATTAACTTTTTTTATTTTACACTTTTTAGTTTAAATTATAAGACGGTAAATTTATTGTGAGTTATTGGCTATTATAACTAAGACGAATTTGATTTCTAACGTGTTGCAATCGTTTCTGTCGGTCTTTTTTGGTTTTACTAGAAAGATTTGCCCACGACCGACGGCGTTTTCGAGCTCGTGACATTGTGAGTTATAAATACTCAGGTATACAACAAATAGATACAAACTCTCACCATGTGTACTGAATCATACACTAGTAAATACATGAACGATTTCACTAATAACAAATGAATATACTACAACATCAAAGTAGATGGATAATTTCCGTCACTAACAAGATACAGTTAAACTCGGTTATAACGAACTACCGAGGAAATATTGTTCAATCAAGTGCCGATAATTTGCGGAATTTCCCGACCGCAGTCGACTGATGGGATTCTCCTATTTATCGGTTAGGATTTGTTAGATACATGGTGTAACTACATTGTACCAATATCCCTACTACAAAAGTATGCGGGAATGATATTACATTGTCGGTTAAGCTGGAAATAATGAAAAAATTTGACAGTGGGTGCGCAAATGCACCAGGATGCATGTTCTGCATATTTTCTCCATAGCAAACACACTTCATATCGAACCATTTCTAGTCATTAGGCCGTTCGTTATAGCCGAGTTTGACTGTATTAAGTTTCTGTTGAAATATTTAAGTGATAGTGTATTAAAAATGTAACGAAAACGAAATAGTACCTGAAACCCAAATAAACCAACTAACGAGCAAATTATCCAATTACTGATGTACCAAGCTATACTTTTTCACAATATGGCGTCTGGTTGTCGCCATATTGGATTTTGTCACAATAATGCGTCTGGTTGTCGCCATATTGAATTTCGATTAGTACTGTCAAGTTTTTATTCACAATATGGCTCTGGTTGGAGCCATATTGAATTTTGTCACAATAATGGCGTCTGGTTGTCGCCATATTGGATTTTGATTATAACTGTCATGTCTTTATTGACAAAATGGCGACTGGTTGTCGCCATATTGAATTTTGATTATTACTTTCATGTCTTCATTCACAATATGGCGTCTGGTTGTCGCCATATTGAATTTTGATCACTGGCATGTCTTTGTTGACACTCGCAAGATTGAGACTATTCCACTGACGTAAGAATCATCAAAATTGGCCAACGCGTTTGGTCTCTACAGAGGTATAAACATACAACATGATAAACACATTACCCTCCTTTGCATTGCGCAGTCGGTTAAAAAGTTACCTCTTCCCCCAGGAACGTATGTGGCAAGTGTGAGTATATTTCTACTATGGTAGAAAATACATGGAAGTATTCATTCTTTTTTATATGAAATGGTTAGCAGTTTCTTCAGCCACTCCTACCAAATTTCCAACGATTAATTATTTTGAAAGCTAAATTGATTGGGGAATCCACTGAATATGGGTCGATTTGGGATCTCAATTGCTTGTTTACATAGCTGTAGTCCAATGAGAAACTGCTATTTGTTTGATAATTATGTTTTACTGCTAACTTAGTTGTAAAGCAAATATTTTCAGATGGGAAGTCGGAGATCCTATACCTTTTCAAGTATGATCAAAAGTTATTTAACAAAAACAATACAGTTTCTACTAAGAATTACAGTTTACCACAGGGATAGTGTATACATATCAATAGTATGTGGCAAAGCCACATGCATAAGATATATGGAACAACACAAAGACAAACATAGGAAAAAAATACAAATTCTACGCGGACGAAGTTGCAGGTACCAGCTTGTGTATTATGAAAAAGAACCAATATATATTGTGGTATGAATTAAGGAGTTGAAAATTTGAAAAGGAAAACATTCTCAGTTGAATATTGATAAAAATATTTTTTTTGTGAACTGAAAAAATTCACGATAAAAATGAAGTTATTTTTTGTGAATGTCTAACAGAAAACAACTACTTTCCCGGCTGAAGCCACGCTGGACATTGAACTACATCTGATAGATATTCTGAAAAGACCCTAACTCAATTATTATTTCTTTGGTCCGTGTTCTCAGCAGCCTGAATTGATTTTGATGAATTCAATTGAAAAGTTGGGAATTTTTCTGCTTCACATAACCCTCAAACCATGTTTTTCTTAATATGACTCTCTTTTCATCATCAAATTCTTCCGGTTGTTTGTTGCATGATTTGTAGTGGATAGTCAAATCAAAGATGAAACCTAGATTGATCCGTCAATCGTAACACAGTTGACTTCATGAGCCTTCAATCTCCTCTTTCCCAATTATCAGTTCTGAGCAAAGTACCTTTTCTGCAGAATACTAGAACATTTGCTGGAGTTTTATTCGGATTGCAGTCAGTAGATCCACGATAATGTCCGTTGGAACTTTTTGCAGGTGTTGCTGGTATCCACTCTGATAACGATGAACCTTTCTTTCCATACATCTACCTATTCCTATGAGGATATTGTTTATGCAATGACATTCTTTCCTTTCTGCAGTTTTGTACTCAAAGAGAAATTTTTATTATACCTCTTTATACCTTATTTTCTCAAAGCATAAATTAAAGAGTTTGGCTTGTGATCTGTACGATTCTTTATTTTTTCAATGGCAATTCTCACTAATGTGGGAAATTTTGATACAAGAGCAGTATATAGAGGAATAGGAAGTGTTGGTGAAATATATTGATTCATTATAATCGATTTCTGGTCAGCGTTGAGTAGTGAATTTTGTAAGGCCCATTTTTTGTAAGTAATTCCAGATTCATCAAATATTGAATGCCCAGTGAAATTAAAATAATTGATCCATTTGGATCTTTGAAATTAATTAATTTACTAGGAGATCTGATATACCAAATATTTCTAATGGAAATTTAGGAAATATATAGATTTCATGACAAGAGCCTTGTTTGGACACATAAATATATAAAAACTGAAAGAATTTTGATATTATCTAATCCATGACACAATGCGTTCACCATCTAATATATTTCAAAGATATTTCAATTATATCAATATGTTTTTCTTGCACACACACAAATCTGGAATCGATATTCTTTGGGGATGGTACCTAACTTAACCAATGTGTCATTCTTGTTGATTAGTTATCCAAACTTCTTGACAAAAACAAGTTTTTTGATTTTTTATTTATGATTTAAATGACTGAATTCAAGAGAGATCAATTTCATGTTTCTCTCCTCCATGGTAAGTTACGGAAAATTATGTATCTTGAAGAAAGAAATGTTCTATATGACTAATTACTGGAAAACTCTTACTTTCAAATAGATAGACTATTTTCGATATCTTTCAGATAGTCCTGATTTCCGCATGCATATACTTTTTATCACATTGTTTTATTTCCAGTAAATGAATTCATCTGTCAGTAGTAAAATCGTTCCGAGACATTTTTTCTTTTTTTTTGTTGAAAGTAACAGTAATAAAAGCCACCTCCCACATTCCGGCAAGACCATTAAATAAAAAACCTGCTCGGTATGAATAACGATGGTTTAATTTTACATGCATGCTGACAGAGTGACAAGTTGGAGCTTCGTTTAAAAAGCCGCGTACGCACAGATGTGGAAAACGCCAATATTTCAACGGAGATACATTGTCACTTTGCTCGGTGTACTTCCGAAAAGTTTTTATCACTTTCAGAGTCGTAAATTGAACATATTTAAAGTCATATGTGCTTTGCAGTAATACAGTTGAGAATATATTGCACAGAGTTTGTTTAACGCAGAATGGTTGTTTTATGTTCAATACAGGATGATACGAGGTCGCGGAGCAAAAGTGGATCTGGATATTCTTCTCTTGCGACAATGTAATGAACTCTACCTCTTCACTACAGGGAGAACCTCAAAGATGTATAATATTTTGGTGATGGTTTCATCCAAGTGATAAAGTAAGCATATTTTTCAGTAAAACACAGACACTCTATCGTAAATTATTTCACCATTTAATTCTCGCAAAACCAGATGGTCATTACAGTTATGTGTAATATATGTGATTGAGCCTTTCGCAATTTTGTACCATATGAAACCCATTGATAAAAACTTTTTTTTTTCAAATGACATTTATTAACAAGTTGTTTTCCCAAATTATATTTTTAATAGATAAAGGACCTCATTTCATGTCGCTTTGCCAAAATTCGAGTCAAACTCGCTTTACACCGGAACGTGATAATCAAGAATTGCAATTTCTCGAAACCAAGGATATGATTATCACTCATACGCATGGACATACAAATGGTAGAAGTTGATCTTGATCAGAATGAATTATTGAAAATATTTTGCAAATATTGCTCGAGACGAATATTACTTTGTGTAATGAGTCTGATGTTCCAGAATAACTTTTATTTTGGTAACCATGCTCAATTATGTTTGTGGTATTTCTTTTCTCAATAACTTTCCCAAGGAGCTTAAAAAATATCAATAGTTTTGATACGATTGCATTACACCTGTGTACAGCAACAAATAATGAAGTTATACTTCGATCTGCAATTTGTTCTTATACAAGTCCAATTTTGTCTGCATGGACTTGCAGATACTGATTCAAGATATATATATATATATATATATATATATATATATATATATATATATATATATATATATATATATATATATATTCTTGAATGTGAGGAATGAGATCGTTTCCAAATAGTTGAAATTGTAATCAAGAACATCAAATCATCTCCAGACAATCAAATCTACAAAGTATAAGGTTGAAAATTACCAATTGATAGCTTCAAACGTACTATCAGCATAATAGTCATCAATATTTATTTATTAGGAAGAATTTTATCAATAATCACGAAAGATAAAGTGTACAAAGCCTACAAACTTCCAAGGAACATTATTAATTCAGCTAATTATTACCTCAAATTGATTCATAATATGGAAAGGTTGGTATACAACTTGACTTCGAACTATTTTGAACCAGTAAATACTCTATATCTGTGGACCTGAACCCTTACCGCCATTGATCGCCTCAAATGTTTATTCTAATCATGCATTTTCAAGAAATCGATACATGGGACATATGTGAACTCACTTCACATGTCAAATTTGTTATTAAGGAAGTCGACATGAAAATATAATATCATCTGATATTTTTCCAATAGATTAAATATTTTGAAGCATCCTCTCCAGTTATTAATCTTCCTTACCTCTAAGTTCTGATTGAAAGTTAATTTTTCAACTCCAAGTTGATGTCGTCATTTGCAAAGCTACGAATGAATGGAAAACTGTGAACTTCTGACTGTTTATAACCTACCAATGTTTGAATCATTTTAGAGTTTACCCTCATATCAATTCGATCATTTGACTGATTATGCCTCTAACCACATATTGTTCTGATATTCCAGTACTTGGTCATAATAGCATAAACTTCAAACACAATGTTTGTTGGGTATTAAATGCAACATGGAAACGAAAACGAGTTCGTTGATCTCTCAGAAAATGTTGGCGAATCCAGTTTGAGGACCTCTACCGTATTGATGAAATCAAATATCTATATTGTTTTGGAGGAAGTGTGGTCTAGCGAAAACCAATTTTGTTTACTGACTGGACCACCAGTAATGCAACAGACAACCTGCCACTTCGTCCATATTGATTGAATAGTATCCGTGTCGCGAAACAGGTAGATAACCTTTTACAACAAATACCTCAGTTGCATTTGTTATCCTCCGAAAGAAAACAATGAGCTTATTGTAACGGAGATCGAGCGCTTTTAAATTGGTAAGCGGTAGAGCCACCGTATCTACGATAGACAGGAGGATGAACCTCAAGGAATGTTCACCTCGAGTCATTCAACTGTTATATATATATATATATATATATATATATATATATATATATATATATATATATAGTTAGTTGTTTATTTTCTTGAACCACTGTATATGTTTTTTTGTTTTTCCTTTCTTGGACATAAGGTTCATTTAAAAAAGCAGAGGTTGTTATTTCATGTTATTTATTGATTAATTCCATTGTAGATGTTCAGTCCTGATCTTCAAAAAGGTCGGCGTTAGGCTTTCGGATTTACATCTCAGGAGAAAATATTTTCGATTTTTCAGATTTGCTTTTTTCTTCATAAGTTTAGAGATTTCCTTAATTTCGCCAACGGTTGCTTCGCCATATTCTTGTCTGAGGTTGTTGAAACTCACTGCATTTTCATCCATGCTTGATTTATTGTTAGTTGTTTATTTTCTTGAACCACTGTATATGTTTTTTTGTTTTTCCTCTCTTGGACATAAGGTTCATTTAAAAAAGCAGAGGTTGTTATTTCATGTTATTTATTGATTAATTCCATTGTAGATGTTTAGTCCTGATCTTCAAAAAGGTCGGCGTTAGGCTTTCGGATTTACATCTCAGGAGAAAATTTTTTCGAACAATAAATCAAGCATGGATGAAAATGCAGTGAGTTTCAACAACCTTAGACAAGAATATGGCGAAGCAACCGTTGGCGAAATTAAGGAAATCTCTAAACTTATGAAGAAAAAAGCAAATCTGAAAAATCGAAAAAATTTTCTCCTGAGATGTAAATCCGAAAGCCTAACGCCGACCTTTTTGAAGATCAGGACTAAACATCTACAATGGAATTAATCAATAAATAACATGAAATAACAACCTCTGCTTTTTTAAATGAACCTTATGTCCAAGAAAAGAAAAACAAAAAAACATATACAGTGGTTCAAGAAAATAAACAACTAACAATAAATCAAGCATGGATGAAAATGCAGTGAGTTTCAACAACCTTAGACAAGAATATGGCGAAGCAACCGTTGGCAGAATTAAGGAAATCTCTGAACTCATGAAGAAAAAAGCAAATCTGAAAAATCGAAAAAATTTTCTCCTGAGATGTAAATCCGAAAGCCTAACGCCGACCTTTTTGAAGATCAGGACTGAACATCTACAATGGAATTAATCAATAAATAACATGAAATAACAACCTCTGCTTTTTTAAATGAACCTTATGTCCAAGAAAGGAAAAACAAAAAAAATATACAGTGGTTCAAGAAAATAAACAACTAACAATAAATCAAGCATGGATAAAATGCAGTGAGTTTCAACAACCTTAGACAAGAATATGGCGAAGCAACCGTTGGCGAAATTAAGGAAATCTCTAAACTTATGAAGAAAAAAGCAAATCTGAAAAATCGAAAAAATTTTCTCCTGAGATGTAAATCCGAAAGCCTAACGCCGACCTTTTTGAAGCTCAGGACTAAACATCTACAATGGAATTAATCAATAAATAACATGAAATAACAACCTCTGCTTTTTTAAATGAACCTTTTGTCCAAGAAAGGAAAAAAAATATATATATATGTATATATATATATATATATATATATATATATATATATATATACATTACTGTTTTATTTCAGAATTATCTACCCCCAGAGTTCCTTCATTTTGAATGACCTTCCACTTTTTTGGTGAAACAGAATAATGAAACGTCTGGAACCATTACTCAGGGGCTAATTTTGAAACCAACCCATATTGTAAAATTTATGATCAGTTATGTAACTACATAGAATTGTGAATTTTATTTTACAATATTCATTTAATTGTGAGACCTCCTTCCAAAAGTTGTAGATAAGGTTGAAGAAACTTCTTCTTTCTATCTATAATCGATATTCAGTGGTCTCAGTAATACAAATCAATTCATAAGGCTGGCAAGGGCTCGGCCAACAAAAATTTTGGGCCTATTGTGGTGAGAAAGGTTCATAATTGTGATATAAAACGCTGACAGTTTTTGCCTCGAATTTCAGACTTGAATTTGAAGGTTATTGTAATGGAAGATTTTATTCTAACTCCGGAGTTCCATGAAGCTCAAATTTCGTAGAAACAACATTTTCATCTCAAACGTTACGAAAAATGGGATAAGTAATGGGAAAAAGTATACACTTGAAATATATTTCACTGGTATATATACATACATGGTACTGTAGTTTGACATCCTTCTCATTATACTGCCAAATATATTTTGGAAAAAATTCAAAACAGTTTTTTTTTATCTATTCCACAACTATGATTATTGGAAAAAGGAATTCAGTATAGATCATCCATTATCTTTTGATTGTTTCAAGATACTAGAATCTTAGTAAAATACTATGAGACTGATTTAATTGAAAATATGAACAGGGTGTGTCTGCAACTGAAAAATAAACCTCAGCATCGTTCAAGATTTTCCTCTTGGGAGTTATTTATGTTAAAAAAAGGAAATATTCTCAATTGAATAGATTTTTTTTTATTGAAAAATCTACGAATTTTTTTTTGGAATATCTAACAAAAAACAACTACTTTCCTTTCACAATGTCTATGAGATATACTTATACAGCGCTGTTTCAGCCAGAGAAGTAGTTGTTTTCTGATGTATATAACAAAAAATTGAACCTAATTTTCAACTTAGATTCTCAAATTTTCAGAAAACTATTTATATTCAATTGAAAATTTTTTTCGCTTCCTAACCCTGGACTGTAATCACTGTGTTTTATTAAATGTGCTTCCTTTGTGATGAAGTTATCAACCTAATTGGGAGAATATATGCATACCATTCCGCTCATTTCTTCAAATTTATTTTGTTTATTTCTATCTTGAGAATGCGATTTGTTTGTAGATATCCATAGCTCTAATTCTGATCCATTTGTTTGTATTCACATCTTCCGCAATGTCCCCTGTTCATTTTTTCAATGCTTCTTCAAATGATACTCAATTCATTGAGGTTTGCTCTTTCAAGAACCAGAAGTTTGGATATGAAAGAGCAGAATGATCATAGTAGAAAAAAGAAACATTATCCTCAATTGTATATTGAATAGAATGTTTCCCTTTTCAACATGATTACCCCACAAGAGGTTATTTTGAACATTGAAAGAGAGTGACTAAAGTTTATCTTTGAGTAGCAGATGATTCCACATATGATTTTTAAACACCCTGTTATTATTTTTATTATATATTCAAACAAATCAATTGATTATAGTAGTAATATATTTCAGTTTCTAGGATTAGGTTGTATCCTCATTTCTCAACTAACACATAATTCGATATGACGTTGTCCCCTTTTATGGCCCTGTCGGCTGCATCAATCTGTCCACTTCCAATTTCACTTGATCCATTATTTTCATCTGGAGAACTGAATGAAATGAATCTCACGGCAAAAATTCTTCGGATAAATTGGTTTCCTCCAACTTTATTTTTGATTTGGGAATCATTATCATTAGACTACCAGTTCTGAAGTGAATGAAGACATTCGTTTGTATCATATTTTGGGAATCTGGACCTTCGACTACTTTTTTCGTATCACAAATCAAGTTCGAAAATCAATATGATATTCACTTACAGTCATTTGGTTATAGGAAAGTGTTCTATTTGGATTAGTTCTCCAAGTATTTTTCCATTGAAAACTTATGTAAGAATTATAAGTACCTAGACCAAATTATCATTGAATCCACATAAACTCCATCGTTTTCAATTAGATCAAAATAGGGTATTAAGGATTTTTGATAGTATTATATAATGGCAGAAAACTCATCGACGAAACATCAAAAACAATTCAGAAAGGGAAACAATATTCTTCGACATTATTCTTTTTATTTTTAATGTCATAAAAAAAGAGGTCTCACAATTGAATGAATATAGTTGAGATTCATTCACAATTCTATGTAGTTATATAACGGATCATAAATTTTACAATATGGGTTGCTTTCATGCAAAATTAGCCTCTGAGTAATGGTTCCAGACGTTATGTCATATATAATAATATATATATATATATATTATATATATATAAATATATATATATATATATATATATATATATATATATATATATATTACTCAGAGGCTAATTTTGAAACGTGTCTCTTTGGATCTGTAATATGGGCATTGCACTATAATATGTTCCACTGTTAACCGAACTTCACAAATGTCCAGAAGATGTTGAAAAGGGAAACATTCTCATTTGGATATGGTTGTTGTATGGGAATATTCGATTTTTCATTCAAATGCGAAAGCGGCACAAGCCCACTAATAAGGAATATTCATTCAAAAATGTTCCTTGGAAATATTTTGCAGATAAAATCTCATAAAAAAATTACTATAGCTTCTCTGGACAGGGCATGAGTTTTGAGTACATACTCGCAATTCAAATAATTTAATTATAAGGAGCAATGCTTGGTATAAGTTTTTATTTGATATTGGTTTGAGTATATCATGTGAGCACGATGCCTGCAGTTTTTTTACATTTTCTTCTTGTTCCAGTAGATTCCCTTCCAATAAAAATGAGATAACCAAATAACAGAATCCAATGAATATTCTTATTTCATTTCTTTTTATAATGATCCCATAGCACCTACTTACGGTTTTCTAATAGAAATACCGAGTTTATGGCTGAAACGATCGGGATTACCAAAACGTTTACTTTTTCAGGTTCGTTCCACCCGCCTACAAGTCCTCATCTGCTGCAGCGAGCGGACGACTAATAAAGCGCAATGAATCAGTAAAACATCCGCCGAATCAAAGGCAGCAGTGTTAAATCTGTTCATTGGGCACGAGCGCCAAGTACGGGTCACACGCCGTTGCCTCTTGGCACTGCCTGGGTCCTCTTCAAGCAGCGTGAAGACCACACACACTACCGCCTGCTGAAAAATGTCGACGACTATCTCGGGTGGAGAAAGAAGAAAAGGTGTGAAATTAGAATGGGATGATTGATAAGATGGGACCATGCATGCTTGTATGTCATAAATTCGCACTTCACTTTGACTGTCATAAGTAGAAAATCAGTTATTACAAAATTCTGAGTGTGTCTCAACTAGAATTCAGTGTAGTCGGAAGTAGATTGAAATATGTATAGAAAAAATAGTAGTTGAGAGCTTACATTTTTTTTTAAATCACACTCAGAAACCAAAATTCTCCAATTACTGCTGAATCTCTGAAAGGACTCAAGAGATCAGTTGAGCTCAAGCAAAACAATTGGGAAAGGATAATTTAATAACATATAGCAATTTCCATGACCAACCTAACCCTTGAGAGGTATATTTATAATTTTGAATGAAAAAAAAACAAGAATAACTTTTCTAGTGCAACATTTCTGCGATTTATCCCTAATGATCATAAAAGAAATAATTTCAGGGTGAGCTGCAAAGCAATAATCTAGTCCTATCTACCAAAATAACTTCTTTTCAATATTTAATTAGATATAAAAAAATCCATATTTGGAGTCATGTGGGTACTCAGTGATACCAGACACTAGTAGTATATGAGGGATATCAATATTCAATAGATAATTTATAATCTCTCGCCAAAGAAAAAAAACGTGGAAGGAGTATGAAAATTCACTAGGTACTTCTATCCCAATTCTAGAGAAGCTCAGTTCAGCTAGATAAGTCAATTCATTTGTCTGATAGTCGTAATAAACCAATTCTTACCAAATAACTTTCATAAAAAACAAAATATCAATTGTTAATTTAAATTTATTTGTAACCGCATGCACCATCATATACATAATGAAACCCACGTCCACTCAAACAAGCAATACGAAAAATATTGATTTTCAGATGTTTTCATCACTTTTCTACATTTGTAGTTCATGACTAATCTTGATTTTTTATCAAAAGTGATTCAAATATGCAACTGAAGTTCATTCAACTGTTAGTTATAGGTAATAAATATTAGAAAGAACTGTACATTTTTCTCAAACTCTGACATGTTGTTCTGATTTCTACAAAAGCAAATTTCATTTATCAAACTTTTTTTTCCGTTAGTTACGTGTAAGAAATCAAAATTTGACATCGAGGGCCCATACCCATAATTCGTGTTTACCTGTGTGATCCAAGCATCCAGGAACATTTTGATTATAATGGTAATCGACACTTTTCAAATCCAAAATTTGCTCCAAGACGAATCAAGTAAAACCATCAATTCAAAGATTTATATGAAATTCAAAATGCAAATCAATTCGTATTACGATAGTTCAAATACACTTCAATATTTTACTAAATCTACGTACCTAGGGCTTTCTAAGGAATTGAATAAAAAATTAAGTAAATAGAGGATGATCCAAGAAGCGATCGCTAACCTGAAACGATTTGAGAAAGCCAAAAATATTTTATGTTGAATTTTGCATCAGAAAATTTCCATGTATTCCAAGGAAAATACATGAATCGAAGGTTTGTCCTAGAATGTTTAGAAAGGACTAAAATGGCTTATGTATGAGGAATGGAATAACAATCAATAAACCATTTTGTGTCTCTTGTGCATTCCTTCAAATGAACCAAATGTATTTCTCACATTTTTTCATTTTGACCGATTTTTTGTCAAAATTCATAAATTTAAGATACGGCTCCAAGATGGCGGACGAGTTCTGTGATTATGGTCCGATTCGATTCAAAATAGGTATATGAGGGTTTTCGGGGTCGGAGATCATGATATTTTTGTCAAAATTCCCAAATTCAAGATGGCGGCCCCAAGATGGAGGACGAGTTTTATGATTATGCTCCAATTCGAATCAAAATTGGTATGCGGGGGTTTTCGGGGTCGGAGATTATGAATTTTTTTGTCCAAATTTATGAAATCAAGATGGCAGACCCAAGATGGAGGACGAGTTATCTGATTTAGGTCATATTTCATTCAAAATTGGTATGTGGGGGTTTTCAGATTCGGAGATTATGAATTTTTTATCAAAATCTATCAATTCAAGATGACGGACGAGTTTTATGATTATCGTCAGATTCTAATCAAAATTGGTGTGTGGGAGTTTTTAGGGACGGACATCATGATTTCTTTGAGCTCAAAACTTGCAGGGAAGCGACCTTGTGATAACGATGCTCTATTAAAAATAAATTTAAGTCATCGCTGACAATGATTCAAATAAGTTTTGTTGAATCATTTGGTTCCAAAAGCTTGTCGCGCGAATTGCAATGAAATTAATACTTCCACAAGTTGTAACTTACCAACCATTCATTGTCCAATGAAATCAATTGGTATCTACTTTCATGAATACTTTGTAAAAAACAAATACTTCGACAAGTTCTCACCTACCAACTAATCACAGCCCAATCAAATTAATTGATACCTACTTTCACACTCCGCGCGACAAGCTTTCTGAAACCAAATAATTCAACAAAAAATAATTAAATCATTGTCAGCGATGACTTAAATTTATTTTGTCCTTAGAAAGTTTTTTTATCAGTTATTTTATTTTTATATATTTGTTATTACCGTTTTTACATTATATGTAAATGAAATTACTTATTGGAAGAAGAAAAAACAAACATATGAGATAATAAACATTACACTTTAGGAACTATTCGCCAATATTCATTCCACAGTTCTTAGTTATACGACAGGGGCTTTCTTGACGGACTCTCCATCAGAATAAGTTCCTATTGCAAATATATGCGCAGGTCCAATACAGATCCTTCGAATATTCATATTGTGCAAAATTAGTTTCCTTTTTTTTATTGCACAAAATTATTTTACTTTTACGTTTAGTATGATTAATTTCAATATCCGTTATTAGGGATCTCAGAAAAAAATATTGAATTCAGTTATAAGAAGAAAATATCAAATATTTGTCTTTGGAATTGGCGAATGATTGAGAAAAAAATCCGAAGAAAAATGTTCTGACCATTTTTGTAACCAAATCAAATGTTGATTCAGTCACCACTAGAGAAAAAGTTTATCAAAAGAATCTGTAAAACGGACAGGAATGAAGAGGAACGAATAACCAGGAAAATAAAATCCACGCAATTTATGCATTAACCTTAATTTCCTGTAGGAATAAACGACACGGAAATCCCTCGCTCCCCGCCTCGCAGGAGGAGCTTAGCCCTGAAGATGAGACAATCTGCCGGATTCTCGGGAAAGAGATTGATATTGTAATCTGCTTAGTAAAAATTGCCAGGCCCGGAGTGTGTACATATTATCATACTATTACGACACGTCAACGAATGATATATGGTGCAACTACCGAGCAGTCGACCAGAAAAATAATGATATTCAGAGGCGTGCAGGATCAAACAGGGAATAAAGTGTGAAAGATTTAATGCTGCAGTATACAGAGACAGTTGGGGGTATTTTTTCCACCGTAGGAATCCTATTTCAGGAACTTATGCTACACGAGAATTCCGGTTTTGAAGGATAAAATTGTCATATGTGAGTGCTCCAATAGTAATTCGAAGGCCTAAAATAATCGATATAGTTTAATTCCAAAAAATATGTGACAAATAACGCGTGAGTAATTATTAAATACTTCTGTTGTTCCCTTATTTATATAAATACTAGATAAAACCAATTTTGCTAACCCTAACTCAAGAACCTCCATACTAATTTTCATCCCCCATTTAATCCATTTTGAAATTGAATTTCTAAAGACACTGGAACACTATTTCTTTATTTGTAACAAACAACTCAAATACCAATTTTTATAACACTAACTTGAATGCCAATGTTACTCTCAAACAAACTTTCCACCTCCATTTCACTCCCTCTAGGGTTGAATTTTAAAAAAACCTGAAATACTTGTTTCTTTGTTTGAAAACTATATCCCAAATACCAATGTCCAAGATTCTAACTTCAAAACTACTCCCATACAAACTATCACCTCTTCAAAAATGTCCAAAACACCTGGAATACGCTGTCAAAATTTCAGCTAAAATCCAGGGGTTTGGTCTGAGCTTTTATCGTCAGTCAGTCAGGACATGTAATTATATATGTATAGATTAACTCCATTACTTATATGAGGTCATAATTTGAACAGTATCATAATCCGAATAAAATATTGTGATATTTATTAAATATATAGGATATGATATTATCACAATTCTTCAATGGTCAAACAGACATCAATGCTCTGACCTCTCACGTAATCAGCTGGAAAATAGCCTGGGACTGCTCAGGAAAACTAAACGAAATAAGCAGGCAAAACAAGATCACTTTCTGTAGTTTCCGGGGCATACCGGAAGAAAATGAAATAGCGGATGAACTCGCACAAAAGGAGCTGAAACATCATTTTTGGGAACTGAATCTTTTTGCGGAATTAGCAATAATACAAGCAATATTAGGAAAACTGAAATATGGACCAAAAGAAATCCAAATACTGGGAAGGTTCACAAGGGAAGATACTTCTGGAAACTCACAAACTCACATGGAGAAGAGGCCTACCAAATGCACCTTTCTGAGTAAAAGCAAACTTCGAATAGTAACGGTAGTAACGTCCCTGTCGACTGAAGGAACTGGGATTAGTAAAGGAAGCAGAGTGCACTAGTGAAAACCTCCATCCACATCCTGTGCTGTGAAACATAAGGGTACTAAACCTGGGGCAAAAGAGATAAAAGAGTGAAACTCACCCATTTCGAAGTCATCTCATATCCTCAACTTCCTAGGAAGAATAGGACTATAAGATCAGCTATGAACATCGAGAAATACTCAAACACATAGCAAGAAAGATTTCATAGGATCGCATTGTATTCATAACCCATAAATACATTAAATACAATAATTTCTTTAGGTAGAACTCAGACGATGACGCATGTCCCTATCATATCAATATGTTGCGAAGAAACAAATGGTCTGGGATACAGGGGTGATTTCATCAACTATTCATGTATATATATGAGGTTCGGCAAGTGAAAATCCGAAACAAGCAACTATTTTTGTTTGAATCAGAAACCTTGGAAACGGTGAACTATAGGACATCGCTACCTTCAGAATACTCATAAATTATTTCTCTATATGTCATAATGGATAAAAATTTTGAAAACATGCAAAAAAAAGAGATTCGTTTCAGATCAGCAATTTTTCGAATGTTTTCGATACACCGTTTCTGGAATGATGGTAAATCATTCCCCGTTATTTTAAGGGTCAAATGAACTTAATTCTTCATCGGACCTGAGAAGCAGAAAAAAGAACTACACAAAGTAGGAAATCATTTCGCCAATGCTACATCGTAGCATGAATAGTAAGCAACGATTTGATATAGAGTGCAAGTCTGCAGCAATGGAGAAACTTGTTTTATGGCACTTCGTTCATTGAAACTTACGTGATTCAATCAGATTTTTCAAATGTTTTTTTCTCTTATGGAAAAACTGAGGGGGTGCTAATCATTTCGCTAGACCACGTTATAGAATGGATCATTAGCAACTATTTCTCCTAGCGTGTAAGTATGCAAGAGTTGTTATATAGCACATTGTTTATTAGAAGTTTCCTGAAAATATCAACAACTTCAGTATACCTACCATTCAGAAAAGATACATGGTCAATTCATATCAATTATCTAGGCATAACAGTATATGGTCATTTGAAATGGGACTATCACATTCAGATATTAACAAAAAAGATACGGTCGCTTATGTTCAAGTTGAAAAAAAATCAAAAATAACAGACTAACGAAATTTGAGAAATATATACTTTGCTCTGGTTCAGTCACTACTATGTTATGGATTAGTGGGATGGGGTGGGGCATATGAAAATTCTTCAAAACCATTAGAGATTGCCCAAAAACGAATTATAAAGATAATTCATAAAACCTCCGGATCGGTCGTGTGCGATCAGTTCAGTGAGATCCGAACGAGTAACATGTGCTTTTATCAAGGCAAGTGAGGAATTCAAAAAACTGCTTTTATCAAGGCAAGTGAGAAATTCGAGAAACTGCTTTTATTAAGGCAAAAATTCGGAATTCGACCCGACTTTGAAGAGTATAGCCGTCCAGATCATTAGATCGTTGGTGGCCGTGCAAATCTAAAGAAGTGGAACCGAAAGGATTAGTGACACCTATGCACTAAAAAACAACATGTCATCCTCAGATGAAGAATCTGCCGTCTCAACCGACGAGAGTAGCAGAAGCTCTGTCGCATCAAGGAAGACGAAGAAAATGAAGAACATCAGGATGGAAGACATCTACGAGGTGTTAACCCAGCTGAGAAAGCAGCTGGACGAGATCAGCAAGGAGAACGCTGATCTAAAGAAAGAACTCAGCACCTATAAAAATGCTGCAGCGGCTGCCTCCCAGAAGGAAGCAGCTCAGGCCATCGCCGCCCTCGGCAATAAGGAGGCTGGAAAGCCAGTCCAGGTGGCTGAGAAGCCAGTCCAGGACGCAACACCTCTGGAAGCTGTTGAAATCATGGAGACGGAGGACAATGTCTCCAAGAAAAGAACCCTGTCATTCCCCAACGAGAACCCCAGCAACGACGATGCAGAGTTCACCGTTGTTACGACAAAACGGAAAAGAGAGTCCAAAGTCGAGACCCCAAAAGCCGGAACCAAATCGGCCCCCGTCGCCAAAACGGTTCCCGTAGCAGCCAACAGAGGTCAAACCATCTCCGAGGGGCCCCCACCTCCAGGAAGCGACCCCAAAAGACCACCACCAGTCGTCCATAGGAACAAGGACAAGTGGCAGGCTGTCTCCGCCGAAATGGCCAGGAGGAAGATAAACTTCCTGAAGGCCAGGCTCACCTCCGATGGAATAACAATCCAGACGGAGAACGAAAATAGCTGGAGGGCAACCACAGCTTTTCTCGAAGCAGGAGGGTACGATTTTTATACGTACTCTCTGAAAACAGAGATTCCGCTACACGCGGTGATCCGGGGAATACCGGAAAACACCAAGGCAGAGGACGTGAAGGAAAGCGTCCAGGATTCGGGCTTCACTGTCCTAGAGTGTCATCAAATGACCTCAAGAAGAACAAAAAAGGCACTTCCACTGTTCCTAGTGAAAGTGCCCAAGTCAGAAGCCCACATCTTCAAACTAAACACCTGTGTCATGGAAGGTAAAGTGGAACCACAAAGGCAAAGGACCGGCGGATTCGTCTCCCAATGCCACAAATGCCAGTGGTTCGGGCATGCACAGAGGTGTTGCCATTCCACCCCCAGGTGTGTGAAGTGCGGAGCAGAGCACGAGTCCCGCACCTGCACGAAAAACAGAGAGCTGCCAGCCATCTGCGCAAACTGATGGGGCCAACAAACAACCAGCGGCAGAGGCTGCCAAAATTCCCCGACCCACACAAGACAACAACACCACCAAGACCTACACAACACACCACCACCACGAGGCAACCCAGGAACCTGGCCCAACCCCAAGCCCACAGGCACCACAAAATGGGGCCAACAAAGATAACAACAACAGCAACCACACAGTAAACCAACAACTGTTGGCACTACCCGAGGCGCTCAAGACGCAACTTCTTGAGCTCTTCAAACAAAGTCAGGCCCCAGGAAGTCTTAAATGCTAAGACAACCTCCGAAAAACCTCAAAATCTGCTCCTGGAACATCAACAGCGCACTCACACGCAAGAATGAGCTGCACGAATTGATATCCAGGACACAAGTGGACGTCATCGCCATCCAGGAAACAGCACTGAAACCCCAGAAGAACTTCCACCTTCCAGGATTCACCTGCTACCGGACAGACAGACCCGGTTGTCGCACCCGCGAGGCCAGCCCTTCTAGTAAGAACTGACCTCGAACAACACGAGGCTGAGAAACCGGAACTATCTCGAGGCGAAGCAGTCGCAGTAAAAGTGAAAGTCAGACGCATAGGAATGCTAAGAATCATTTCGACGTATATCCCGCCAGGGGGAAACATACCAAGAGAAGACCTAGCAGAACTATTTCCAGACCATCACCCAACTGTAGCCATCGGAGACTTCAACGCGAAGTCACAGACATGGCACTGCAGAAACAACAATCCACGAGGCCGAAATCTGGAGAACCTACTGGCCGACTACAACGACATCGAAGTAGTAGCCCCCTTCGAACCCACCTACCACGGACTAGCAAACCAAACACCAGACATCCTAGACATAGCACTCGTACAGTCCATCCCAGCCAACACCGAGATGGAAGTATTAGACGAGGGCTCCTCAGACCACAACCCAATCCTACTAACAATAGGGGAGGGAGACGCGGAACCTGAGGAACCAGCTACCAGGAAGACGACAGACTGGAACCGATTCCAAAGAATCATACACGACTCCATAGGAAACATCCCACGAATACTCACAAAGACTGATCTCGAGAGAGCAACAACACAGTTGCAAGAATGCATTCAAGAAGCCATAGAACGCAGCTCCAAGACCTCCCAAGCAACCAGGTTCAACTTCCAACTAGCACTAACCCCAGAGGTTAGGGAGCTTGTTAGGAGCAGACGCCGCTTGAAAAAGAGATACCAGAGGACACTGGCTCCCGAAGATAAGAGGAGAATGAACCAGGCAGGCAGGCAACTGCGGCTGGAACTCAAAGCCCACCAAACTCAGCAATGGACAAACAGGATGACAGAAATGAGCACAGAAGACAACTCTGTATGGAAAATGCAGAAAGTACTTCGACAAGGCAGAAGGAAACCGTGTCCGCCACTCCACGGAGAGGGGGGCCTGGTCTACACTGACAACGAAAAGGCAGAAGCATTTGCCGACGCTTTCGAACGCCAGTGTAGGGACAACCAGGTCAACCAAACCGACGAGGTGGAAGACATGGAAACCCGAGCCAGTCAGACTGTCAGGAGAATAAGACGGATCAATGATGCCGAGCACGTCCTTGAACCAACTTCGCCAGAAGAAATCAAGGACATTATCCGAAACCTTGCTACCCGCAAGGCACCCGGACCAGACCAAATTTCGAACAGAGCCCTAAAGGCTCTACCGAGAAAAGGAATTGCTGCCTTGACCAACATCGTCAATGCAATGCTCAGGCTCAGACACTTTCCACGACCATGGAAAGAAGCCACGGTCATCATGATCCCCAAACCCAACAAAACCATGTGATACCGCAAAACCACCGGCCCATCAGCCTCACACCCTCGATGAGCAAGGTGGCAGAACGAGTCATCCAGAGACGACTGGAACCACTCACGGAAGAACTCAACGTCCTACCAGACGAGCAGTTCGGCTTCCGACAAGGACACTCTACGGAAATGCAGGTCCTGAGGATAGTGGACTTTGCCGTAACAGGCTTCAACCTGGGCAGGGGACACCACACAGGAGCCTTATTCCTAGATGTTTCCAAGGCCTTCGACAGGGTCTGGCACGATGGCTTAATCACCAAAATGACAGACCTCGGATACCCCACTCCTATAGTGAAGCTGATAGACTCCTTCCTGCGAGGACGGCGGTGCCAATGTAAAGTTGGCAACGTCCTCTCAGCAGTGAGGACCCTAGAAGCAGGAGTACCGCAAGGCGCAGTCTTATCTCCTCACCTGTTCTCCATCTACACGGCGGACATCCCAAAGCCTGCTGACAACTTCAACAAGCTAGCGCTGTACGCGGACGACACAGCACTAGTGGCCAGATCGGTGAACGCAACGCAAGTAACCCGATACCTGCAAGAACAAAGCAGACAAGCTTGAGGACTGGTTCAACCTATGGAAGATCGAGATCAACGCGGAAAAGAGCCAGGCGATACTTTTCACCAGAAGGCGAACATCACCGGCAGGACACGTCATCATGAACGACCAACGGATTCCATGGGCAAACGAGGCCAAATACCTTGGAGTCACCCTGGACAAAGATTGACATTCAGACAACACGTCGACCGGAGGCTCGGGCTAGCGAAAGCAGCCCGAAAGAACCTCTACCCCCTCATAGGACGCAGTAGCAACATGGACCTCCAGTTAAAACTGCTCCTTATCAGGACCATCCTCCTCCCCATCATCCTGTATGCATCCGCCGCATGGGGTCAATGCGCACAAACATACAGGACCAAGATCCAGCTATTCTTGAACGTGAGCCTAAGAATGGCAGTGAACGCTCCCAGATACGTCCCGAATAGATTTATCTACAGGGACCTGAATGTCAATCCGAACTTCATTGACGACCATCTTCGGAACCACGCCACCGCGACGTTCCTGAAGACGGACACCCACACGAACCCGGTGATTCAAGACATCCACGCGAACCTAAACCTGGACGATCCCAGGTTTAGAGAAAGGGAAAAGTATCTGCGGCCAGTCTACCAAAACGACCGTCCACCACCGAGAGTAGCACTCCGGCGCGTCAGGTGAGTAACAACTCAACACAAAACACCAAGACCAACACAACCACATCACACCATACACTAACACACCCATCAGGTACATCACCACCATGCACACACAGCACAAGTCAGGGAAACACACAAAAAAAAAATCAGATAATAAGGGGTTTTAAAGCACTCAGAGGCTGACTTCATACCACAGGAGGTACGACTTCAATCTCGCAAACGTGCCATTTGCGAGTTGAGGACCGCTCCAAGGAGGAGCGGGGGAGGATGGCAAGTGGATAGTAAATCTCGTTCACACATAAGACGAAGGGGATTTACTACCCATGGGCGCTCAACCTTAAGAATTCATAAAACAAATATCCGTTTTCCTACTGAAACTCTATTCAAACATTTCGGATATTTAGATATAAGGATCTTCATTATAGAACAGCATTATCACACGTTATCAAGAATAACTATTTACAAATGATATTTCACATGCTTACCAAACACATTTCAGGAAATATGAAAATGTTGTACTACCCAAAACGCTAAAAGGCATAGGACAAAGAAGTTTTATATATGTCGGTCAAAAAGTCTATAACGATATCCCACAGGACCTAAGGAGCAAAATCAAATGTGAACATTTTTTTTTCAAAATTTCGGCTCTCATCTCATTTGATTATTATGATAACCTCCGAATATTCAAGACAACAAACAACTAGATTTGCAGAAAAGTTCAATACTTTGCGCATCTGTTGTTTGATCATTTCTATTATTGATATAATACGCATACTATGTAGTCCCACTACTCCTTCTGTATATTTATTCGAGAGAAAAATGATATCAAACTGTGAGCGTACAGTCTTGATTTCCATCAAGGAGCAAAATAGAGAAATTACAACCATTTTGGCTCCAGTAGAGGTTGTTTCTTTTCTTTTATGATGCAGAAAAAAAAATTGCCATCTTTAAAAAACAACATTTCCTATATTTATTCTTATAAATTGTAAAACTATCCCCATTGTATGTCCATACACGTCTGTAAAACTATATCACGCATAACCTCCAAAAGCTTCAGTGATCTTCCTTTGTGTTTATTTTCAAGACTTTTTGAACTTCTATCCTTTATATGTAAACATTTGAAAATAAACCTATTATTATTATTATATCAAACATTTTCCAAATCACTCAGAGAAAAGAACTGACAGCAGTGATATTTATACTTCTAGCTCATAATATATAATTTATATCTGGAATTCTTCAGATGGTCTCCTAAATATAAAGATCATTGTTTAACCAACAACGTTGTCAATGTTGAACTTGTATACTTATGGTGCGTTAACAGCAATGTACTCGTACATGTATTTAATCATTTCCGATGGTCTTTTGCCAGAATGAACCTTCGGACTAACATAACCTCCACCTATGTAGATGCATAACGTCAACTCTGGTCTATCCATAAATAACTTTGGATTTCGTTCCAAGCCATTGCCTCTGAAAATAGTATTTGTCCACCATTTTTGCATAAGTATGCTCTATTGGGAAATTTATTGTGTTTGATGGTCAGCGGATTCTGTTCACATGACATCGAAATAACGATAAAAAACATTTCACATTTATTCAAATCCAAATATAACATTATTCTTGAATTGAAACATTGTTTATTCTGTGATGATTCATTATTGATTCCCTAGTCATAATTATCGAAAAAACGTGATTTCATATGCTTGTGTTTGTGGATGATTAAAATTAATTAATTTTAAAAAAATTTCATCTTTCAGTTTTTTCACATTCAGTTTCAGATATTCTAATAAAAAATATATCAGCTTTATATCGTTCAAAATTCCTTTCCCGTTGTGAAATTATATTTCGATACTTCTGATGCTGATTCATTAAAAAAAATTGCAGGAAATATGAAACTGATGTTTTACAGCTGTATTTTTCCCTTTGTAATATTTTAATAAATAAAATCAGGTCACAGCAAATTTATTCTGCACTGAGATGCTTAATTTGTACAGCTAGCGCTCTCTAACGGATCGTCTCCAAATCACCCTCCGTCGATCACATCTTCACAAGGACTCTATAAAGCCACGTTGTACAAATCAATAACTTTCTGGTTTCATTCGCCTGGATTCTATAAAAGTTCTTTTACAGATATCGCTGATTTTATTTACCAATCACTGTTTATTCATATATTGATACTCATACTTACAAATACAATACAAAATTATGAATGAGAATCAGTATGACAGAAATTTTTTGTTAATAAATTGTTAATTATTGAAAAAAAAAAAATGTCATAAAAAAACAAATTCATTGAATGATGAATCAATGTAATTAAGGAATTATTATTTGCATTATATGTATTATATTTAATTTTTTATTTCCTGGGAGTTTGGTATCAGAAAGTGATGATTTAACTACATGTTCAACGTGTGTCCAGAGTCTTCTTCGGAGATTTCTTCAGGGCTACAAATCCCATAGAAGACTTCGAGCATTTCACTAAGGATAGAAAACTAGATTGAGGATGGAGCAAAAAATGATCCATGTTTTATTCATTCAAACGAATAGAATGAAAATAGAATTATGAGAGTAGTAGAAACTTACTATTAATATCAACGAGACCATTCTCACTGTCAGCCAGAGAAACGTCCTTGGACTTACCTGCAAAAAAAATAACAACGTATAATGATATTCAGAGAGGATCATTAGAATTCATAAAATGAAGCAGAACAAATGCAATTGATTACACTATTCGTCCAGTTGATACAATTCTGTTTACTATAATTTTCAGTCATAAATGAAGAACAAAAAAATATCAATTCAACATATACTTCTAGAGCTTTCTCACATCATATTTCATTGGTAGAGTCGAAATTAATAAGTTATCGTGAATTTTATTGAAACTTTATTGGGTCAATTGAGAGTACCGAAATAATGATGGAAATAATTTCGAGTTACTGAATAATTCAAAGAATGTCAAGATTGTATGTTGAACAATTATAATGGTCATGGAAAGTGTGAAGAGAGAAAACTCCAGAAATATTTATTTGAAATAATCGCCAGAAAGAGAAACTTTACCATAAAAACGATGTGCAGTGATTATAACTTAAACATATTCAACATTTTATATAATATTCACGCTTTAATTCCCAACAATGCTTCCGCACTTTGAACATTTTTTACTTGAGAACTTTCTAGATTTACATTTGATAAAATTATTATTTCTTTTACGGTTATTTGGCTACGAGTCAGGCATAGGCAAAATGCATCAAAATAGAAGGTCAGATCAAAGATAATTGGATATTTGTAAAACAATAGAATTTCATGAAAATTCACCAATATAGAAGACATTCCTCTGGTTTATAGTCTGAAAGTCAGAATTATCAACTTTGGTGAAGTTGATCATTGTTTAGTGATACAAAACGTACGTATAATACCCACATCAGTTCCTAGAAACCCGGAAATGACATGCTTTTTTCGAAAAAAGTAACATATATATCCAGACCCTTCCTCAGAATAAATGAAAGATATTGAAGTCATTTTAATTTTCTATTCAGGAGTGGCAATAAATCACTATGAGAATTGTTCTCCATTTCAAAATAATTGCAGACTGGCATACTAGAATCAGATTTGCTGACAGTTTATAATTATATTTTTGAAAAAATATTGAGGGTTGAAAAGGGTAACATTCTCAATTGGATATTGATAGAAAGTGTGATCTCATTCTTTAACAAAATTTATGAAAACTTGAAAATATTTCAGTTTGTTATTTAATTGAACAATTCAAAATCATATCAAGAAAAGAAAGAATATTAGTTTGAAATAAAAAAAACATTTATCAATCCGTTTTCCTTTTGTCTGCCTTTACCGTAGTGAGATCTGCTGCCAGATTCGAGATAGATTTATGACGATATAATCAACGATAATTTAAATTGATTCTTGCGTATAATAAATTGCGGGTAAATGCTACACACATAGCAATTTAAAACTGCTGTACTTGCTGTACTTATAGGAAATCCCATAAATAAATAGAGAATGCAAATAGGTCTTGTATGCACGTATTTAAGCACGTACTATCTGTTCAAATCTCTCTGGATTTTAAGAGATATAACGTTTTCTCAGTTGAACGAATTTTCTGTCCTGATGGAATAACAATTTAGAAAATTATTTTATTTCAATAGATCTGTTGGAATCCACACAGTCACCAGAAGCTGGAATGAGTTTGAAAAACAATATTTCTTCAGTCTAGAAAAAGGTATAGGTATGAGCTCTATTGCTGAGCGTGTGATGTAACACAGTTTTTCTATACATTTTGGTTGTAAAGTTCAGCGAAAACTTTTGAAAAGATGACATATCATTCTGAACCTATTCATTGTATTGTTACGAAAACAAGTACAGTGCGCCACTTATCTCATACATGCTAGACCAGACAAACGTTGGAATTTTCCGATGACGTCATAGAATCATCGATATATTTCCAAGAACCGCTTGAAGATTCCGGGAAGCACATAGGTCGTGTGAACCTCGGAAGCGGGAGTCATCCATAGTGAGTCGTTCATTGAAGAAGTATTCGTTCATATTGGCGAGTTCAAGATGAAGACTATTTAGGACGGGTTGTAACACAGCTGGTTATCCTTTGGTAAAGGTCAACTACAGGTTTTCTTTCTTTCTAGATGATGACAATAAAAAGAGAGAGAACCTGCAGTTAGCAAAACCGACTAGAGGTGATGCTACCCGCCCATAGTGCAATGCGCGGTACATGTTAGTAGTAAATTGTGTATTTTACTTTAATAAAAAGACGGATCGAGTTCCATAACAGCATCTTTTTATTTTTTTACGAATACTCATGGGGATGTGGTGATTATGTGGCCGTTTCACCATGGACCTATAAGTCGAAACAATGTCTACAAGTTCTTCCACGCCTCAACGGAAGAATAGTATATTAAACAACAAAGTCTGAAAACGACTCATTTGCACACGAGCGGGACAAACTGGTGCAAAGTCGAGCGACTGTGCAAAGAGGTTTTCAAACGAGTTTTTTAAGATACTTTTTATACGACTGCTAATAGAAACCACACAAATCAATTTTATTTTCTAAAACTCGTTTTTATTGAGAAAAGTGCTGAAACTGATGAAAAAAACTAGTATTCACTATTTATGGTAACATTGGATCATTCCTTCAAAATTAAGCTAGGAAAAGCAGTATTATTCTGCATCTTTTTTTTTGTAATGGAAAATATTTCATGTGGCGCGTAGTACAGTTCTCCAAAGCATAGTTGTCGTTTTCCTGCAGACGATCCTTGTTCTGGTTCCATGAGAGCAGAAGACACTGACGACTCTACCTTTTTTAGAACTTCCATTTTATTTCTGAAGGAGTAATCAACATAACCCTCTGCAACTGTACTTGATTTCCACCTTCCATGTCGTTTGGGGGCAAGCAGATCTGAGCCAGAATTCACTAACATTGTGGCCGATGAACGCCGAGAACAGTGTCCCGTGTAAGATTCTGGATACTCTGACATCAGAAACTTGGCAATTTCTCTAGCCATGTTGCTAATTTTGTTGATGCCAATGTTTTGGCTTGTTCATTTCCGTTTTGATAGTTCAAAAAACCTGCCTGGGTTCAGATTGGGAGGGCGAGGAGCACAGTACTTCCTCAGGACGGCGTAAAGGTTTCCTGAACTTGTAATTTCGTTTTTGTATTTGTATTTTCGTTTTTGTATTCTTCAGTTTGATCAGCATAGCAATGCCGAAATATTTCGTGTCTTCTATTTTGAGATGACACAATTCCTCTCTTCGACATGCTCGGGAGAGCCCAACTGCCACCACCGCCTTGATAAGTGAATATTTGTCGTCTGATGCTGTCGTCAAAAACCGGCAAAAATCGTCTTCTGTGAGGTTTCGGGATTTCTTCGGGACGTAGTTTTCGGATTTTCGTTGGATTAACGCTTGCAAATAGAAATATCTTCCAAGATCTATGTTGTGATTTGCACTTGAGGTTGATTTGAGCATTGAATGTCGAGGATTTATATTTTTTGGAAAGTTCTTCAAAATATAGCTTCACTGCATTTTGCGAGAAGGTTTTAACATTATTGGCCAGTCTCCATTCCATAATTCGTTTCAACTCAGCTTCATACCTCATTCTTGGCAGCAGTTCGGAACTCATGACGGTTGCTCTTTGCAAAATTTCCGCAGAATTTGACATTTTCTTCAAAAAACTTTGGAAACAACTTGAAACATTGCAAAATTTTTACGTTGTTAGGAGAGAACAAAAACAAAATCACAGTGAACGAGAGATGCGTGCGCAAAGATGACATATCCGTGCGCAAAGTGTTTTGTTCACGGCGTGTGCAAAGTACCGCTTTTGGAGATAATTTTCCGTGCGCAAAACCTCATTTTCAGGGCAGTCGTATACAAAAATAGGTAAACAAAATTTTAACCTATTTATTGACTTCTTCACTCCATGGTTATAATTAGGTAAAAGTTAACCTTATAATCAATCCGCTCCGAAAGTTCGGACACTTTTCTGGTGAACTTTAGATAAACTTTAAACTAATATGAAACCCCTTTGGGGATGTGAGGGTATATGTACTTGAAGTTGGTAATAAATAACTTTCTACTCAGAATTTGGGCCTATGGAGTTGATGGGTTTTGGAATTGGTCAAAACCATGGTTTTAACAACTAGAATTACGACTTTGGAGATGTGACGACTTCAAAATGGAAAAATTTGTCAGAAATAGTAAAATTTGAGCTCCTAGAGATCATTTTGGTTCTTCTTGTTATAATGTTTGTATAACGTTAGTTGGAATGGCGATATAGGAATATTATGGAAGGAAATATAATGGTGACAGACCTTGTCAACTTGAAATGAAACCAACTACAGATCTTTGGTTACCAGCTACTCATAAGTCTGGATCAATTCTTACTCGGATTATGTATCAGAATTCAATAACGTGCGAGTAGCGGGTAACAACAAAAATGCTGCGCCATCTAGCATGGAGTAAGATTGAATACAGTGGTGTTATGATTTTGGTGTGGGACATCTCGCTATTTTTTGTTTGGATGCGCTCATACAAAAAGACGTATTTTTACACGTTTTATATTAGCTTCACTTGTATGTTTGTTTGTTTGTTTGTAACCGACTCCTTTGAGCGCGATTCTGACCCACTTCCAGACGTCCGAATGATTTGAAATTTGGCAGGTGTTCATAATTCCGGTGACAATGCATTGAGAAATTTTTGACTGAAAAAAAAAACAGAATGGCGGCTCCAATATGGCGTACGAATTTTGGGATTATGGTCCGATTTGCTTGAAAATTGGTATCTGAGGGTTTTCGTAGTCGGAAATTATGATTCTTCTGTCAAAATTGAAAAATTCGAGATGGCGGCTCCAAAATGGTGGACGAGTTTTGTGATTATGGTCTGATTCTATTCAAAATTGGTATGTGGGGGTTTTTGGGGTCGAATATTATGATTCTTTTGTAAAAGTTGGAAAATTCTGAATGGCGGCTCCAAAAATACGGCCGAGTTTTGTGATTATGGTCTGATTCTATTCAAAATTGGTATGTGGGGGTTTTTGGGGTCGAATATTATGATTCTTCTTGTGAAAGTTGAAAAATTCTGAATGGCGGCTTCAAAATTACGGCCGAGTTTTGTGATTATGGTCTGATTCTATTCAAAATTGGTTTTTGGGGTCGGAGATTATGATAACCTAATTTGAAAAGATCATTCAATTTTTTTATTTGCAGAAAAATAATAATAATAGTTTAAAAAAATTAATTAATAAACCACACTAAAAAGTAGGAAATAAATAATAGTTTTAAAAAAACTAAAAAACACGCTTCTATAGAAAACCAGACTAAAAAAATAGAAAATAAGAAAAACATGTATTTTATTTTAAAAAAAGCGTGGGGTGCATGGTATCAATAATTATATAGTACATTACACACCTACACCTACATTACACAGTAAAGTAAGGAATGTCTCAGATCACAGGCAATTGTTGGCCGAGGCGATACCATGCACCCCCGCTTTTTTTTTAAATAAAATAAATTTGTTTCTTATTTTCTATTTTTTTATTCTGGTTTTCTATAAAAGCGTGTTTTTTAGTTTTTTTTTAACTATTTCATTATTCATTTCCTACTTTTTTAGATACGTCACTTCAGCTGGCCACTATATTTATTTTAATTCCCAATGTTTTAGCTCAAATCGATCAGATATAGTGGCATAATTGAGGATATATTTATATGCCTGGAATTAAAACGTATCTTGACATTCAAAGATATAGAAATGATGGGGCGATTTCTCAACATTTTTTTTGAAAATAAAATTTCAAGTTAATATCGCGTTCAAAACCTCCGAAACAATTGATTGTCCAGGTACCCCTCAGTGAATCCATTCACAGATATCGCAGCATGTACATGCCATTATTATTTACCATCGTTTTTTGTAGTGATATTGCCAGACACACGGACGATACACATCTCGCAAACGTTGGAATCACGAACAAATTGCTGTTATGAGGTTCAAAAGCGGCGTATCGCAACTCAATAACATTTCCTTGAAGTGTTCGCGTACTCGAATCAAAAGGTACAATCGCAGAACAAGGTGTAAACGAATAGAGCCGGTCTGTTTTAGCGGGCTGCGTTCGAATACTCACTTGAAAAAAATGTACACGTCTGGAGCCCAATTTTTGTCTTCAGTCGTTTTTCAAGGAATCCGCTATTAGTCGAAGATTTGATTACGAATTCGCTACTTTTTCCGTAATGTTGGCCGTTTCGTTACGCTGTTAGCAAATCATCTCCAATAGTGATTGCGTGATTTGACAACGTCGATGTAATTGTTAACTTCGTGTTCTGTGGTGAACCTTCCAAAATGATTTTATAAACAAATTCTCTATGAATACAACGGATTAAAACTGCAATAAAAGATGATATGATAATAGATATTTCACACTGAACTCGATAGATCAAAGATTCAGTTGAGTATGCTTGTTTCAATCATTCAGGATCTGCAGATTTTCCGATGCGGCCAAATGTTTGATGAAGGATGAATGAATCAATTCTCTCATGGTTGATTGAAAGGAACTCGTTAAATAACTGAAAAATCTCCGAATAAATAGAACGACTAGTCGAAAATACTGTTAAGATACTTTTGTATCAGCCCAAAGAAGTGCATTTTCTCCATTGAGAGGGTTGACTTGAAATGAGTAAATCTTAACACGTCCGTTTTTTGAAAGATCCTGGTTCATGTGTGGTACTACCAATGATTCTTGAAATATTTGCAGTCTTTTGCATGTGTCGATACTACAGGTGCCAGGAGCACATATCGTACAGTCGCTCTCGAAATAGTGGTGTGAATTCCCTCATTGCATCCTGCCAGTGTGGGTGAAGCCTCAACTCTGTTGATTTGGGAATGCTGGATTGGAGGCAGTACCAATCACAACCACAATTTGGCGCAAGATCCTATCACCCTCATTCTTTTTTTCCATTGAGTCTATTTAGTCTGTTAAGAATTATCGCTTCATCCCACGTTCATTAATGAGCTCATCGCAGCAAAAGTTTTTGGGCAAACTCCATGACATTTCGTCATCTGCTCCGATAGTCAGGCCTATTCAAGGTATCAAAAAAGTACACAAAGTGAATTTGCTCTTATTGCGGTTTGAATATATATTAACGATAAATGGGGTTGTACCCAAGACTATGACTCCAAACAACGACGTTTTATAAAAGCTACTAGATAAAATTCTGGAGATTGGAGTTAGCTATATGTTAGGGCAATTGAGTTTTTTATTGAGAACTGGTTGAAACTAAGAAAAATGTTTCTTTCTGAAATGTGTATATGCCAAAACACCCAAGTCAACTATTAGATGGAATTAAATGTTTCATGTCAATTGTTTTAATTTTCAGATCAGTCAAAGCAGCTATTGACACACTTTTACTTACGTCCAATAATTGCGGAAATAAATCCAGGAACAATTTTCAATTGGAATTATAATGGAAACCTCTATTGCTTCTAAAAAAATACATTATTATAGCAAGAAGTTTGAGTTTCACACACACAAATTCTAATACTATAAAACAAATACCAATGTAAGCAACAAAGAGGATCGTAGAAAAAAATGATGATAAAAAGTAACAATTACATGAAAGTATGATGTTCGAGGGTACGTAGCATGTATAACGAGAACGTTTAACTTAGGATTCTTCCATTCATGAACGAATCAGGCTCACATACGAGATTTTTTAAATATATTCGAAAGTCTTTCACTCTTTGCGAGCAAAAGATCGCAATATCAGGATATTAATGAAAAATTCATAAAATTATTTTGCTCCAGGCAATATCCTATCGAAGATGGTAATGAGCGTATCAAATTTCAGAAGTAAACCAACGTATTTGGGTTTTACAACTTATAATATAGGACGGTTGAATAAAATATATTCGAGAGTTTGGGGACGGTGTGAGTTGCAGACAGGAAAAAGTTTTTTGAAATCTATTACATAAGTAATTTACTGGATTTAGGAATAGGTTCCACATAAAACTGCGCGGGCTGACATTTGTCATTTTCTGCTATGACTTGGTTGTCATTCCGAGGTTATTCCTCAAATTATAATTTTTGGAATGAAATTATTTCTATTTCTAATATTCCTCACGCTTGATACTATTCGAATTGCTATTGATAGCCCTAAACCAAAGTTGATTAAATGCATCTTTATTCAGTAATTTGCCGCTTTCTAGATTTTGCCTGAAAATGATCAAAGCAATGGTTGTTTCTCTGAACACTCTTGATTTTTTGGCAAATGTATATGTTTCCATTCTCAAAACTTGTGTAGATCAATCGAATCGTTCAGCTTGCGCAGGATTTCTTTCAGTATTTCTGTCAGAAGGATGATTCTACATTTTATTGTTAATGTGATAAAAGGGTTGTTGTCTGGAAAAAGGATTTGATCTATTATTGTTCCACAATAGAGCCAAGATGATATATAATCCACAATAAAATTTCAAACACGGAGTTTTTCTCAATGTATTAAAAACGTCCCCAAATAAATTGAAAACAACAATACACAAAAGAACCGGGTAATAAATTCGGTACAGACACAACCACCAAGACGTCTCAAAACTAACATAGTACCTTATGTTGCGGGATTATATGAACGGGTATGACAGAACAAATAGCATATTAAGATCGATTCTCGCACAAAACAAACCATAAAAAGCAAGAAAAAAAAAAAACTTGAGAGGTGTCAAGGGACACCCGGATGGAGTGAAGTGGAGTTCCTTTCGATTAATTAGTGAAGGAATTGTTATGAATTTTTTTTTTAAGTTATAATAATATTTTATATATATATATATAAATATATATATATATATATATATATATATATATATGCACTCTGTCTTTCTATTCTTTCGTACACGTCGTCATAGATGCGCGGGACTTTGTAAACACAACAGAGTGTGTATATATATATATATATATATATATATATATAACACACTCTGTTGTGTTTATATATACTCTCTCGACTTCGTGAACACAACAGCGTATAGGTTAGAACACGCACGGCTTGCTAAATACATACGCATTGATATTGTATTATTAAAATATAATTTGCTTTTAAATTTATTAAAGTTATGACGCGTACACTTGCTAAACACACAGTAATGGAGAGATTATAACGCGTATGACTTGGTTAGCGCAATAGTAAAGAGAGGTTATAATGCGTACTTGCTAAAAATACATAAGCATTTATTATTGTCTGTATAAAATATCTACTTACCTAACTCCATCAGCAATATCCGGAACTTGTGCAAAAACACTGTCAGGATTCATTATTGTTATTATTTTTTATTATTTATTATGTACAAAAAACCTGTATACATTCAACAATAATATTCGTCGCGACACCACACTGTTCAATGTGAAATAGAAAGACGAAACGAAAATAAGTGGCTTGATTTCTATGAGAGAGAGAGAGAGAGAGAGAGAGAGAGACAGACAGACAGAGAAACACGCACACGCCGCACGGATAGCGAAAGTCTCGTTACAACTTTTGGTCTTAATTTATTCCGTCTAGCCCCCGTTCGCAACGCGCGATAAGGAACTACGTTCCAATAACAATGTATATACAATACATTTTGTTCTAGTGGTAGAAGTTGAATCGATAAAACATCACAAAGCAATTGATCCAGTAAAGAAAAAGTAATTCAGTATACGCAATAACTAATTTATTGCCCTTCTACACTGTCTTTCTACCATTCCATTTTGTTTTCAGATTTGGGAAGGTTAATAATCGCCGCAAAAAAATTCAAATTTTTTTTTATTTCACAGAATATGCACCTCTGTAGGGCTCTGCCACACTCGACTCTCGAAGTGTATATTCGAACACATCTCAGATGATCGCGTGTCAGATGCAGCCACACCGAGGGCGTTAAAACAGAGGTCGCAGGTCATACTAATCGCAAGAAAGTGAACACGCTGTACAGCCTCCACCTAACACCTCGCGGTATCCACTTTATTTCTGCAGACATATTCATATCCATGCCATGGGGTATGGTACTAACTCAACTGACCGATCTTGACGTTTATAGTTTATAATTATGAACACTGAAATGATGAAATATTCTGCCGAGCTATCTCAGAGTTGGAGCCCTTGCTTCGTCCTGTAATTATCGGCGTTATTGCAGTTCTTCATCTAGAGCGACTACTATGAAAGGAGCCGTTGATATCTGGTTCAGTACGATTTGCGAATAATAAATCATTGCATTTTGTCAACGCATGTTTTCCAAAGCGATTGAAATTTTCCAATCATGTGGAAGATGTCCCTTTTCATACATATTAGGGTAAACGAGTGAAATCAAGCTGATTGAAGAGTTTCATATCAGAGATACGAATATTGCTGAACTCAAAGAGACATTAATATAAATTAAAACCAAAAACTCTTCCGAGATTGATAAAATGTCAATGAATATAACTGAAAACTTTCCTCGCTTAGCACTAGTGTCTTTAGTACAACTCAGTATAATTTTTATTGATCATTTTCAATTGCAGAAGCTGTTTCTATACAAAATAAAATAATAATAAAAAACTCAATAAGCTAGCACGAGCGTATATGCGAAGAAACGGAACGAAAAATAAAGTGTACCACTCGTAAACATTCTCCGTTGGCGATCCGAAGATCAAAAGAGCCGATAGTCGACGTGGGTTTGAATGACAGCTGTTTGAGTGCCCGCAAGCCAATGATAATGCTTGTAGGTGTGTCTATACGTTGAGACTGATAAGGCACCAGTTTCAGGATGTCTGAGTAAATGACAATTCCTTCAGAACTGGAATAGTTCATCCATTATCAATTGCGGAAGCATAAGAAACAAGTTTCCCAGTCTTGCGTCAGAATCTTTTGAGCAGCAGAGGCGGAGATAATTTTATTTAAATATTTCAAAATTACGTTAAAATAAAAGAATATGCCACAAACGAGGAAGTATGTATTAATAGGCAATCGGATCATCATAATTTCATTTTCCCATGATCGAAAAAAAGACATATTTTCCATCAAAATAGAACACAGCTTTATAATATTTTAAAACCTATTTCGATCCCAGACCAGAAACGCTACTGGCTTTCATTTACTCAGACCTCCTGAAACTAGTGATTTATTAGTCTCAACGTATAGACACACCTACAAGCATTATCATTGACTTGCGGTCACTCAAACAGCTGTCACTTAAACCCACGTTGACCATCGGCTCTTTTGATCTTCTTTTGATCTTCGTTTCGCCGACGGAGAATGTTTACGAGTAGTACACTTTATTTTTAGTTCCGTTTCTTTGCATATACTCCCATGTTAGCGAAGTGAGTTTTAGATTTGCTCCCTATAGAAACAGCTTCTGCAATTGGAAATGGTTGAACTATAAATTCCGCCACATTCTAAAAATGATTCTTGTGGGTATTTGGAAAAAGCAACTGAATCCATTCAGGAATGAACTGAGACGAAAAATGATGGACGAAAAATGATGAGACGAAAAATGATGAGCGAAAAAATATGAGACGAAAAATTAAGAGACAAAAAATTATGAGACGAAAAATTATGTGACAAAAATTATGAGACGAAAAATTATGGGACAAAAAATTATGAAACGAAATATTATGCGACGAAAAATTATGAGACGAAAAATTTTGAGACGAAGAATTATGAGACGAAAAATTATGGGGCGAAAAATTATGAGACGAAAGATTATGGAAACCAAAAATTGTTCAATCTTGTTACAATTCATTTTTGGGACTGTGTGACGATATATATATATATATATATATATATATTCATGTGTATATATATATATATATATATATGTGTATATATATATATATATATATTTATATATATATATATATATATATATATATATATATATATATATATATATATATATATACAGTGCTTCCCAAGAGTCCCCTCCCCCCCTCTTATTTTTGGAACGATTATAAATAAACAAGTGAAATCTGGAAACTGAATATTAAAGGTTGTAAACTTCCCTACTAGTGATGATAGATGACGAAATCATCAAAGATGACGTCACAAGGCCATTGTGACCAATAATTTTAAATGGAACCCTACGGCAAGCGACACCCCTTTTAAAAGGTATCGAAAAAACGTATTCAATGATACTAATTTTGTTTGTGTTCATGGCAGTTTTGGCAACTCGCTTTTAAAAAACGCAAAGCTGTGATGAATTAAATCAGTTAATACTAAAATTCCAAATTCAAGCTCGGCCTCTGGATAGTTGTCAAATGAGCTGACGTTTTTGTTAGTCGCCCTAATTCGACGTTTTTGTAATTGTCCAAGTTTTTGTATATTTGATAATTTGTGTATTGTTGATCGAACGTTTAACTGTTTTAGCAGCTTTTGGTACTTTTAATATTTTTGTACATTTTAATAATTTGTTAAACTGTTGTGAGCCGAACGTTCGAGTTCTTCACGAAGCGAAATGGTACGTGCTTTAGGTGATAAAGTAGCAGCGATCCTAATTCTTGGTGAAACTGGACAAAATATTCATGCAGCAGTACGCATTTTTAATGAGAGGTTTCCTGATGGCCCCGTTTCGAAGACTCATGTAAGGGAGCTTCTGCGTAAGTTTGAAACAACGGGTAGTAATAATGATGCGAAACGATCTGGCAGACCACAAATTTCTGCTGAGAAAAAAATTGATATACTTGCAGAAGTAATAGTTAATCCTACTTCTTCAACAACTCACGTTGCATCTACCCGTGAAGTCAGTCGAAGTACAGTACACAGGGTGTTGAAAAAAAACAAATTTCATCCATACAAATTAAAAATGGTTCATCAACTCTCAGACGACGACCCAGACCGAAGACTAGAATTTTGTGAGAATATGGAAACTAAAATTAACCAACAGCCAGACTATGTCAAAACAATTTGTCAAAACAATCTTCGAAACTTTGGAAGATAATCCAGATGAATTCGGCAATTTGGAAATAACATTCCAACAGGATGGTGCTCCTCCACACTATTACGGTGCAGTAAGACGGTATTTGGATGAGGAGTATCGTGGAAGATGGATTGGACGACGAGGTTCAACGGAATGGCCAGCTCAATCACCGAACCTGACACCTTTGGTTTTTTTTCTACGGGGGTACCCCTAATCGAAAGTTCACGCCACTGAACCTGACAATATTGACGTTTTAAAACAACGTATTGTTGCAGAATGTGAGGCTGTTTCCGCAGACACATTTGCAAAAGTACGAGAAGAGTTTAAAAATAGGATATTTCCCCGTCAGGAAGTAAATGGAGGTCACTCCGAGCAATTTCTTTAAGTAGATACTGATTCTTAAATCTGTAATTAATATCATACTGAATGGAATTTAAATTTTAATGTTCACTAATGAGCCATTAAAACTGCCATAAACACAAACAAAAATTTGTATCATTGAATATGTTTTTTCGATACCTTTTAAAAGAGGTGTCGCTTGCCGTAGGGTTCCATTTGAAATTATTGGTCACAATGGCCTTGTGACGTCATCTTTGACGATTTCGTCATCTATCATCACTAGTAGGGAAGTTTACAACCTTCAATATTCAGTTCCCAAATTTCACTTGTTCATGTATAATCGTTCCAACAATAAGAGGGTGGGAGGAGACTTTTGAGAAGCACTGTATATATAAATGAAATAGGAAATATATATTTAGCATGAAATCAACGGAACTTTATTAAAGTCAACACGAGTACCACAAAGAAATTGAAGGCTCAAACAGTTCTAGACATTTCATTTTTTAATAATACTTTCTGCGATGAAAGTTACATAAGCATTTTCAATTCCTATCACTATTTTCCACAGAAAAAGTGTACGCCAAATCTCAGTTATATTTTCAAGAGGGTCAATATTCCCCGACAATAGTTCCGATGAAAGTTGAAAAAATACATTTCACAAAACGAATGTTATCTCCTCGAGTTGCCCCACTTCTGGCAAACCACAATAATTCTCTAATTTTGAATGAGCACCAGTTCGGTAATTGCATAACCAAATATAGTTTCCTGAAATAACCTCGAATTGTACGTGTGTGTCACATTTCAAAACCCATATAATCATATTCCAGCACACGCTATCCATATAATTGGCCACATACATTCGTATGTGGGGCAAACAAATCTGAAACCCATTTTTTAACCGACGCATTGCACAATCTGAAATCATTTGTTTTTTATATCGCCAGAGATACAGTTATTTTACTGAAAATGTTATAATTATTTTATACTTAACGCATTATAGAAAGTTAATTCGTATGCATATATCTTGATGGTGATTATATGTAACGTTTCCAAATGGAAGAAGAAGTAGCAATTAACGTGTAGGATGGAGAAAATGCACGCATTAGAAGCAGTAATTGCATCACGTGGAATTCCTTATGTCAATGTTACCGTGCATTTGTGTTCGTGTGTGTTTTGAGGCTAATAATTAAAATCGCATCTTGATTGGAGCCAAGATCTAACAAAATATTCAATACCTTGACCACATGTCAGATGGAATTTCCGAAAACAGAACGCGAAAAATCAACAAAGGCATTCCCACAAAAATTCTAGTTGAGGTTTAAATTCTTTGGTTGGTAAAACTCGTACTTACATCACAAAGGCTGAAGTTTTTCCGAAATAACATATTTTACGCCCTTGACACACACGGCGGAGTTTTCCAATCGAGAAATTTAACGTCGCCGCTCAAAGAAACCTGAACGCTTACTCAAATGGCGGAAAATTGTCCGAAACCTTTGTACGAGTAGGCTGGTATATGTAGTGTAGTTTCATCTCAGAATCGAATCACATCAGTTGAACTGTGTTATTCAAATTATTGATTTCATTGTAGTTCAAAATGAACACAGAGCAACTTCTAGCGTTATTGTTATTCCGTCGTCGAATAAAAAAGAGAAGAAAAAATCGACTACCCGGAGAAAATGCCAGGTAGAAACACTACAAGAGAAGGCCTCATAGCAAACAACGTGAGAAACATTCTATGTAAATATTTTGTTTGCTGGCAGATGTACAAGATATAAAAATATTCTGGTAACTTTTTTCTTGTCATAACTTTCATCAAATCGGTAAATATGATTTAATGAAATACAATCCTGATAAAATAATTAAAATACTAATTTTCCTCTCAATTCGAAATGAGCAAAATTCTAAAATCTGACTTTTGACTTGATTTTTCTTTATTTTTGGAAAATAATAAGAACTACGTGCTCAGAAATCAGTTTTGAATCGAATTATCAGAGAAAAACTATTTCCTTGTCTTGTAAAAGCAAAATTCATAATTTCAATTGTTATGGAAATCAATGGGAAATATTTGCTCATATATTATTTATTCATTCACAACTATGTTTAATTACATTTTGTTGCATTGTTATTAAATAGTTTATTACAATCGTGCCCCTCAGCAAGGCACAACCTTTTCACCCCACATGGCGGCCCTAATTTTACCAATAAAACATTTGTTAATGAAAGTCAAAATTTGGAAACGAAGAAATGTCAATGCGAGTGAAGAACTTATGACTCCTACCACTTTCTAGGTAGTGAAGGTATGTGAGGAAATATGGACTTTATTTCTTCGCAATCCAAGGCAAACTTCATGCCAAGCGTTTCTCGTAGCGTTCCTATCCTTAGAAAGGTCGAGGGTTTTATCCCATAGTACAGGTCTCTCTTGTACTAATGAAATAAGAATTCCATAATCTATGTCACTCATATCCATGAACCTTTTGATGGAAATATTGAAAAACTGTCAAGAATACTGTTCACATCACAATTAGCAATAACTCTCAGGCGCTGTGTGTGTAAACGTGCATTTGGTAACGTAGACCACTAGTTCAATGCGATGTTTAAACTTCCGTCGGCTCCAGTGGCACTTAACGGCTGCACAGCTACCACCGACGTCCAAAAACGATCGTTTTTTTTTTCGTCTAATGTGTAAGCTCTAACCTACTTCAGTGGGCTACTGTTGAAATCCGCCATGTGTATAACGGGCGTTATTCCACGTCGAGCCGTATCTGTCAGACAAACCCGACAAAATCAGTCAACCCACTTTTGAATTGTTAAGCTCGAAACTTGTTGAACATCCAACAATCAATTAAACAATTAAATTCAATTTGATTATATACTTTCAATGAATCTCAGATTGTGTGTGCAAATGATTTCAGGTTGTCTCCATTTACGGGCTTTCGATGAAATCCATAATAACATACTCATTTCCAAACTTGCTAAATTAGGTATTAATGTGGGTCCGCTACGATGGTTCGCTTATTATGCATATGCATTAGTCATCACCAAAAACCATACACAGACTTCTTGAATGTTCAATTCGATATCCTCCGATTTCGACTATTGCATAAAAACGGCGCCCCATAAGAATAAAAGGCAAGAGAGATTTTTTGACTCAAATTGAACGAGGAATTCAAGAATTTCAATTAAAAAAAAAATGAGATCATTAGCCGTGTGCCCGCCAATGATGAACATAAAATTCTTAATTGCATGTCAAAATATGTGCAATAACTACCTCTTGAAACTCACCAAATTTCATTTGCATATCTTGACCGGTTTCAGAGCAATAAATAAATAGTCAGTTTTCAAGTAAAACTTTAATACCCCGTATCTCGGAAAACAAAGCATTTGCCGACAAAATTTCAAGTAAATGTTTTTAATTTTCTCCATCATTGCAGAGTCAAATTTCTTCTAGAAAATGTGTTCCCCAATTCTTTCAGTATTTTAAAAGTTGGGCCTTTGATAGCAGAAAATGCGGAATAATTATTAACAGAGAATTGAGAGGAGGTGAGACGTAGAAGAAGCTCAAATCATTAATTACTAAGGTTATTGAAGTGAACGTGGAAAATGTATGGAGAAATTCAATACGAAAAACATTTTAGAATGATGGCCGAAAATTCAAATAGATTCATTTTTGAAAAATTATTGTGTTGATATTTGACTTTGACAAAAGCTAGTAATGTGCATTTATCGTGAAGCCTATATGTATCTATTAGTATAGAACATTATGAAGACATTTGTCACCATACCTGATCCCAATTATTTCCCCTATGAGCCATTCGACAGGTTCAAGAATACCGAGGGAAAAATATCTGCATGAATCAGCATTTTCATACAAACCACGCGAATTATTCTGTCTCTAATGCTGCAATGATTGAATGAGTAATCAGTTCGTTAATTGAAAATGTGCCACTGATTCTTGGAGAAGAATTAATATATTTCGAGTTGTAGAAACGATTCCAACGGCGCCTTATGCATGATAATGAGATATTAATATTAATGAATTTCAAAACAGTTCACTCATCATAAGGAATCCGATGCAATAGCGCGGACCAACAGCGCTAGGCTTATCACGCTCTATCCACCGGTCGTGTTGTCATTTGCATTTGAATCTGTTGCTGAATATATACCGAGCATTGAGTTATCAGAATATCGTTTGTTTTTGCTAATTTATATCGCGGTCATGTCGACATATTTTATAAGTCGCCTTTTCTCATTCCTCGTTTTATTCAGAGATTACGAGCATCACATAAATTCGAACTGGCGATTTATGCATTATTATAAGCCGTTCGAATTCAATGCTTTTCGACCTGCATAATTCAGGGATTTTTATTCGCGGTCTATAGGGAAATTCGACCCAGATACATCTTGAGTTGATAGATGAGGAGGTGTCGAGTTTGAGTTCGATAGCAATTCTTGAAATCATGTTGATGAAGCATAGAAGATACATTTACACGTTACCCATCAAATTCTATCATTAAATTATTTTTTTATTCCAAATAGATACAAATATTTTATTAAATATTATGCAATGGAAGCAAATCGATCACTAGCCGAAAGTTTTGACTGTATGTTCGTCTATCGGGTTATTTGTCTAGACTTCTAAAATTTAAAACGTTCTTGAATGCGGAAATAACAGAGGAAGGCGTTTGAAGAACCAATAAATTGTTTGTACTACTAGTATTTATGAAAAACAAAATAAAAAAACATTATTATACATCACATAAAGAAAGAAATAATGGGAACGAATTGAACTTTCCGAAAAAACAAAAATGGTTCACGTCCTACACTGAAAAAAGGGATTTCCTCGATCAACTTGTCATTCCCTGACAATGTTTTTTAATCAATATGGTCCTTTCGCACATTCGAGGTGGAAATTCATTCTTTCAGGGAAATGTGCTCTTGATAAAAAACACTGCTTCTTGTCTTGCTGAAAAATAGTTAACACCAGTAGATAAGTAAGCAGGTTACTAACACTCATAGTTGTAAAGTACCTTCTGCGAGTTTCTTGAAAATTTGAAACAGTATCTGGATAAAGAGGGAAACATTCTCAATTGAATATTGGAAGCGTGAAATAGATTTTCGTTGACAAAAATGTATTGAGACCTATTGAATGCGATACCTCTCTTGCGTCAATGTTACGAATGATTTCTGGTGAGTACTCTCTCTTGAAAAACATTCTTCTTTGACTCATTCATCTTTATGAGTTCTTAATAATTGAGACTGAAATAAAAAATCAAATAACTATCTGAATGAAAATGCAAATTTTCACTTTTGGATTTTTTCTTTTGAGTTAGGGTCTTTTCAGAATCAGATGTAGTTCAATGTCCAGCGTGGCTTCAGCCCGGGAAGTAGTTGTTTTCTGTTGGACATTCACAAAAAATTACTTCATTTTTATAGTGGATTTTTCAATTCACAGAAAAATATTTCTATTCAATATTCATTTGAGAATTGCTCCCTTTTCAACATGAATACCCCACAAGAGGTTATCTTGACTATGGAAGATAGTGACTAAGTTTATCTTTCAACAAATCAACGTATCTGGATATTATTTCAAGGACCATTTCATTGACTTGATTCAGGAAGAACTGGAACAGTTTTATGTTATCTAGCATAACTTGTTGAAAATTTGAGTAACACAATTGGAAATTGATGCATACTTTCATAACTACCTAATTATATCATAGTATGATGATAATGTCACATATAGTATTTTTCTCAGTGTATGTATTTACATGCAGTTCATTCAATGCAAAAAAGATGTTGATTGAATCAAGTAAAAAAAAATTCAGTGATCTCCACATACTAATAATAATTATTTATTGAATCATGTGCGATCCAATAAATCATAAGATAGGTCAAGAAACAAACAGAAAGAAATATAACATACAGAATAGAAGTAGACAGAAATATAAAAATACAAGCTTGACAACAAAGTTGGGGTTAGCATCAATGAAGGCTAAACCGAGAGAAATCCGGAGTAGTTTTTTCATACTTTACCATAATATTGAATTATAATGGAAGTATATTTTCATACCTACCACGTTAACATAGTACGATGATAATATGGCAATCTGTCACATATAGAGCTTTTCTTAGTATATATTTTTACAACATTGTGTAGTTTTCGAAAAGATTGTTTCTTTTTGCGGTGAAAAATTTAAAATAAACATAATGTCCTCGAAAAACGAATCAGTAAGGCTTTTCACCTTATCTACAATAATAAATAAGACAATTTAAGTGGTCTATTAAATCTGCTCTCTATTATGTGTCACAGATTTATGCCATGCAGATTTCTATCTTGATAGTCAAGATGGCAGTTCACGAGTGATGTTTGTTGCAATAATTGAAGTCGAGGATAGAGTTAGCTAGTGACGTTTTCCATTTGATTGATGAAATCCCAATGGAGTCTAAAACATGAGTTAACTTTGAGTCTTGTTTGGGTTCGTAGACATTCATCATTGTCTAATTAATATACCCTGCACTGAATTAAGTGCTGAAAAAAAGTGTCCACAGGTTGCCATCCCGAATGAGGTGGTTAATATTTATCAATTTCGCAACTATTGCAAAATAACCTTGTAGGACTTTGCACGATTTTCCTTTGAATGTAATCCGATGTTCTTCGGGGCAATAGCTAGGAAAGTAGTTATTTCCTGATCTATTTCATACGAGCGGAACAGAGCAGCCTTGTTGAATAAAATGGTCTGTATTAGACAGTTCTCGTTCATTAGAAATACTCATATCAAATTGCCATGGTGATGAACCGAATTAATTAACACGTTTTATCACGACTACATAAAATACAATGTTTTCATTTTGAATTTGCTGAAGTATATCCCATTTTTTCATCCGTCAATACTGAATACTGCAATTTTAGGGTTTTACTTGGTCAAGTAATGTAATCGTGCGAAAAAAAAAATCGAGATATGGACAGAAATATCCGTTTTGAGGTCCCTCGAGACGATTGAGTCTATTTCCAGAGTGAAGTCTGTCTGTCTATAATCTTCCACGATAACTGCCGAACCGTTTGACCAATCGAGCTGAAATTTGGCAAGAAGATACAGTTTCTGCCCCGAATGCGACCATTCGTTTTTGGCTGACATCTGTCGAACGAGAGTACCTCTATTAAAAAATGTTAGAAACCTTCCACAATCTGAAAATGAAAATATAATCAGGAAAATCTATACAAGGTTCACCCCGATGAGTTACTGCGTTCACCAAATTATATTTCCAATAGAAAAATGATTCAATTAGTCAGTAACTTGTCGTTATCTGAATTTGCCCAATTTTCGATTGACGTTTCGCGGACTTTAACTGCCCCCGTTCTCAAAATCTTCCAAATCTCCTTTAATTGTTTGAATAATTTGGTTTTTTCTCTTGCAGAGTCCTTTTCGCTTTTTCAAATGACGGATGTTAATTGAGATCTGCCAAAAAATTTGAGAGTGACGTATTGCTCATTTGATATATGGGGTCTTGTTCAGATCAGTTTATTAGAATTCTGCCAAATCCCACTTCCTCTCTAAGTAGAGGGTACCATGTATGGTACAATTCAACAGAATTTGTTGAAAAGCAGTTGTTATTGGAAAGAAGAATACAGGCCATTTCTTTCAATTTTCTCCTCTCTTGATGTGGTTCTTTCATCAAGATTTTCGTCCTATTCCATTCAATCGTATGATCGTCATTGGATGTGAGGATATGTTCTGCCATTTTTGATCCGAATATTTGTCGATTTCTGATGTAACTCTGATGATCACTTTGGCGCACTTCTAATGGTCTTGACGTTTCACCTATATAACTATCACCACACGAACAAGGCATGTTGTAAACACAGTTCTTGGTACTTTATTCGACGGTTTTTTGGTTTTATTTGTGTTAGCATTGATCTCAGTGTGTTTGATATTCTAAATGATGTTCTCACATCATACCTATGTCCATTCCGTTCGATCTTCTCAGATATTCCGGGGACATAAGATATTATGTGGGTTGTGAAATGTGTAAGTGGTGGGAGTACTTCTGTTGGTTGTGTTACTTGTGTTAATTGGTTGTCATGTCAAGAAACGTTGTTCTTCCACAAAAAATCACATTAGTCAAAATTATTTCTACACCATCAGAAATAAAAAAATGGCAAATTTCAATACTTTGCCATCCGAAATCAATTCGATGGATTAGAACTAAATTCGGCAGGGAGCAACAAAACAAAAGTATCTTACTTGGTCAATTGACCGATAAATTGACTGTTGAATTGATCGATCAAATTAAATTCGTACAGCCCTAAACTTCATTCTCCCGAGCTCCTGCCGGTCAAGTTCTGGAGTGATTTTTTTTGCCGTGCAGAGAAATGTGTACCTATTTTCTCAAAGCACATCCACACAAGTATAGCATTAATAATCTAAGTTCTGAAAACGAGAGAAATTGTTCTCAGTAGGCTACAACTAAATCATTGCATTATTTTCGCGATTGGTCCAGCCCATTTCTTGATTTGGAACAATAGGAATTGGCCGCAAACATCATTGAACAAATACTCCAACCATCCGTACACCCACACCATCAAAGTAGCACGTGCATTGCTGAATAAGTAGTAGGTAGAAGGTGCATTGTAGAACATTTAAGGCACGACTCCGTCCGTAACTGTAAAGCAATCAATGTGCAACCGCCGGCTGTTGACAAAAATTACACATTTCGTCGACTTTTTGCCACTGGCGAACCGACATGATGGAATGTAGGAAGTCTGTTCATGAACAGGGACGGACTGTAGTTGAGAAAACACCAATATATATATAGTAAAAGGAGAATTAGAATAACCCGACTCATATTGTTCAATAGTGTTGTGTATTAGCAACTGCCTCCACCACCAGAAGCGCTATCCAACGTCACCATATGGTTACTTCGATTTAGAAAACAGAAATTTCTTTGAACCGGTTTTTTTTTAGATTTCATTTTCCCGAAACGAATCAAATCAAGCAAGGTAAAGAACATCTCAACTATTTCAAAGTAAGAACTGAAAATGCTCGTATAAACGCAGGAGACGAGAGAAAATCAATTTTCTGAAAACAAAATCCTAAAATATTCCCTTCCTATCCTGCTACCACCAGCAGGGATGGTTTCAACGCCCTTACAAGAGGGTACTAGAGAAATCATCTGACGCAAATGAATACAGATAATGATTTGTACATAGTAGATTTAAGTTGTATATATTAGAATTAGTTGGAACTGTACTCATTTTATCTAATAAACATCTCTTGATTGATTGATTAATTGATCTTACAAACCCAACCACGCAATAAATCCCGAATTTCTTGAAACAACAAAGAGAAAACTCGGCAGTTTGTTTTTTTATCGAAATCTTCGGAAAAATATATCGAGTAACTATGGAAAAGACAAACTAATTTCCACAACTTATTTACCTGATCAACACATTTCAGTGTTCTTCTTTGTTTGGGAATTACACGATGATGATCGTACAGTATTTTTTAAGACAGTAATGCTCCATAATTCAACATTAAAATTTCCCTGTAGGATCAACTTAAAAAAAATAAACGACGTTTTCTACATATTACAACAAATACAATATCTACAAACTTCAAACACATCCATTATGAAATGAGTTTCTCGATATTGGAAGTATTCTGTTACTTTCTACCCAAATGTTTGTTTTCGATTGGAAAATAGTTGTTAAGACTGGAGATATGACATACTTTGTTCAAAGTATTGTCAACATACTCAGGAACAAACAGGCTCCGTGGAGATTGTATGATCTGTACTCTGCTAGCGTTATTTTCTCAAATTCATGTGGCCATCTGAAGCGCTCTTCCAGAAACACTATGCCGACCTATTCTCCAAACCTTTCTTCCCCGGTATAGTCAAATACATGAGCTCTGGACCAGTTGTCCCCATGATCTGGGAAGGATTAAATGTTGTAAAAACTGGTCGTGTCCTTCTTGGCGCAACCAACCCCGCTGACAGTGCTCCTCGAACTATCCGTGGAGACCTCTGCATCCAAGTCGGCCGTAATATTTGCCACGGTTCCGATGCTGTAGAGTCCGCAAAGAAAGGAATTGATCTGTGGTTTACCGAGAAGGAGTTGGTTGGCTGGACCCCAGCTGCTGAAAGTTGGGTGTATGAAGACTGAATCGATTGGTCTTTGTGGTTTATTTGTAAGATTAACACAGCAAATACTTAGAACGTCTGGCCTCTGAGGCCATCTCGAATATACCAAACCCAAACACTCAAGCCAATTCTCGGCCTCATATAATATTGTTACAATTAAAAACAATAAACTACGACTTATAGTAATAAATCAGCGGTCATCATCCTGATGTTTCAGAATATAGATAATAGGCGGCGCTTTCTTTGAGGCGGTTTCCAATTGCACGGCCCATCCGTTCAAGGCTGACTGCTGCCGTCTCAAGTAATACATAATGGACGATGACAGACATGATAGAACGAACATTTTCGAAAAATAATATCACAAGATAGTTCAAAAATCTCTTCAGACTTGTAATCAGAATAACAAATAAACATAGCACCTATTCTTATATGTGGGGACGTAGAATTGTCAAATTCGCAGAATCGGTATATTTACACAATTATTCATGAATAATCACAGAAGAGTCCAGGGTGCTTCCATGAAAAGTAAAATTCGTATTTTTCAGAAAAAAAAAACCGGGAAAAAATGATGTATACTGAATTTATTGTAAAGTTTTCACCGTCATATTGTGGTGGATACTTTGTCAAAACTACATACATGAACATAGATTTTTTTTTTGTTACTGACATACCATATTCTCCGGAAAATCTGCCAGCAACACTGTCGTAGTAACTCGAAACTTTCTCGAGTCAGCTGAAATGATTATACTTTTTCAATATAATCCATATACCGCTACCATCTTTGTTATTTCTACATACACAATATTCTGGTTGATCCAGTTATTTTACTAGTAAAAATGGATATTACCAAAAATATGTTTGTATCATCGTCATCTACTGTAGTAAGACTGAGTTATCACAGGAAAATAAATTAGAGATACATGATAATATTTTGTACTGTTTTATTTTGCTGACCCCTATTTATTTCGTGGGACTTACCATCTTCCAACTAATGCATTACCAACTTATCTATATTTTATACCCAGGTTCAACTTGAGAGCTACTTCCAATTCTCCCATGTTTGTAAATTCAACGTAAAATTTACCTAAGTCAAGTTTTACGCCGATCCATTTGAATATAGGAGGGGGGTGAATTGGAATAGCTTTCTGTCCAGTTCATTAGCATCTTGGCAAATCTAACTAATTTCGGCAGGTATTTCTTTGTGAAAATTGCAGCTCTAGTACTCTGTTTCTAGTTTTGCATGCACCTTGCCCTCATTGCCCTTCACATTGACTCAAAATATACATTGCGATTTTTCTGTCTACCTAGAAACTGAAAAGGCTTCTTGTAGGGCCCAGTGAGTTCATATGTTTGGCACTGATCATTTTCCGCAGCCGCACTGTCATTCTGACAACTATACTGTTGTGAGCGGATTTCTTCAATAACTCTTCCATCTACCTCATATGCTGGAATATGCCATCATTTCCAAGTTTTCCTGAACTCATGAACATAAGGGATAAATGTTTTCGTCTGAGACAACGGATAGCTGCTCAAATCATCTTCGTATAACTTTCACCTTTTAGGGTAATTCTAACTACAATTCTGCAACAACCTTTCATTGCTGTCAAATTCATTTCATTACTAGTGGCTCAAAATTTCTAATGTAATGTAATGTAATTTCTAATGTGGCTCCAAATTTCCAATGTATTTAAACACCATTTCCTCATTTTTTTGCATAGATTGTTTAATACTAAAAGTCCACCATACCTTCTTGACAAACTAGTATTCAGAAACAATTTACACAATCTTAATACCAGACATTCACAGAAACTTAACATGCCACACCACAGCTTTGTTTGAACGCAGTTTTACTTATAATACAGTTAAACTTTTTAATTCCTTCAAACCAGAATTATCAACTCCACTGAATAGATATAAGAAAGTCGCTAAAAATGAACTGCTGAACCAACAAGACTAGTCACATTGCTACATATTTTTCCTCTCTTTCTTGATTACAAAACTTATTAAATTGTTTACTTATATCAATATTATTAACATTGTAAATGCTTTCTCTTTGTATTATCTTTTATATTTTATTATTTTCATTTTTGTATTACCTTTTTTTTGTAAACTGAAAAGGTTAAGAGTTCAAGAGTAGCTATTAGCTAATCTTCGCCTTTTCAGGGCAAATGCATGTACATTTGTTAAATAAAGTCGATTTATTATTATTACTATTCCGTATCGTGATATATGAATAATGATTTGAGAGTGTAACCGCAGTCGTAACAGGAGGTGTCAGGAGTGGGATATTTGAGAAAAATTAATGGTAAATACAGATGTGAAAGAGAATAACAAGAGAATAGGCGCCCTTCCCTAGGAAGAGGAGGAAGGGGAAAGGTGATAGATAGAAAAACAAGAGGTGAAAAATTTCGAAATGTATCAATAGAGTGTATTGAAACAGTATTTTCAGTTGTTCCCCAATTGACTTTCAGGAATCACTTGATTCTTTAATTTCATATTCAATACTAATTCTACATGCGCAAATTTGTCTATTTGACTCGTGTTCATTTTGGATTACTACAAATTATATTCCAGCAAATTATATTTTAGGAGCAATTAATAATCTGACGAATGATATATTTTTGGAATATTTCCATATTTACCATTTTATACGAATGTCAGTTCGTGAAAAAAATACATATCCACTATCGCTCAATGGAATAGGTCATCAACAGAAAAGAATATTGTGCCACAATATTGAAAAGTAACGAAGAATTTTATGAACATGTTTTTTTCTTTGTGTCATTTTTGATGAATGATGGGTTCATTCCATCAAAATGACAATCAATTTTGATAATTATTCTACACAGAAATTGTGTTACTATAGCAAAATAGAAAAGTGACCGATATCACGAGCCCGCCCCTGTTCAAAGTGATCACACCATTTTTTCTTCCCATTCGTGCAGCGTTAATATAAATTCAGAACACTTTTTACACAATACAGGAAAGTAAACTATTATTATTTCAATTAACTTTGTTTAGCCTGACTTTCAAAGTAGCGCCATAGGTTGTATGTGGAAAAAGAGTCCTTTTTTTCGATTATAGATTAAAATTTTATGCACTAGAACAGGGACTTTCACCTAGCTGATTACTTTCGATACCAATTTCAAATATTGAATGTTCAACAAAAACTAAAACTAATGGTCTATTCAGCAATAAATTGGTGTTGCTCGTCCTAATTCTATTGTCTTGTAAAATAGCCATCGTTCACAAAATTGAATGATTAAATCTAAATGGATTGGTGCTCGAAGAATTTGCTAAGGTTGTTATTTATCCCTATTCAAAATCATTATCAACTCTTTAAGAGGTTTCATGAGAATAATAATAGCCTATTCACACTGGATATACAGGATAGATAAGAAACAACGTTTTGAAATCGTCGATATTCAAGAAACAATAGAAATTAGTAGGTTTTTCCATTGAATGAAAAATAATAGGAACTTTGCTTTATGTTCCCAATAGAAAATCAGTGTAATGCAGGAGTTTCAAAATGCTAATAAAAAAAATTGAGTGGAGTGAAGTCTCGAGCTCTAAGCGCAATACTGAAAATTAACAATTCAGTCATGCAAATGAGATAATTTGGAGTCCCTGTCCACTACAACTCATGAGAATAGATTCATCAGCAGCTTCAAGATGTTTCATGAATATCAAAACATCCATTTGCACTATTCTACAGCTCCGAATTAAACGATTCATTGCTATTCAATGCAGAACTGAGCTGTCTTCCTGAATCTAGTGCGTGTTGATTTCCACAAAAGGCTTACCACAACACTAATTACACCGAACCATTTATTCAAGTATCTGAGGCATTATTGAATGAATATCCATTGAACTGTTATTGTTGAGATATAATAATAAAACAGTTACCCAACTGTTAGGTGGACAGAAATCCGATAAATGTAGATTATCCAATTGGAAACATATCTGGAATTGCTGTATTTATCTGAAGTATTGTCAATCCTTGTAACGATAACAATAAAATAAAGTAGAATGCAGGCATTAACCACTGGTTAGCGTACATGGGCTGTTGCTGTTGATATGTAAACGGTGCAAATGTTTATTTACTCGATTTTATGCGAATGAAGTTATCATTACCGGGCAGTCGATTGCCCTATGTGAGCCGAGTTTACTTGATGTAACGTAATGTGGCATGACGGGACGTAAAATAAATCATAGGAAATAAGAACCCTGAGAGAGATTCGGTATCTTGAAGAAATTTTATATTATTTTCCATAATTGACTATCACTTTGAATGATTCAATTTGTGAAAAAAGCAATATTTGAAGAATTATTCTTATGCTGAAAATTCCATACTGTAGTACTCATTATCCCAATTTCCATACCGTACTCTAAGAGATTATTATTTATTTTACCATGCGGGATTTTATGCCATATGACAAGTTACTTTTGCGTCCTCAAGATAGTATAAAGTCCGTTTCCCCCTATTAATTTTTGAACCACCTGTGATATCACAACGAAATTCATAGGGCTCAAATGTGAGATAAAAACCTACTTTCTCATGGAAAATCACAGCAAAAAATTTCAAAATGCCGTCTGAGAGCCATCTTCAATAAAAAAAAATTATAGAACACCCCGTATATTATTCTATTTTCGAAATCTGCTCATAATTCTCAACAGTTCTCTGTCACACTTTACTCCTAAATTCGATTGTTTTTGAAATGTTGACGTTTGAAAAGTGACATTTGGGTCATTTCAAACCCAACCAAAAACACTAATGCTGCTTTCAATCAACTTTGCATTGGAAAAAATCGTTGTCGCGGTAACATCTTGTTTACTGTCAAACTGAACTGCTATCAAATAGTCCGTTGAGCGCCTAAATCTTTTTATGAAAAATGTGATCATGGCTCGTAGTTTAGACGATGAATTTGAAGCAGTTTTGATATTTGGAGAAGCTGGAAGAAATTATCATCTAGCAGTCCGTATGTTTAATGATAGATTTCCCGAATATCCTATTTCGAGGTCATATTTGCGCAAACGTTTAAATAAGCCCCAAGCAACTGGTACGCTGAAAGATGCTCCAAGATCAGGAAGACCGCCTCTTTCAAAAGAAAAGAAGGTAGAAATTGTTGCTGAAATGGTAATCAATCCAACCCAGTTGCTGAATCCTGTGGAGTTATTCCAAAAAGTGTCCAAAGAGTCCCAAAAAAAGGAAAGTTTCATCCCTATAAAATGAAAATCATGCATGCTCTCACAGAGGATGATCCAGACCGGAGGGTTGAATTTTGTGAGTGGTTAACAGGAACAATTGAAGGAGAACGGGGGGCTTCCTGAAACGTGAATGTTTCGCAGACAAATGCACGTTTTTTCTTAATGGAAAAGTCAACAAACAGAATGTACGATACTGGAGCGATACTAATCCGCATATTTTCAGAGAGGGACATACCCAGTTTCCTAAAAAGGTGATTGTTTGGGCGGGGATCGGGGATTTTGGGAATTCGCGTTGTTGGACTCATCAGAGGCAATCTACAGGAATTCTTTAGAGAAATATTTTAGAAACTGAAATTGAACTTCGAATAAGACAAATTGTATTAAACAATCAGGAAGAGTTTGAAAATCGTGAAATCATATTTCAGCAGGATGGGGCACCTCCCCATTTCGATCGCATGGCTAGAGAGTTCCTCGATACAAACTCTCCTGGGCGATGGATAGGTCGCAGGGGAAGTATAGAATGGCCACCAAGATCTCCGGATCTTACACCTCTACATTTTTTCCTTCGGGGTATCTGAAGTCGAAAATCTTCGCCACTGAGTGCCAAACAATAGAAGAGTTGGAACGCAGAATAATAGATACATGTGAAGAAATAGATAAACAGACTTTCATCAACGTGAGAGAAGCTATTTATAATAGGGCACTTTATTGTCAAGATTTAGGAGGGGGCCACATTGAACAATTGATGAAATGATTGTTTGGGTTAAATAAAAATGTTATTAAAAAATAAATGATAATTTTTTAGCTAACTAATTATAATTTGTATTGATTGTGAATTTACAGAACACATTCGTAGGCTTCGAGATTTTCCGGTAAGCCGTACTGTTTATCCTTAAAAAAACTCTCTTTATGCCTCTTATTAGTCGAATTCATTAATAGATTTAACTACAGATTAATAACAACGTTTAGTTAGCAAAATGTTTTACCGGAATTGACCAAAATCCATACTTTATTTTAAACCGGAATATCACTTTTCAAACGTTAATATTTCGAAAACAATTGCATTCAGGAGTAGAGTGTATTGGAGAAATCTGTTGAGAATTATGAGTAGATTTCGAAAATGGGATAATATACGGGATGTTCTGTTTTAAAAAATTATTGAAGATGGCGCTCAGTCGCCGTTTTGAAACTTTTATGTGTGTTTTCTGCAAGGAAAAGTAGGTATTCATGTTCTATTTGAGCCCTCCAAATTTCGTTGCGATATACCAAGTGGTTCAAAAATTAGTAGGGGGGGAACGGACTTTAGACGAGCACTGCATGTCCCTTTCTCGTATAATGCGCTAGTCACAGTCCAAGTCAGTTAGTTTAATGACTTTACTGTGATCGTCAATAGTGGGAATATTTTATAGAATCAACTTCGAATGTTTTTTGTGTCGAAAGATCAGAAGAATCAAATGAGGTGTGCCGTACCCCAATGGATAAGGGTGTATCTATGTCTCATATGTTTTCAGTTCAAAAATCGACAATATTCATATTTTGTGGTCAATAGCTAAGGCTACAATAGAATCTATAGTGCAGAAGTTTTCGGATGACGAAGTAGGCAATAGATCATTGGTGAGACCTGACATATACTTGTTTGAAAATACTTAAGGAACGCCCAGATACGCCACTGAATGGGCTGATCCAACAGCTGTCACTGATTTGTATTACCATAAGTAGATAAAGTTGAAATGCAATAAATATATAGTTCGTATCACCAATGATTTATTGCCTACTTCGCCATCCGTAAACATCTCCACTATATTACATGAATCAATATGATCGACAGATCTTCAATCAACATCTAATTTCACGTTAGCCGACGTTAGCACTAAAATCGGGGGATCGTACGAACAAGGATTCTTGATCTTCATTTTCTGATTTGATCAGCTAAAGGAAACGGTTATTTCCTAACATTTTAGGGAGTTGTATTTGATTGAATCTTGGTACATTTCTCTATCTTGACTGGAAATACTTATTTGATTACATTTAAATGAGTTTTTTGAGGAAGTATCTGGTGGTCTGTCGGAATGTTTCAAGTATGTATCCTGGAAGATATAATAATTTCAATAAAATTTCAATTTCCTTTTCTTTCAAACATTGCTGATCTTCAAAACTTTGGACGATTATAGAATGAATTGCATTTCTTTCACTAGGAGTTTTTATAGTTTTTATGTTGGGGAGTGATTTGGAACATTTGTACAAACTCCCAAATTTCGAGTGAACCTCAAAACAACTTGGACCTAAACTATTTATTTCGATTGTTTTCATGCCCTGAACTCTTGAACAACTACCAACAAAAAAAAATCTTCCATAGGAACTTCTTTATCCTACATTACAGTCCAAAAGTAAATTTCTAAACTTTGCCTTGATATATGAAGAATCGGAAACTAGCAAGAACTCCACACTGCTCTGCTCTGAATGGTCTGACTTTTCTAAATGACACTTTAGTCGTCACAGATCTAAGCCAAATTTAGGCTCAAAAAAGCCCTATAGCAGAGTATGACCGCCTGCGAACATTATACCGCCCCAACTTGGCAACTTTATCGATAAGCAGAAAAGTTTGTGAGAATAAATATGCTATGCGTTCTAACATTTCCACCGTAATAGAAATCTAGAAATTGATGATGAAACAAAAACAGTGCAGCGTAATCACAAGAAGGAACATTGAAGGTCATGTATTTATTTGGATAACTGAACGGATATAACTTTTCAAAAATCAACTATATCTCAATAAAAATTAAAATGTGAGAAGGGGCATCGTCGCCAAGAAAATAATTGAGATCTGAACGGGTGCCAAGTTCCATAGCAGTTCCTCAAATCATAGCTATATGAATGTACAACATTCCTCGATAAGAAAATTTGTTACGTTCTTTGATATTGAATTTTTAACTTAGCAAGTGTTATATCTAACTGAATTATTTGTAGTGTAAAATAAAACAACTAGCAAAGTACAATTTTAAGTTTGTCTTGAATATCATCAAATCAGACGTAATTTATTGACTATTAAAAATTGACAAGTTATAAATTCAATATCAGAAAACGGTTTATTTAAATAGGTATCCTAAAATACATATAAAAAAGGGGAGTCATAGTAACAAAGATACCCATTATAAATTTTTTCAATACACAAATTATTATATATAAACACAAAAAAATGTAGGGCAATAAAATATTTGAAACATTTAAACATTAAAATAATAAAAATATTTTTAAAATTTACTGTATTACTTACTGAGTAACTAATTTTCATTTTATTTTTAGTTTTTTATAAGAAGTTTATTTTTAAATCATTTGATATTAGTTGGTTCTCGTATAGATAAAGGGAGTTCATTGAATTTCTTGAAGCCTTTGAAGAATAATGAATTCATAGTACTTTGGTTTGTTGTTCTTGCAATGTATATATTGTTTGTACCCCTTGTATTGTATATCATAGTTGAAAACAACATATTGCTGGAAAAATTCTGATGCCATATTATTCACTATTTTAAATGCTAAAATCACTGTAAAATGGTACAATTTTTTTTCTACTGACAGCCAATTTAGAGTGTTTAACATTCACCTAATTGTTTTAAGTATAATTTTCATTCCACGGTTTCGAAGATTTTGGTGCACATTTAATGCAATTGGGTTAAACAGGTATAGAATAGATGCGCACTTAGCTGTATTTTAGTATTATACCGGGATTTTTGTCAAAGTAAAAAAAATGTGAAATTCTACTCAAGAAGTAAAGCTTCTTAGATATTGTTTCATAAATGTTGATGTAACTGTTGAAATTTGAATAATTGTCTAATTTTAATCCCATATATTTGAAAGCAGAAACTACTTCTACTACAATTTGTTCATTATTAATGTTCGGGTTTATGTTATAAGTATCGATAAAACTATATTTAAATTTCGTTGTGAATATAATTGATTGTGTTTTCATTATATTCAATTCCAGTTCATTTATGTTCATGTATTCATTTACAGATGATATGGCTTTACCCGAATCAATACATGCTATTAGAGTATCGTCTGCAACAAGATTGATGAATTTACAATCCACAAAAATGTCAGTATCATTAATGTATAATGTGGAAAGGAGAAGACTTAGAACGCTATCCTGGGGAATCCATTTCACAGAATATTTGGTCGGCAAAACTTTCTGTTTGCGATTTATTAAATAGTTACTGAACCAATCGATTACTTCACCCCTTATGCCATTTCGATAACATTATTTGCCTTTCTATAGTCTCAAACGCTCTCAGATTAGTAGGGGGCCATAGTTGGCACATTTTTACAAAAAAAGTAATATAATTCTATTTATTTTTATTTCTTCTTAATGCTTTTGCTGGAGACGACCTACCTACTAATTTTCTGCAGATTGAGTTAAATCACCCTGTATATAACTCTGCATGCTACTGAATATCATACATTTCAGGAATATTTGTGAGAATTTCTATTTTTCTGCTAATACTGACCATTCATTTATTTCGCTGAAAAACCAGTTCTTTTACTGTGATGGGGAGTAATATTTCATTAACAATAGAGTCAAAGTTAACGTTGTTTCCACTTGAATGCATTACGTTACGTTCACATTTGGTTCATCCTAATTCCAGCCTTATTCGAACTGACATTGACATCTCACTTGATTTGTTGAAATTGGACTGATCGCGTAAATGGCAAGAGGAGTCCTGCATAAATCTGCAGCAGCCATTTACTCCGATAGCTTCTTTGAAACCGCAAAGGCGCGTAATTTATTTGGATGTATTCATTAGTTCGTGTATGGACAAAATTTCTATTTGTGTTCATAATTGGGCTATTCAGTTCATACGAGTTGTATCATTATTCGATTTCATTCAAATGGAAAACAGCTATAATTCGAGTTTGATTAAGGATATTGTAAAAAATTGTTAAATTGTTTTTACCCGAGTTCTTAGTTATTCGACCAACCCTCAAAGATAACTTGTACGAGTTGAGATCACGGGGGCCTTACCTTTTATAGTGGGATCCGAAACCACTCTTGGGGTCTTGACAAATGTTTTAGTCTAAGAGCCGGTGAAAGGTCGACCTTCACCGATCTGATAACTCGATGATACATATTTTTTATCAAATATAATTTATAAACAAATATGCCTATGATAACTTGCCTATCGAAAAGTGTTCCTAGCTATTTTTAATTAAATTAATTTTAATCAATTTTCTTTCATCACATTCACTCTTTTGAACCGAATGAGTTTCATCTCAACTAATAGTTTTTAACACCCAGAATATGCCTAGGTAGGCTTGCCTACTTATTTCTGTGCATGGCTACCTGTCAAGCAGATGTGAACAGGTAAGTCAATATAGGTAACTACACCGATCTGTTAACCAATCGAAATTGATATCATAGGTAAGATAATTTAATTACAAAACCAATCGTATAGGCTTGCCTGCAAAAAATCGTACATAAAATATTATTTCCAAGCTATAAAGTCTTAGAATAGGTGCGAGAGAGAAAGTAGAGCGTCCGAGGTCCGTGTGATAGAACAGGACACAACATAGCAGCTGCACGCTACCTGACCGTTGAATGTATCCGAGTGCGCATGCTCGTGTACATGTGAGTGACAGTGACAACATTTATTTACACTCGACAGTAATTTTGAACTCTAATTTATTATAACTCTAATTTCGATTACAATTTTTGTATTATTTCACACTATATATACTTACAGCTATGAAATAATAAAAAATAAATAATTTAATATATTAATAAATTAAAAAAAACAAAAATTCAACAATTTTTTTTTATTTCAAAGCTAAATTATAAAATTTGAAAATGATAAAAAAATCTATATTTTTTATTTAAAATTAAATAAAGAATAATTTATTTATTATTTTAAATCAAATAAATGCCGTAAAGCGGGAAAGAATAAGTGTTACTTTTGAAATTTTAGTATAATAAATTTTAAAAATCATCGAAATAGAAAAATAAAACCTAATACATTTATGTTGTTAAAAGCGTTTATTACAAAGCATATAAAAGAGTTCAAAATCACTGTCGAGTGTAAATAAATGCTGTCACTGTCACTCACATGTACACGAGCATGTGCACTCGGATACATTCAACGGTCAGGTAGTGTGCAGCTGCTGTGTTGTGTCCTGTTCTATCACACGGACCTCGGACGCTCTACTTTCTCTCTCGCACCTATCGAATAGCTAAAATTCTAAAACTTTATAGCTTGGCAATAATATTTTATGTACGATTTTTTGCAGGCAAGCCTATACGATTGGTTTTGTAATTAAATTATCTTACCTATGATATCAATTTCGATTGGTTAACAGATCAGGGTAGTTACCTATATTGACTTACCCGTTCACATCTGCTTGCCAGGTAGCCATGCGCAGAAATAAGTAGGCAAGCCTACCTAGGCATATTCTGTGTGTTAAAAACTATCAGTTGGGGTGAAACTCATTCGGTTATCAAAAGAGTGAAGGTGATGAAAGAAAATTGATTAAAATTAATTCAATTAAAAATAGCTATGAACACTTTTCGATAGGCAAGTTATCATGGGCATAATTGTTTATAAATTATATTCGATAAAAAATATGTCTCATCGAGTTATCAGATCGGTGAAGGTCGACCTCCCACGGTCCTCTACTATTTCGCCAGCTGCGGGGAAACAGTGGACACAATACTAACACTAGTACCACTGAGCCACAACAAAGTTAATATTGATATTTTCATGAATTTCAATCTCTACGAAAGAATCCAGGATCCGGAAGGCCATTTGTTTTTTCCATGGCATTGGAAGAATTCGAGGATATCAAGATTTTTGAGCTATCACGAATTGTATTCGTGAAGAAAAATTACCTTCTTCATCACAAACGTTTGTTGTTGATCAAATTGAAAGAAAATTACAATGACAGCTGACTTTGATACAACATTTTCATTCATATGAGAATATGAAAGAGGTATCATAACCATAGTATTTTCTTTGATGCTTGTAGAACCTTTCGTTCCATTCTCTATCTTCTAAATCTAACAAAGAATTGACAACAAAAATTATTATACATTTTCATTCTTCAAATTGTTTGGATTAAATTAATTGAAAATATTTTCCCGATCAACGAGACTCATGATGATAGTCGATGATGAAATTTATCAATCAAGAACCCTGCTAAAATAAACTTGTGGTTTATAACTACACAAAATATTTTGAGCACACTCTTATTATCTTCGCCGGAATGTATGTAACGTAAACTTTGAAATTAAATTTCACCGACTTTCGGTTGTCCGAAGAATTCGAAATTCTGCACGCGTATTGAAACCAATGGTAGTACAATAATGTTATAGCTAGGACCTAGTATTATCACCAAAATCTCAAGAAAGAAGTTTAAATCACAAAATTTGGTGAAGTCACTGGTAAAAGGATTTGGTAAATTCAATGTTAAGGTCTTAGTACTTTCACTAAAATTATGAACATAAGACCTTGAATAGGTCGAGGTACGGACAGGCTAAAGAGTCATATCAACCCCCCACCCCCTACAATCTACTTTCACCAAACGTTAGTTAAATCTTCTCATGTGGATGAATTGATCGACGAGTTTTCTCCCGTAGTTGGAAAGTTTAAAAACACGCTTTTAAGCAATATGGACTGAAAAGTTAAAACTAAAATTATAGTTTAAAAAACAAAAAACACACGCTTTTGTAGCAATATAAACTGAACAGTTAAAAATATAAAGATTAAAGTGATTGACCAAAAAATTAACTTCAATATAAAAAAGCGTGGGGGTGCTCTCCACTTTCCATAATGACTATGTTTTAGCGATAAAAAACTTAGGACAACTGATATCAAGCACCGCACGCTTTTTTAATGAAAGTAAATTTTTTACTATATTTTTTATTTTCAATTGACAGATATGAAAATGCGTTCACTTATACAGCACCGTGGAATTTTTTAAGCTTTTATGATAAAAAACATAATGGAAATTACAAAAAAAAAATCGTTCTGCGCTCCAAGAGAATTCACCATCAAAATCATTCGTAATAATTCGGCAAAGGTGTTTGGAAAGAATAACATAAAAGTTTCTGTAAATGTTCGATACCGAAAGCATGGAACTGAGAAATTTTTTTGTCACTGATTTCGGAATTTCTGGAGCGATTAACATGTAATTTATTTTAAGGCGATTGTTACTAGACTAAGTTGTGTAACTGAATTTTTCTCTAAATTCTATTTGTGATTGCAATAATTTCAGATTACTAATGTGATTCAACGAAATGAAAAAATTCAATTCCATAACGATATAACTGCTTCCTATTGAAGGCTAGTACAATAGTGACTCCTCTGATAAGATGCGAGTATCAGTCTAGTAATCGATGAGATATGCTTTTTCAATTAATGTCCTGAAGGTATTGTCTTCAATCAAATCATAACATTTTTCTTCTAAGACGAACCATTTTTCATATTGAAGGGGTACATTATCCATGGTGAATCTTCAAAAGAAATCAACAGTGTCCACCTTCAAAATACGAATATCCCCGAAAAAGGTGAAATATATAAATGAAGGGTGCCATATGCAAAAAGTGGTGAGTGCCACTTTTTGGTTTTGAGCTAAATAAGTAGTATGTGCCATGGTTTACTCACACAATAAATATCATATCAATGGCGTTTTGCCGAAGAGAGATATTAATGAAATTAAATATCAAAACGTAGTAAGTACTAACAGCTGTTTAGTTTAAGTTAGCTAGCGAGACGTTTAGAGCGGTGTTCGTTGTATTTCGTTCGTCAAAATCACTTCTGTTTTCTAATAAAATGGATATTCCTGAAGATATACGTGCCAAAAGCAGAAAGAGAACTGGCAATGTACGAGAAGACACAAAACGTAATAAAAATTATGGAGATCCATACCAGACTTTGTAGCAAAAGCACCAATACCATGAAGAGTTTTTTGCAAAAATAGTATTATATAGGACTATTATTTAAAAAATTTGTTTGTTTTTGGAAAAGTCAGCAAATACTGGCTGAATGGATTTTAAGTATTATAGCAAAATATTCTTTTAGGTAACTGAAGCTGACAATACGCTTGTAGAGTAATCACATTTGCTGCGAGGAAAAAAATGTTTGAGCAGTTTTGGGAACTGGATTTTCAGCTTTCACTGCTCCATATGCAACTTGGATGGCACATACTACGTTTTGGAAAATAATGCCGAATAACAACATTATTGTCATTGTTTCCATTTTTCCATTAAAATATGCATTATATTATTTGTGTAGGTATATCTAAAATAATAGCATAGGTAGCCACGAAAATTTTGTATTTGTTACTGAGCTAATACATATAAATGTGCCTCCTGCATGTAAAATTTCTAAATTTGCACATACCACCTTTTGCATGAGGCACCCGGCACCCTTCGAATGGTGTTCCCTGAAAAGTATTCCTGGAATATCTTCCAAAACTTCACCACGTCTGAGAAAACTTCCATCCGAAATATATTCAATGAATCCATTTCCAAACTGTAGCGTGAATCAATATATCAGAAAATGAAGACGAACATTCTTACCATGTTTTCAGGCGTATGAAATAATAAAATAATTCAAAATCTGTGGAAAAATGCCGTGAGAAAAATGGTTACATAGTGTTGGCTGATGCTTTTGAAACAACGTCATTAGGACAGGAGAAGAGAGTTTACAATTCATGAAAACGCCAGTTGCTAAAAGGAAGGAAAGAATCCCAACTGATCATGAGAAGTGGAGACGCAAGAAAGAGTAAGAGTATGTTCAGATTGGGGATTGTAGGCCAATCAATAGAGATTTTCTGCTCTCAACTTGAAATCTAAATGCAAAGAGAATGAGCCCGATCTGATTATCAGTAACGCAGAAAAATAGGAAAAACTGGAAAAAACAGCTTTTTATGAAAAAAACATAATTCCGCCACTTTTCAAGTTGTAGTGCAAACCTTCCACCACACAGTGGTGATTATTATGTACTTTATGTTTGAAAAACTCAGGCGTTGTCGGACATAACGCTGCCTGGCTCAAATTCTCTAACAAAACAGATGATGCGGGTCGTCAAGCCGAGGCCTTCATGGTCTAGAACAACTGGTCGAGCTACCAACCCGCATCCCTGATGACAACAACCAGTCTGCCAATACACTAGATCTTTTCCTCACCACTAATCCTGACCCGTATAGAATAGAAGTTTGTGCCCCACTTGGAAACTCTGATCACACCCTCATCTCCACAACATGCTCTTTCCATTTACCATCGAGCTGCACAATACCACCCCGTCTCATGTGGCATTACAATTCGGCCGACTGGGAAGGTCTTCGTATGTTTTTCTCAGCGTTTCCATGGAAGAGAGTTTGTTTCTTTTCAGTAGATCCAACACGATGTGCTGAGACAATTTCTGAAATCATCATGTTGGGGATGCAAACTTACATACCGAATACCGTAAGAAGAACATCATCCGATAAGACCTGGTTTAACAGAAACTGCTCCAGAGCTGTGGCTTCCAAACAGGCAGCATACCATCGATGGCTAAAAAATCCGGGCCCTGAGACCAGAGCAGCATATGTCGAGGCTAGAGGCATATGCAAAGAGACAATAGAATGCTCAAAAGATGCCCACAATGCCAAAATAAGATCAAAACTTGCTGAATGTCCTAACGGATCCCGTTCATTTTGGTCTTTCGCCAAAGCTGTGGGAAGAAACTTCACTTCCAGCTCATTTCCTCCTCTAACCAAAGAAGATGGAACACTAGCAACGACTGCCCAGGAAAAAGCCAATATCTTTGCGCACCTATTTGCTGAAAATTCCACTCTGGATTCATCGGGAAAACAACCCCCGACCATTACACCTATTGACAGTCACATGCCCGAGATCACCATTCGCCAACGTACTATCAGAAAGATTTTGCTGGGTCTCAACACCAACAAAGCCTGTGGATCTGACGGAATCCCGCCGATTGTTCTCAAGAAATGTGCCCCCGAAGTAACACCTGTTCTTTGCCAGTTGTTCAACCACTCTTACAATTTGGGGGTATTTCCGTCCAATTGGAAAATTGCAAGAGTACAGCCAGTCCCTAAAAAAGGCAAAAAGGCCCTACCTAGCAACTACAGACCTATCGCACTGCTATCTATCATTTCAAAGGTCATGGAAAAAGCCATCAACATCGAGCTCATGAAATATCTGGAAGGCTCAGGAATTGTCAACGATAGGCAATATGGCTTCCGCCATCAGAGATCGACTGGTGACCTGCTCGCTTACGTCTCACATATATGGCAGCTATCTATTGAAAAGTATGGAGAAACTTTCTGTGGCATTAGATATCTCCAAGGCGTTCGATCGAGTTTGGCACCAGGGACTCCTCGCCAAGCTTCCGTCTTATGGCTTGCCCCCTCAGCTGTGTTCTCTGCTTGCTAGTTTTCTCTCAAACAGGTCTCTCCATGTAGTGGTCGATGGAGTTTCATCTGACACTCTACTCATAAATGCTGGTGTTCCGCAAGGATCTATTCTCGCACCAACACTATTTCTACTTCACATCAACGACCTGTTGAAAGCAACTTCATGTCCAGTACACAGCTCTGCCGATGATAGTACCCTCCATACCGCTTTCTCTCTCAGGGCCCCTATATCAGCCCGTGAAACCAGAAATGAACGAGGAAGAAATGTTAATAATATAAATATGGACTTAGCAACAATTCACGAGTGGGGATCTAATAACTTGGTAGAATTCAATGCAAACAAAACACAAGCATGTCTTTTCTCTAGAAAAGCCGATCTCACTGTGCCTAACATAACTTTGTCAGGAGTAACCATACCACTGAAGTCATCCATATCGATGCTTGGTATTACTATCAGCAATAACCTTTCCTGGGAAAATCACGTGAGGTCCATTGCCAAAAGTGCATCCCAAAAACTTGGTTTTTGTTTCGTGCCAAGAGCTATTTCACCCCACTCAGCTGCTTATGATCTATAAGGCACAGATCCGACCTGTCCTGGAATACTGTTCCCATATTTGGAGCGCGGCACCTAAACATATCCTGAGGCTATTGGATTCTGTCCAAAAAGGGCAATTCGTCTCGTCGGTGATGCCTCGCTTACAAACTCGCTCACTTGTCTGGAACACCGTAGAAAAGTTGGCGATTTGTCTCTATTTTATAGATATTTTCATGGGCGATGCTCTTCTGAAATATCAACAATCGTTCCTGCTTTGGCAGTCTCTACGAGACTAACCCGTCAAGTTCAGTCATCACACCCCTTCGACGTCACTTTGGAGACCTGCAGAACATCACTTTCCAAAGACTCGTTCATCCAACGAACAGCGAGGCTTTGGAACTCGTTGCCTAGGGAGGTGTTCCCCGAGGCATACAACCTCCAGAAATTTAAGAAGAACACCAACTCCTACCTTCTTTCCCTTGGTTCCCACGATGTTCTCTGAACCAGAACATAAAAAAAAAAATCATCAGTTTTGGCATAGTTGCAATCTACATTTTTTAATGCAATTTATTGCAGCAGATCTGGATGGGTTCGAATAGATTTCAATAGTAGAAGTTTAGTACTACAAAATGTATATTCTCATTTTGCGTTAAAATGCTGCAAAACAGATGAAACATACTTGTAAACATGACCGAAAACGGGCGAGTGCGTGAAAGCGGCTGAGTAGTGGGAGTAGAGCAGCCGTCGCGGGGAAGCGTATGTATAGTAATACAAGCGCGCTGCGCCCGTTATCAATCTGTTGCTCTATCCCCACTTCTGAGCCGCCTTCTGCACTCGCCGGTTTTCGGTCATGTTTGCAAGTATTTCTCACCTATTTCGCAGCATTTTAACGCAAAATGGGGATATTCATTCCGTAGTACTATACTTCAACTCTCATAATCTTTCAGAAAAGTTGAAATCAGACAAACCATGACGTATCGAGGTCTGCTGCAATAAAGTGTATTGAAAAAATCAAACTGCAATTATGCCAAAACTAATGATCCAACAGTGCCTGAGTTTTTCACACATAGAGTACATATCGATCACTACCACTCTTGGAGAGCCTTGAAAAATGGTGGTGTTATAAATTAAAAAAAACACAGATTTGTCCGATTTTCACGGTTTCTCTCCATTACTAATAATCCAATCGAGTTGGCTCATTTTCTTTGCATTTTGATTCTCTACAATTCCCCAATGAGACTATCGAGATTGCTTTATTAGTTTTCAAGTTACAAGACAAAAACAATGGAAAAAAAGGCTTTTAAATGTTTATAAGAAATTAGGTAATGATAATTGGGAGCAGGAAACATAACAGGATATAACTACGTACTGTCTATCGTATGATGGCACAGTTGATTTCCTGGTAGTATTTTTGTCAGGAAAAAATATCTATTGATTGATCTAGTGGGAAAGATGTAGTAAGAGGCTATCTATCAACATCATCCTTCAATGAGTGACTGAATACAGCTCTTCTTACTTCTTACAAGACTAAAATAAAGATCTTCTTTCAATTATTGAAATAACAACAGGAATGGGAAGAAGGACAACCGTAATTTATACAGCATAGTCTTCATCCCTGTTTCTATCAGAAAGTAGATATCATGAATGAGTTTCATTTTCTATGAGAATAATTTCTCCAAATGTCGATAAAACAAATCAAAAAATGACATGGTTGAAAAATACTGCAGAAACTCAAATTACTATTATGTCGATGAACAAATTTGAACGTATCGATATGGCTTGAAATTTATTTTCAATTGTGCATGCCACTCGTCATATTTTTGGAAGAAAGATCACATACTACCTGTATCAGATATTAATTAATCATTTAGTTATCGATAGATCTGATACCTAGTTGATTCTACGTATTATTTAAATCGTTTGTGCTCCTCGAGTCACCGTCATTTGTATGACCGGGGAATAAAATACTAACATTGAAAATCGAGAGTGCTGTGACCGGATGTACATGCAGATCAGAAGTGTAATGATGGGAAAAAGCGCCATTGTTAAGTCGTGGGACAAACCGTATTACACTGACTTACTGAAGAAAAACGCCAGCCTTAACAGAGGAAGGCTGTGGTAGTTAAAAAACAAATACTGTGTGTGACTATGGGGATCAGTTATTATTTTTTCACGCATGATCAACAAAGTTCTGAGGAGAAAAGTGGGAAGAATATATACTCAATAGTATGATGAGAAGGATTCAACTCAAATTAACGCAACCACTTCGTGTCGAAGGCACACAAGTATTTCAATAAGGCATTTATTTAAATCTGAAATTCGATTTCCGCATATAGCATCTTTTTTTAAATGATTCTCCAATGATGATGTTATGCATTGCTGAGAGAGAGTTGTTAGATTGGTCATTCATTTAGAAAAAATATGAACAAAGAGGAACATTTTTTTTTAATGAATCAAAAAATAAAAACCATGTGAGCAGATTATATAGAAGTATGTGAACACATTGAATTTTGTGGTATTTGGAAATGAATGTCAATAACATGTAGGAACATAATAGATGTTCGCATCCAATTCAAGAAAAAAAAACAATATTTATATAATTTTATACGTGGTCTTGAGAAATGTTACATATACATCATCCAACGATTATTCTGGAATCGTCCTTCCTCAGTCATTTCCAGGATATTTCCACTTGGAATTTGGACTCTTTCACACCAACAAAGTCCATAAATTTTGGTTGAAAACTATAAAAAACTACAGGAAATGATTGGTAGTTCAACATTGTGGCGTCCAAAGGAAAGAGACACGTCGTTTTTGTCACCAAACGTCTTCTGCTCCAGCTAGTCCTTACTGCACACTGTGCTTTTCGAAAAAATAGTGATATGTTTTTTTTCCACTTCTCTTTGCCTGTGATTCCAAGAAAAATTTTGCAAATTTTGTCCTTAGCCGGTATTTGATTCATAAAATTTATTTCATATGCACCCTCATATTCCCGCATTTTTTAGGGGGTTTGCATTATTAAAAAATGTATATATGATGGAAACAACGATTCTCCGAGCAGGACATAGATGTCGATAGATATCCACAGCCTCAATATTCTTTGTTGCATTCCAACCTTCGGTCATTACCATATTGAACGTTACAACATGGAAAATCTGATTATGAAGTCTTGGATACAATCAATCCATCCAAATCGGGAAAACACTTTATATTCATTGTTTGTTTTTCAGATACAATTTTTCTTACAGGCAGATTGTATACTAGAAATCCGAGTTTCTTGGTGGAGGCTAGTTCTTCATATTCGAGAGAAGACTTGAACATATTGTTTTTAACACATTTGTTAAAGAGTTCCTCTGCTTCTAAAAAATATAAGGGATTGATACAAAAAATTATTGAAAGTTCCCGGTATATTTTCTACATACAAATAACATAAAGGGGCCGTCTGTTCTCAGGCGTGTTTTGTTCAAGAATTTTATTATTTTGTAGTAGACACAGTAAATGTTATTATAATTAGGGCATATCTGATGAAGTATGAGAGCAGACATTTAATTGCGGCGACTGTTAGGAGGAGGAGAAGACGAAGGATTATTCGTGGGACAGCGGCGGAAATTCCTGCTAACTAAATCTTAGCGGGCAGGAAATGAAAATTAGCCAATTATGGAGATTCGAGTTGGATTGAGGATGTATATTTTCTTGGGACTGAAGCAAATTGGAGATATGATTTGTCAGTTCCATTCTTGGGGAAATACTAATTCTTTGATTCATCGGATGAAACAGGTTATATCGATCGAAGAATCTGAACTCAATCTGATTTCGAAAAAGTGATAACTGGAAGAAGACTAGAAGTTAACTTTTTGTAATCCTGAGAAATGCTCTTGCCATGATACTGAACAAACATTATTGGGAATTGGATAATTGAACAGGGATCATTCAAATATCATGTATATATATATATATATATATATATATATATATATATATATATATATATATATATATATATATATCATGATAATTGAGAATCTCCGTTCCATAGTATATTTTCCTCGACTGGAGCGTATCAGAAATCGTCTTAGGCTATGTCTTTCGAAATTTCCTTTAACCTCTAACTCCTCTATGAGGAAAGTGACATTTTCATCTGGTGCAAACAAAGGAGGAGAATAATTAGATAATTAGCATAACGTCATGTGATATGTCAACGGGAAATTCAGGAAAATTGAGAGCCAACCTCAAATGATTGGTTGTTGGGCTTCAATATAATGATGATGAAATTGGGTTTTATCTACTCAATTATGGGAATACAATAGGTGAAAGATCCGTATAGTTGTTGAAAAAAATGTACGTAAAATTATTTTTGGACAGCACTGATTGTCGACCTAGCCAATGAGAGGAGAGTCGTAGACACGCATTGTGAGTGGATCGTATGAAAACCAGGCAAATATACAAGTATCGTACCATACTCTACTTTCAATTAAATTATAAATGATGGTAAAAATGGCAGAGGCTGTGCGAAGTAGTGATAGGTCCGGTTCATTATTACATTAATATATTTAATTGTGTTTGCTTAAATATAAACATTCAAAATTAAAGCAATGAAACAACCACTTCGACAACATCGATCGAAGTCATTTAATTTTCCCACATTTTCCATGTCTTTCAATAAACCATCTGCAAAAACCACAATTTTTTGACATATATGGAAACATTGTATTATACTACTGACTGGTTTTCAGTAATAGATAATGGGTAATTAAATGAATGATATCCGAACTGTGTAGATGGAATCAGTTGACACAATTCCAATATACTATCGGCAAATCATAAAAAAAAAATCCGCAAGAAATCTCAGTCTAGGTTGGATCCTCAAACAAAGAAACGTATGAATAATTAGCTTTATGCTGTCAAGGTTCAAGATGAACAAAAATATGTATCAAAAGTGATGGCGTGGTATTTGAAACGTTCCAGATGTTGTCAAATCTGAATGTATTTTTTTATTATCAACTTTTCGTAATTTATCGATGAGACAAACATTTTTTCAATGATCCATCAATTATTAGCGGTATTGTAACATGTTTCAATACAGCCTGAATATAGTTTTATAAAATATTCCAAACTGATAACTCATCAGGGTGAATCAACAATTCATGAGTTTCTACAAGCTTATAATTAACTTCACCTTTGTGTATATGTATGTATGTAAGTTTGTATGTTTGTTTAGTTGAAATCTTGCAAGTGAATTTTGACCCACTTTTAGTTGTTCGATTGAAGTGAAATTTGGCAGGTTATCATAATTCCGGTGACAATACATTATAGAATTTTTGCTAAAGAAAAAACAAAATGGCAGCTTCAATATGGAGGAGAACAGTTTTGTGAGTATACCCCGATTCCTTTCAAAAATGGTGTGTGAGGGTTTTTTGGGGTTGGACATCATGATGTTTTTTTTTCAAAATTCATGATTTCAAGATGTCGACATACTTTGTTATTATGGCCCGATCCCATTCAAAATGGGTATGCGCGTTTCTTTAGGGTGGGAGATTATAAATTTTTGTCAGAATTCAGTAAGATGACGGATGGTATGAATAACTAATAAGAATTGAATGAAAATGATAAAATAAAATCAAGACAATCTCTTAAAAAAATGCACTAAAGAAGAAACATAATTTATTCAACTTGTTCGACCTAGGTTATTCTCTAAGTAGCAGATTGAAAAGCTTGCAGCGAATATAAAATAGGTATTCTTGCACGGCAAAATTTTGAATTTCTTACTCACAGAATAACCTGGGTCAAACAATTATATAAATTATTTTTTTCCTTTTCAGTGCATTTGTATAAAAGTTTCACCTGAGAAATTATTAATTTTTATTTATTCGAGATAATGTATATCAGTGAAGTTGTTCAACTAGTTGAAGACAATGCGATATTGGTGTTGATCAATCATATACTACCTAATAGATTTCAAAATTCCTGTGATTTTTTCATTTTCTCTTTTCATTCCACAGTGAACAAGAAAGGTAGTAGTTTTTTTCCTGTTCTATATGGGCAAGTTGTTTTCTCGATTCAAAGTATCGAAAATAAAAATTAAAACTTTTTATATATGGATATTGAAAAAATATTTGACATTATTTACAAGCTAATATGGAATATTTCAAATAGAAAGCGATATATTGTTACATGCAATATATATGCTGATTGATGAGACAAATATATTATTATAAGGATTTGGTATCTCTATTTACCTATAATTATTGATATATTTATGGTAATCCACATTGAAGACGTATGTGTTTTTGAAAAATGATACAGTTAGTCAGTCAAATCCAGTATGATATATCATATAACCCTATAGTTCCATCGATATCAATAAATGCTTATTCTAAGTAATTTTTATTGAAAAATCCCAACCATGAGAGATAAGTGTAATTATAAATAATGTATTATTCGCAGTCACTTGTTAATTACTCTCACTCTCCTTTAACTCCAGATATAACAACACAATGAAGAATGAAGATCATTTCCATTTGTACTTATATAAGGAGTAAAAACAATGATAAGACATTAGCATAGTGGGTTCACACGTTGACGCTGTCAAGGTCATTCCCAACATCAATTGCTTTATGTGTCCCACGCCGCTCATTGTTGGTCTGGTTCAACCTCAACTTGACCCCAAAGCTGCTTATTTACCTCATTTCGATTTCATGTTGACACCTCCTGATGACTAGTCATTAGAGGCCTCATTTGTTGAACTTGTTTTTCCATTATTAAACATTCTTTTTAATTGTAAAATGAATCCTGGGTAAACTCTGTATGTCTTTTCTACGGAGATATAGATCCATGCACAGCCCATGCGGAAAAACGAAATATATTCTGATTTGGATGATATCTATAACTTTAACAATCTATTTTGTCGGGCTTTTTTCTCTTTTCAATGTTTATTCTCGTGAAAATTTGTATATAGTATATATAAATATATATAATAATAATAATCTTGAGTGTGTCCGGACAACGCATTGATTGACTCACTCATCGAAGATTCTGTTACGAGTTATTTAATGAGCCTTTTTCCTGAATATGATCCAAGAGGTAATTTTTAGGAACCGTTTTCGCGCACAAAAATCACTCACAATGCCTCCTTCTTTTTACCAGTTCAAATTACAAACACCAAATCTCATTTTCGGTACAACTTTGCACAAAATGTAGCCGGTTTTATTAAAAAAATACTCCCTCAACATTTGCACACCCAACCTATCTTTTCACATTTACTGAATTTCATCTGTCAAAGGTGAAAAGTTAGTATTTTTTCGATAGAACCGGCTATATTTTGTGCAAAGTTGTACCGAAAATGAGTGATTTGGTGTTTGTAGTTCGAGCTGGTGAAAAGAAGAGGCATTGTGGGTGATATTTGTGCACGAAAACGGTGCCTAAAAATAACCTCTTGAAGAAGGAGAAAGTCAATATATTTCGGAAACGGTATGAGCCGCCGTGTTTTTCTTTCGGATTCAGGAGGCAAAAACACGTAAGAAAAGTGAAACAGCTATTTTCAGGAAGCATGGGTGCGACCCGTTAACATTTACCTAACCTACCTTACTAATCTTTGCAGAAATTGGATCAGTATTTTCTTCAGTTAAACCTTTACCACCAATAAAATGTTTAGAGCAAACATATGAATATTTATTAAATTTTTTTTTTGTTAAATCCCTCTCCTCGACGCATGGATCCATTTCTTACATCTAACCTCATCAATGTGAGGTTTAACGGATGGTATAAAAAACACGTTTTCCTCTGGATATCGATTATCCGAAGTATAGTTCGCAAAACTACGATGTTTTGTTGGTACTGTACGTGGTTATTAAAAATATTTTTTCTGACCTAATTATTTTAAATAATTCAGGTTTATCACTTAAATAACACTATCTTCAATGAAGAAGGTTTGATGTTTGTCCCTACCACAAGTACTGCCTATGGTGACAAATTTGCCATACTATTCTCAGGAAAACGGCTCATTAACTGTGAAATCTGATTGTTCTGTTCATATGACGCGATTCATTATTCTCCCCTTGAAATCGAACTGTTGAACGTGCTTGGTCTCACGAACACAGCTTAGTACGTCATCTCATGATTACTAAACAACTATCGCCATCTAGCAAAGAATTATCGAACCAAACATTTCGTCTACTCTCTGTTAGATGGTCTCTAGAGGAAAGTTGCTTGGGAATAGAATTTTTTATTTCTTGATAGACACAAGTATTTGGGAAAACTTCCATAAACGTTGATTTTTTCACAATATTAGCTTTAGGAGTTATAGTGATAACGAGAGGATATGTATTGACGCACAGTCTCGGTAAAATTATTGGGATAAGTCATCATAAAATGTTGAAAAATATAATTTGCAATCATCATAACTAAAGCTTCTAATTAATATCGCGCTGAACCAGTCATGTCTTCAGTGACACTCTTTATCAATCAAAATTCAATATAGCGACAACCAGGCGCCATATTGTGACAAAATTCAATATGGCGACAACCAGACGCCATATTGTCAATAAGCCTAACTAAAAAGTGTAAAATAAAAAAAATAAAATAATAAAAAACCCGACTGCGTAAAAAGTGAACTTTTAAAAAGATGGAAACAAGTTGACCAGGAAATATTGTTAGAAAATTATGTTATAAGAGGTTAATTATTAAACTCAATACTATGAACAATCTCACGCAGTCGGAGGCAATACTATATCTTCATTGTTGAATCAAAGAAGATGCCTTCGACTGCGTGAGATTGTTTACAGTATTAAGTTTAATAGTTAACCTCTTAAAACATAATTTTCAGACAATATTTGGTCCATCTTTTTTAAAGTTCACTATATGCGCGGTCGGGTTCTTTGATTAGAAAAAAAATTAATTACTTGGGCATTAAACTTCATCTGCAGTGGATAATTATGAACTCTTCTGCCTAGTTATGAAAATAACTATTTATATGCATCAAATTGTAGATAATTTGTAGCGCCTTATTGACTGTATATCTGCATCCGTTGCCTGCCATTCATCAAAGATGGAAATTTCGTTGAATATTGAAGTAAAAAACTTGATAAAGGATATCCGATATATAAATCAAATATTAATTACTCGCGGATTTCGCAATCGTGAAGTAATAAAGCTGTCCGTATCATTATTTATTATTTAACTTGATGAATACGTAATTGATGATATGCACAAGATCATTTGAATTTCGTTGTGTGGTATTTTATCTCAACAAATGATATGAATACTTCGGAAATGAATGGGTTATTAGGTTATATCAGTTTTTATTTCAATTCAATAGAAATCATCCCTTTATTGGCAATTCTGCCGAAGAAATGTGTATGTGTTCATATTGATGCCATGATTTAAAAAAACAAAAACATTATGAGTATGATATAATACGCAATTATAATAAAGATTTAATAGTTTGCAGTTCAGCAAACAAACTCTGCAATAAAGGAAAAAAACAAATATGTAAAAAATCAACATAGAGTTATCAAATGGACGGTAATCATGAAAATAGACGAATAAAAGTTTTCATGATATCTTAGCTTCAATTTCTGTTTGAAATCATTGATCTTGGGATTAAAACTTGATAATGGATTTTGGAAAGTAATTTTTTCAGAAAAAAATTACAAAATATATTCTTAATTTTTTTTTGTCGATATTTAGATATAATTATTCAATCTGATTGAGATAATATTAGCGATGCAACAATAACATTAATATTTTGAGTATAGTCCAGAGGTTATCTTGAACGATGGAAGATAGTGACTAAAGTTCATCTTTGAGTCGTAGATGATTCCACATCTGATTTTATGGACACCCTGTTCATATTTTCAATCAAATCAAGGAAGTCGAATGTTATTGCTACACTGGAATAGCAGTAACAAGAACTTCTACAATATTCATTTTTCGCTTCAACAGTATACAACGGATCATTCAAAGAAGTCAATAACATTAGGAAACAGGACCAACCAACACATTGAGACTGAAACAAACATATGCATAGGTAAAATGGAAAGACCAGTATATGGAAAATCTACATATTAATATATCGAAGGTACCATAACATATCTACTGTCCATCATATGAGTCAGTGATAGTCAGTTATATTTACTTTCCTTGCAGACAAATGAAAATTTGGTAGATTGTTACAATACATTGATTTGTTTGACAACATGAACAGGATGTCATAAAATCAAATATGGATTAATCTTTAGTCTATATTTTTTCAAATTTTCAGAATTCCTAAACTGAAACTGTTCTTTGCCTCATTCATAAATATGAGTTCGTAATCAAGACTGGATAGAAAATCAAATAATGATCTAAATAAAAATTCAAATTTTCTTTTTAGATTTTTCTTATGAGTTAGGGCCGTTTCATAATAGATGTAGTTCAATGTCACAGTCGCAGATGATTCCACATATGTCTATATTCCATTGATGTAAAGAAAACATTCTACTATCTATCTTCTAAAAATTACCTTTCCAGTAATATGCATTTCCGCGAATTGTAGTTGTATATTTTTTCCAAGAGTCTAACCATGACTGACAAAATCGATAGTCCTATCACAACAGGACACTCGCTAGCCCCAATAATCTCAAGCAGTTTCTCATAATATGATATTATGAGAAATGATATGATTTATGTATTCGTATATCTTTTTGACCGGAAGCCATGTTGACTAGTCCTAACCATGTTTCCATTCATGAGGAAGCTCATGAGACGATCTAAAAAGCTGATTTCAAAGATTTTTTGCAGACTCGAGGTATTGTGACTGGGAGTTTTTTTACCAGTGTCACGGCCTTTCCAGTCTTCAGTTTTTGTGGAAATATTCTGAAAAAAATATCGACATATTTTTCAAGAATAAAAGCTCCAATTTCTTCACAACCAGATGATACTTTTATTTGTGTGTAAGTAGTTCATTTCTAGAAAATTTATGAAAAATATGGTGTGGCTGTGATTTTTTTTCTATTAGGTTAAAAAACGACGTGTTTAGATTTTCCAAATCAGATCTTTTGTTAACACATTTATCTCCATGTTTTGTTATTTCAATCATTTCATTCATAAGTATTTTTCTCAATACTGTCTGTTGTCCAATGATACTGACTGAACTGAAGTCAAAGGTGTGAAGGTATAATTTACTATGTTCTGCAAGGCTTGTGGGATTTCTCATTGTTTCAAGTGGGTTGTGTATATTTTTGCAATCCCTTTTATGTTCCGTCATTCTTTGTTTCAATTATCTACCTGTTTGCCCTATGTACACCTTGTCACACGCAGCACATAGTATTTTGTGAATAATGTTAGATTTCAGATGTATTTTTTTTTAGTCTTGTGAATAATAGATTTTAACTGTGGTTTCACATCTCATGCTGATTTTGAAATTTTCATTTTCTAAGAAATTGCATAGTTGTCGTGTCAGATCTTCTACGTGTGGTAGGTTGAAATATTTGACGTTTAACGGGGCTTTTTCTTTTTCCTGTGTATTTTAACTGTTGGAATATAATTTTTAATCAAAGATTTAGGGTAGCAATTCTTCAGTTACCTTGTTTCAATAAGTTTGAGGTTGTTAAAATTATAATGCGCTAAGTGTGTGGCTCTGTTTTTGAGACTGTTAATAATGTTTATCTTTTGTGTCATTAGGTATACAGATTGGTATTTTATAAATCCTTCAGAGTGAGATAGTTTGTAATGATAATCAGTTATAATTTTGTTATTTGATTTTATCAGCAAAACATTCAAAAAAGCAATCTTGATGATTTTTCCCTTTCTACGGTTAACTAAAGTCTAGGATGATAGTTATCAAATGTTATTAATATCTCGTCTACGTTTTCTTTTTGTATGCATAAAACAATATCATCGACATATCTTTTTAAAAAAATGACAGGAAAATTACATTGGCGTAGACATGTATTTTGTAAGTCCGATATAACGACATCAGAACGAATAGGGGATAAACAATTTTCCATTCCAAAACCAAAATTTTTTTTATAGTAGTTTTATGAGGTTGAGGCATTTAATCGGATCACACACCACTATTCCTTGGAGACATTCATTGAACTGTCCCAGTTTGTAACAAACAACAGTTTATTATCAATTTTAACCATGTTTTCAAAAAACAAAGTTTTGATCTTGGAATGGAATTTTTGTATCCCATATTTGTTCTGATATCGTTATGTTTGCCAATGTTATTTTCCTGTCATTTTTTCCAAAAGATATGTCGATGATATCATTTTATGCATACAAAAAAAAACGTAGACAAAATATTAACAACAGTATAGCTATCATCCTAGACTTCAGTTCACTGTAGAAATGGAAAAAACAACAGGATTGCTTTTTTGGATGTTTTGCTGATAAAATCGAATAACAAAATCATATCCGGTTCGATATCACAAACCAACGAACACTGAAAGAGTTATAAACCAGCACTCTGAACACCCTATGACACAAATTTATTAATAATCTGAAACACAGAGCCACACACTTAGCACATGAGGATTTTAAAAACAAAACCTCAAACGTATCGAACCAATGTTACTGAAGAATTGCTACCCTAAATCTTTGATTGAAAAACTATTATATTCCAACAGTAAAAATACACAGAAGAAAGAAACAGCACCGTTAAATGTCAAGTATTTCAAACTACCACATGTAGAAGGTCTGACATCACAACTGTGCGAAGTCTTAGAAAATGGAAACTTCAAAATCAGCATGAAATGTGAAAACAGGGAAAAAACTGATTTTTTCGTGAAAATAAACATACCTGAAGATCTGTCATCTAACATTATTTACAAACTATCATGTGCTGAGTGTGATAGGGTGTACAAAGAATGACAGAACGTAATAGGCATAGTAAAAATATACACAACCCACTTAAAACAATAAAAAATCTCACAAGCCTTGCAGAACATTGTAAATCATCACTTCACATTTAACTTTAGTTCAGTCAGTATCATTGGGCAACAGAGAATTAAAAAAAAGACTCTTGAATGAAATGATTGAAATAACAAAGCACGGAGAAAAATGTGATCTGATATCGAAAATCTAAACTCCTGGTTTTTTAACCTAATAGAAAAAATCAAACACACATTGTGAATCATCAACATATTACTTTTTACAATACTCATGATCTCTCTCATTAGTCTTTTTACATAGAAAATGAGAAATGTCAGAATCATAATAAAGTAATACCAAAACATTCATGAAGATAACTAAAACATCAACTATTTTTTTTGGCAGATCTTAAATGTCATCCACGAAGGCATCTTTACAAATATCAGATATAAACATGTCTTTCCTTCATTTATTTAATTCTCTGTTAATATTTCCTATAGTTCCCGACTCATTTTATAATTTTTCTTTAAAGGAGAAATATATCAGTCAAAATAAACAATTTGTCCTTCTACACCTGTTTATCCAGAAATTGCATCAACTGAATCATCAAGATTCTGCAACTCGAACTTCCCATTGTAATTGGTAATCAAGGGAATTTACACGGGGATAACCGATCATCAAATCCATAGATGAAATCTACATTTAACAATCACCTGAGAGATTCTGCGCCTCACTTCTATAAAGAACAACTTTAATTTCGATAAATTGGCTGGTGCGGAAAATAATATATAGCATGAAGCCCATTTTATCTCCTCATCATTCCGTGATATTCACCCCATTATTGCATAAGGTCGGTGCAGATTTTACGTACATCATTAACACATCGTTTCGAACTGCATTATAATATATAATATAGAGAAATAATAGTCCAACTCCACGAAAGTTATTATCCAGCATCAGATAGAACACACCTAATCTTCCTGCGCTGCTTTGTCTTCGCTGTACTATTTTCAGTTTCATTTGTGTATATTACAGTTTATCTGGAAAGTAATCAAACGTAAAACGCCCCGAAGCGCGCTAGCGGCAAGGCGGTGAACTAATAATCTATTCTTACTTCTTGCAGCAAGCGGTCATTACAAAACCTTCTTATTGACTAACCTGATTCGGTTTAGAATGGGCCTTTGGCATCGCAGAGCAGGGAAGTGCAGCGTACAATTTGAGATATATAGCTGCTTGAGAAGCTGCAATCATTCAATGGATTGCTGGACGATTATTTAGCGGGCGGATTTCTCTTGGCAATGGATTAATTTGACGTTTAACTCTGTTTTTGTAATTCCTTCCACCTAGGGAGTCCTCACATTTGAGAAATACGACTCGTAAGATTATCGTTCTTCTATCATAATACGATTTGGAGTAATTAATTACATAGGGCCATCATACCTATAGGCCAGTAGAGATAGACATGGTTTTTCCAAAATGTAATAATAATTACAAAAGTTTCAAAACTTCAGTCGAGGAAAGAGGACTTTCATATGATATTTAGTCTGATTTTGCAACCCTTTTTTCTGAACGGAAGATGTTTAAAATCAGGATTAAATGAATTTTCACATTATTAGCGCAGAAAAATTTGCTAAAGTTCTGCAAATTCATAAATTTAAGATGGTAATTCATAATAGAAAATGTACTGTTTTCGTAACGTTCGAAGCGTTATATTTTTGTTCCATTTAAGTTTTTATTATTTTTGAAAAAAATTCAATTTGTGGAAATATTCGTTTTCATTCAATATACATTGTATTAAGTCAATTAGATTTCACATCAAAAATATATTCATTGAATACCTGAAAGAGACAACTAATAAAATAATCGTTATAGGAATAATAATTTCTATGAGTGTATTCACAGTTCTAACTTCTGGTGAAGTTGTTTTTCTTTCATAGCAGTATTCTGATCACTGAATTTTAAAAGCATATTCTCTATTTGAAAAAATCCCATGTGTATCTTTTTATCCTGAGTATTTAAATTTTCTTGATCCAATATTTGTTTCATAATTAAAAATGTATAATTTTTGTCTTTGAATCGTCAGGTATTATTTTTGAAAAAATCTCATACATATTAGGTTTCCCTTTATGTCATACAGTGTGAATTAATATTTCATTTGAACTGAGTATTCAAGCTTTTGTGGGTAATCATATAATTGTCATTTTGTGAAATATCAGTATTCAATATACATCGTTCACTAGAAAATTAAAACCATATAGAGTGTTATTTGAAAATTGTGAATTCTACATAACGTAATCTGTTTTTCGAAAAGTTTTTGGGTAAATTTATATGGTATTACATTTCACTACAACTATTTCATTTATTTCAAATATGTTTTTATCAAATTATTCCTGGATTCACATTTAACATCATTTTCAAGAAAAAAGAACAATTTTATTTGTAAAAAATTTGAAAAATAGTAATTTACATCCTCTGATGAGTTTGTAACCATTCAAACAAAATGGAAATGTTAATTTAATCGAAAAAAAATTGTTATTCTTAATTTTTCTATGAAAATTCCAAAAGTCGAGAACATAATTGAAATGATGTTCTTGACAAAAGTTCCAATATGCAACCTCTTGCATAAAACGGAAAATATATTTTTTCACTAAATTGATTTTTTTTATTGAAATAATTATCGAATTATTATAAGTTGTTGCAAGTGGAGATGTCCAGACGTACAATGTTTTCATTAATTTGCAACCTTGTATGCAACACGGAAATGAGGGTAAAATCAAAAGAAAAATATTTTCGTATTTGTACTCTACCAAAAAAAGCAAAAGTTTTGCGAATCGGGCAGACAACTCATTTTGCCATTTGGTGGCTGTGAAATAATTTGCATACTATGTTACAATGCGGCAATTACAAAAATATTTATTTTTGCAACACCTGTGTTATCTGAATAATAAAGATTTTTATATACCTAATAAATGACATTCATTGTGTTGCCAAGTTAAACCAAGAAAAAGCTCGTCAACGGTAAGTGAAATAATATTACAATTAGGAATTTGCATAAAAAAATACTCTGAGGTATTTGATGGAGCATCGAGAATCTCTCGACACGTTTTCATAATTTTCTTGATTTATAAAAAAAATTGAGGAAATATTGAGATTTAATAAACACTCCTCGTACAGTTCTACGTGTTTTGTTCACAGAGTAATGAATGCACAGCAGTTTAGTAACATGATTTATCACCAGAATAACAAGAAGACTGACAATTTTGTATTTTTATGACATACAACTATATAACTAAACAAAAACAATGCCAAACATGTCTTTCCCATCTTCATTTTCAAAATTTTTATAAATCAAGAAAATGATTATTACCTGTCGATTACATTTCTGTTCTCTATTCGGATTCCATATAATTTTTCACGCGAAACCACAATTGGATTGAGAAAGTCGAGTAGAAACGTAAATAATAATTTCATTTTATTCAAGAAATACATACCTGTAAAAATTAAATTTGGGATGTAATATCGATTTCATAAATTTTTATTTTTCAGCAATGTTTCTGTTTGCTGATGCAAATTATGTACTTGCGACATATACAATCGATAACGTTTTGATATCCATACTTCCATAGAGCATCGATTATTCATTTTAAAATCTCTTCGATTGCTATAAAGTTGTGACAAGTGAAAATTTTAAATGAAGAATGACTGCATGTCTTTTTTAATGCGATAAAAAAATGTCTTCCAATAGTCTTCCAGCAGAATTTAGAAAAAATGTGTACTCTTTCGTTTGTTGCATTCGAAAATATTAGATCAAATGTATTTTGCTGAGTAGTCGAAAACAGTGATTGCTTCTGAGATTAATAATAAGTTTCAAATTGTGTAATGGTTAACTACGATACCGTATTATTCTCCGGATGCAATTCCAATTAACCACTGCAAAATAAAACAGATATACGCGATGGATAATCAAGTATTTAATTGGACCACTGTAGACATATGTCGGTCTAATATACATCTTGAGAATATTTGCACATTGTTTGGAATTTCTGGCCAAATTATAAAAAAACAAATCAATTATAAAAAAAAAATATTCAGTTGAACAATGACGGTTGCAAATAATAATAATAATAATAATAATAATAATAATAATAATAATAATAATAATAATAATAATAATAATAATAATAATAATAATAATAATAATAATTAATAATAATAATAATAATAATAATAATAATAATAATAATAATAATAATAATAATAATCCAGGACGGTGTTTTCAACACTCTCGTCTACCGAAGCCGCGTGATGGGTATAGAGGTCCCTGACACAAGATGCAGGGCCTGCCGTGGAGCGCCTGAGACCATCATGCACTTGCTGTCAGCATGTACAGTATATGCGGTCTCAGCCTATATCCATCGTCATAACGCGGCGTTACGAGTGCTGTATTATCATTTACGACACTCGTACGGTATTGATGAGACACCGGTGCTGCCCTACGCTCCGGGGATATTGAGTCCGTTGTGGAGAATGAAGTGCCGAATTTATTGGAACTACTCATTCCCCACCTCAGGCAAAAAGCCAACAAGCCTATTAGTCCTTCGACCCGAGCAGAAAACGATATACGTCATAGAGTTTTCGGCCCGGCGAGACGAATATCGTGCAAAGAGACGAGAAACGGACGAAGTATCGGATTTACTCTTCGAGCTCCGAGACTCATCCAGACCATTCTTAAAGATAGTGGTTCGATTATAGGAGCCCTTGGTGGAATGATGCCAACGCACTCCAAACCTGAATTATCGATGCCTAAATCGGCAGAATTCTAGCCGGCCCATGCGAAGGCAGTCATTCTCGATCGTTACGTTTGCTCAGGACATGATTTCGACCCAATGATCTCACCACGGGGTGGAGAGGTCATTGTTTATGTAACTAGCGGCCCTTCCGAATGGGTCGGCTTCGAAGAAGGCCGACTGGTATGTTTAAAACAGAAAATAATAATAATAATAATAATAATATACACAAGGATAAGCCGATGCATGGAACTCTAAAACATTGAGACCAGCTTATCCTAAACTGCTTGATTCCTTAGGCAGGTGGACTAAGTCGAGACAGGATCATCATGGTTCCTGACGTTTTTCAACTCTCTCCGAAGCCGCGTATGGGTATAGGTCCTACACAAGATGAGGCCTGCGTGGAGCGCTGACCATCAGCACTCGCGTCGGTAGTAAGCGGTCTCCCTATCCATGTCATTAGCGGCGTTCGAGTGTGATAATATTTACATATTCACCGTATTGATGAGCACCGGCGTCCTACGCTGGGGATTATCCGCGGGAGAAAAGAAGCCGATTTTCGCTCCCGCAACCTAGGCAAATAAGCGAACACGATGTATCCCTCGACCGCAGACAAATCATGACATGGTTCGCTCGAGCATTCGTGAAAGGGAAGAAACACAGTGAATTACTTCGAGCTGCGTAATCTCACAGAATTCTTAAAGTAGTGGTTCGAAAGGGCCCTTGGGATGAGCAACGCTACCTCAACTGAAATTTACCGCATGCCTCAAACGGAGAATCACGGCCATGAGAGGCAGTCCTTCCGATCGTTCGGTTCCGGAACATGATTTCGACATAGACAACCAAGTAGGAGAGTATTTTATACATCAGCACCTTCCGAAGGTCGAGTTCGAGAAGGGCCTGACTGAGTGCTTTAAACAAAATAATAATAATAATCAAAGGATAACCGATGCATGGAATCAAACTGGACACGTTCCGAATTATCTTGGTGTGGGAGATAGATATCAGGTTCCGAGGGTTCAAGTACGCGTGATGTCAAAATACCCGAGGCTACCATCATGACTCTCATAAGATCGCTCTATATCCATCGTATAAGGGTTACATCTGTTCACGATCTCGTATGAAGCCCGGGCCTACCGATTGAGTCCGTGGAGAGAGACAATTATTGAATACTATTCCACCCCGCATCAGCAAGCTGATGAGTCTCTACCCACGAAGATATAGCAGGTTCGCCCGGGGAGACGGAAAGAGGACGGAAGAGACGATTCCTCAGCTCGCAACATCAGCCTTCGAAAAGGTCGATATAGCTGGATGTCGCACAACTGAAATAACAGACGGATCTGCCACAGCAGCATCGAGTGTTTGTACGATGACCCACACGTGAGCATTTACGCCTCGATGTGGACAGCCTGATGTTACAATAATTATATTACCGAAGGAACCACAATAACGTATAAATATACAGATAAGCGAGATGGATCTTGCGACGCAACACCGCACCGCGCGGATGGGTATAGGGTCCGAAGAGGCCGGTAGACCATCATATGCTAGCATGTACAGTAGCCAGCCATATCCACGCGCTTGGTTATATAGACACTCGTAGGTTTAGGACACCGGTGCGCCACCTATTGATCCGTGAGATGGAGGCAATTTTTGAACACTCACCAGCAAATACAACAACGTTCCTCGACGGGGAAACGATATCGTCAAGAGTTGGCCCGCAATATCGTGCGAAGGGACAACGAGAAGTATCGAGATTTACTGCCCGCAGACTCTATCCGCCCTGAGATAGTCTGATTATACCCTGGAATGATCCAACGCTACTCAAACCGAATTACATGCCAACGGCAGAATTACGGCCGCGAGACAGTCATTTTTTGCCAGGACGGTGTTTTCAACACCTCGTCCACCGAAGCCGCGTGATGGGTATAGAGGTCCCTGACACAAGATGCAGGGCTGCGTGGAGCGCCTGAGACCATCATGCACTTGCTGTCAGCATGTACAGTATATGCGGTCTCAGCCTATATCCATCGTCATAACGCGGCGTTACGAGTGCTGCATTATCATTTACGACACTCGTACGGTATTGATGAGACACCGGTGCTGCCCTACGCTCCGGGGGATATTGAGTCCGTTGTGGAGAATGAGAAGTGCCGAATTTATTGGAACTACTCATTCCCCACCCTCAGGCAAATACAAGCCAACAAGCCTGATGTAGTCCTCTTCGACCGCGAGCAGAAAACGATATACGTCATAGAGTTTTCGGCTCCGGGCGAGACGAATATCGTGCGAAAAGAGGACGAGAAACGGACGAAGTATCGAGATTTACTCTTCGAGCTCCGCAGACTCTATCCAGACCATTCTGTAAAGATAGTGGTTCTGATTATAGGGGCCCTTGGTGGAATGATGCCAACGCTACTCTCAAACCTGAAAATTATACCGGCATGCCGTAAATCGGCAGAATCTCTAGCCGGCCGCATGCAGAAGGCAGTCATTCTCGGATCGTTACGTTTGCTCAGGACACATGATTCTCGGACCCAATGATCTCTCACCTCACGGGTGTGGGGAGAGGTCATTGGTTTATGTAACCAGCGCGCCCTTCCGAATGGGTCGGAGCTTCGGAAGTAAGGGCCTGACTGGTAGTGTTTAAAAACGAAAATAATAATAATAATGTTTATTCGTTAAGAATTACATATTGATTGACAAGAAATAGTCTTGAAATATATTATGAAAAAAGAATGGAGCTAATGATTTGAAAAGCTATACCATACGAATAAACAAGGATATACCACTAAGGCTCTGCCATGTCTATGTCTCTTGCGTCACGTAAAATATTAGTCGTAATTTTATTTGCAATTTGCAGATTTTTTGCAATTAATTCAGCAGTCGTATAAATACAAAAAAATTATATTAATGGATAAATAAGTTACGTTTTTCGTATGAGGTTGCAAAGTTACATATCCACTGATACCGATATTCTCTTTAGTTGCAACCACAATAAAAAACTTTTGTAATTATTTTAATGCTTGTGTGTATTGAAAATGGGAGCGTTGATAAAATGTTTGATGAATTAATTATGCGTTTTTCAGAAATGGTTGCATATGTATGTGAATATTTGAAAAAAAAAATCCGTTCACTTATCCAATTTGCAGAACTTCTGTAATTTTTTTAAACAAATAACAATGAAAATTTTAAACAAATGACAAAAAACAAGGTTCTGTAACTTTTACAAGGTTGCAACCTTGATGCATGTTGTTAAACATCATTACTATCGGTATGCCTAGTTTGCAGAACTTTTGCAATGTTCAGTTCATAAATAAAGAATGAAAACGTTTTTTGCAATCAAAACAATGTTCCGTTCACCGCATACTTCTGCAAAATTTTATAGTTTGGTTTTATTAATGTACTAACATACCATTGAAGTTTGAAACCTTTTGGAATTAATGTTAATTGATTGTCCATATCTACTGGCCTATTACTCAGAGTTATTAATATGGAGACCATAATTCATATAATGCATATTATATTCCATCTCCATTTTTTTCATGACCTTATGAAACCATAATCCGTATTCGATGACTGGGCTATCAACAGATCACAAAGTAGACACTCGGCAAAAAACTGTGACTAATCCAAGTCTCTCGGGCAAGTTTCGGATTTCATTCTGGTATAACAGTGAATTGAAAAACAAAAAAACAATCGATTCGTAGCGGTATCATCACTTCGGTCTGGTTTTTATTAAATTTGAAGGATTACTAGAACTTGCTTTCATTCAGATCATTGCAGTTGAAAGATAGTCTTTTTAGTTGTTTTAGTCCCAGTACCTCCACCAATCATTGAAACAGTAATTATAGTATATGGAATAATTAATACAAAAAACTTTTGAAGACAAGCTTTTATTTGAATGCACTAAAAAGTAAAGAATAATTGCTTTGGATGTGTGATGTGAGTTATTCCGTGGGTTATAGATTCGAATACAAAACCTTTTGAATTTTTAACTCACGGAATAACCTACGTCACACATCCAAAGCAATTATTTTTTACTTTCAAGTGCATTTGAATGAAAGCTGGTCTGTAAAAAGTTTTCCATTAATTATTCCATTTTGTGCTTTTCACACGCTTTTTACACGCTTTATATTAGCTTCACTTGTATGTTTGTTTGTTTGTTTGTAACCGACTCCTTTGAGCGCGATTCTGACACACTTCCAGACGTCCGAATGATTTGAAATTTGGCAGTGTTACATAATTCCAGTGAATATGCATTAAGAAATTTTTGTCTGGAAAAAAAAACAAAATGGCGGCTTCAATATGGCGTACGAGTTTCGTGATTATGGTCCGATTCGCTCAAAAATTGGTATCTGAGGGTTTTCGTAGTTGGAGATTACGATTGTCTTGTCAAAATTGAAAAATTCAAGATGGCGGCTCCAAAATGGTGGACGAGTTTTGTGATTATGGTCTGATTCTATTCAAACTTGGTATGTGGGGGTGTTTGGGGTCGAATATTATCATTCTTTTGTGAAAATTGGAAAATTCCAAATGGCGGTTTCAAAATGGCGGCCGAGGTTTGTGATTATGGTCTGATTCTATTCAAAATTGGTAGGTGGGGTTATTGGGGTCGAACATTATGATTCTTCTGTAAAAATTCAATAATTCCAAATGGCGGCTTCAAAATGGCGACCGAGTTTTGTGATTATGGTCTGATTCTATTCAAAATTGGTATGTGGGGGTTTTTGGGGTCGGAGATTATAATACCTAATTTGAAAAGATTATTCCATTCTCTTATTTGCAAAATAATAATAATAGTTAAAAAAAAAACACGCTTTTATAAATAAACCACACTAAAAAGTAGGAAATAACTACTCATTTTAAAAAAACTAAAAAACACGCTTTCATAGAAAACCAGACTAAAAAAATAGAAAATTAAAAAAAAAAAATATTTAAAAAAAAAGCATGGGGTGCATGGTATCAATAATTATATAGTACATTACACACCTAGGGCAGTAAAGTAATAAATGTCTCAGATCACAGGTAATTGTTGGCCAACGCTATACCATGCACTCCACGCTTTTTTTTAAATAATTTTTTTACTTAATTTTCTATTTTTTTAGTCTGGTTTTCTATAAAAGCGTGTTTTTTAATTTTTTTTAAACTATTATTTTTAGTACTTATGTACGCCTTGAACTATGCCTTAACGTCGTTTGTGATGGGGGAGGTGGAGTGTTGGAGTTGGATCTCAGCATTCACACAAGACACTCGGACATTAACAACAAGACCAAGTACATTGGGTGATGCTGAGAATAATTGATCGATGCATTGAGTACTAATATCAATGAATGGATGTGTTGGTTAATGTTTCCTAGCATTGATAAAATGATATCACTGTATTAAGGCCATCTCCATTGAGCATCGAACCATACCCTGCTGTATTGTTACAAGGAAGTGTGATGATTAATGGTTCATTGTATTAATAACCTTATGTTCGTTAGTGCAATACATTTGTTTCCTTGTTATGAGGAAAATTTTCATTTTGGAAATGATTTCAACATAACATTAATAATGAAGAAAAGCGAAACATTCTCAATTGAATATTGCATGGAGAGATATTTCTGATTTTATGAATATCCTGTTCATATTTTAAAATAAATCAATTAATAATGAAATTAAATTATTGTAATGGACATGGTAACCTCATTGTAACGAATTCGTTGGTAATTTAATCACAAAAATTGACTGATTTTTATTCTGTTTGGTCATTGCCTAAAGGAAAGATCGTTATAATGATTTTGCAGTCAATCATTAGAGGTCATTGAAATCATGTCCAATATCTCTTAATGTGGTATGGGCCCTAAAGTACATGGAATTTGTAATGCCCATTCTTTTAGGATTCCTATCGAGTCAGACATTCTCATAGTATCGCTGCTCTTGGGAACGGATTCAAATCTGTTGAAATATCACCTCGGCATTTCCAACTCACTGAAGTAATATCTATACGACAGTCACATCTACCCGCCATAACTCCAGCCAATATCAATAAACCAACCGTTGAAATCAAGTAAAGCCATTAGCCAGTTGCATGCCGTTTATCTAAAGAGCACCCGGTATAGTCCTCTAACATAGGGACTTCATTACTCGCCGCTTGGTATGCCACGGGTAATTGATAGCTCGATAAAGATGTCGCTACTAGTACTTAGCATTTATCAATATTGCGAATTGACTGGTTTCTTTCACGTGGTGATGGACAATTTACTGAAAGTCTGAGAGCTTTGCGATCGATGAAAAAATCGCCGACATAAAGTGCCGGGAATACCTGCCGAGAGAATGAATGGTGTGCAAGTATGTTTGTGAGGCTAACTTGTAATACCATTTTTGTGTTGTAGGGCAAAAGTGATTACAACACCATCATTCATTCTACCACATATATCTGTCACGGATGTGGAAATGATGGAATTACTTCTCTTATTCCCCCCTCAAATGGTGTGAGAAAAATTTCATTCAATCATTAAAGTCGATAATTGAATTTTTTTAATTATTATAACTGCCATGTTTTTAAAAATTATGTTTTATCCTCTGATCTGAAAACAACCCTATTATTTCAATGTGAAATTGTGTGTACTACAATTTTTATTTGAAACTTTTTTACCCAACTCTTACGGCATTGAATAGATGATAATAATAATAATGTTTATTTACAATTTGCGATCAACAAATACAAAGATTATGGAGAAATGGGTGATTTAGTGAATGAATCGAATTGAATACTGCTTATATGTGAAATAAATACATGAAAACGAACAAAATGAATGAATAAACACGCAAACACCAAAGAAGTATAAATAAAAGCGATCAACAAATATACATAAAAGCGTTGAAACAAAAGAAAACTGAAATAATTGAACTTGTATCAATAAAATTATTGTTGAAAAATTGTTTTGATGTAGTATAGGGAATCTCATGATTAGAAATTGTCGCAGAATTTTCACATTTGCAAGTTCACAGTACTATGCATGTTAAGTCGATAATTGAATTTTTTTAATTATTATAACTTTATAATGTTTTTAAAAATTATGTTTCATCCTCTGATCTGAAAACAACACTATTATTTCAATGTGAAATTGTGTGTACTACAATTTTTATTGGAAACTTTTTTACCAAACTCTTACGGCATTGAATAGATAATAATAATAATTATAATGTTTATTTACAATTTGCGATCAACAAATATAAAGATTATGGAGAAATGGGTGATTTAGTGAATGAATCGAATCGAATACTGCTTATATGTGAAATAAATACATGAAAACGAGCAAAATAAATAAATAAACACGCAAACACCAAAGAAGAATAAATAAAAGCGATTAACAAATATACATAAAAGGGATGAAACAAAAAAAAATTAAACTTGTATAAATGAAATTATTGTTAAAAAATGGTTTTAATGTAGTATAGGGAATCACATGATTAGAAATTGTTGCAGAATTTTCACATTTGCGAGTTTACAGTACTATACATGTTAAAATATAAATATTTCGGAAAAACACGATATCTCATTGGTAAGTAACCATGATTTCATCTTTGATTTGAAAACTTGGTATTTGTCTATATTCTTTATGCTTTCTGGTAATGTTGTGAATATTTTTGGTCCTACGTTGTCCAATGGTTTTTCCACGTCTCGTATCGTGATGCTATTTTTTTCTCTTGTTGAATAACTGTTATTTTTCAATTACATTTAATAAAGGTATAAAACAAAAAGTTTTCTGGAGTCTGGTATCGTGATGCTATTTTTTTCTCTTGTTGAATAACAGACATTTTTAAATATATTTAACAAAGGTATAACACAAAGAAGTTTTCGGGCATCAAGAATCTCTGCTTCTCTATATAGATTGACGGTCGAGTGAGTTTTCTATCGATTAAATATTATTTTGATGATCTATTTTTGAAGAACTTGGAGTTTATCTAGATAACAGTTTGCAACTCCGCCCCATCCTATGATACCATATGAAAGTTGATGGGATTGACGAATAATATATAATTTTGAGATATTTGACATCTAAGAAGTTCTTTACACCTTTGTCTGTAGGTCCTCACTCAAATGTCGATCAAGAACTATTCAGAGATATTTTATGCTTTCAGCTTCCGGAATTTATATATTAAATGATATATTCAGAGATTCCATATATGGGAGTCCATTTTCATAGCTTGCGAATGGTGGGTGTTTGGTTTTGTAACAGTTTAATGTCAGTTTATTACGCAAGAACCTTTTTTCTATTGATCTGAAATCCGATTCGGCCTTTTCTTTTAAACCAACACATATTATATGTTCAACAGAATGGCAGTATCATCAGCAAAACTTATAATTTTTCCTTCTGTTTCTATTTGTAGTAAGCTGGTCATGTAAATCAAGAATAGAAGTGGTCCAAGTGCAGTTTTCCTGTGGGACACCGCAGGTCACAGTCCTGAAGTCACTGATGATATCGTTTATTTTTCCATTCTGTAAACGATTTGATAAATACATTTTCAATATATTGTAAATGTTTCTTCTGAAACCATATTGTTCTAACTTATTTAACAGAAGCGTATGACAAACTGCATCAAAAGAATCAGAGAGGTCGACAAATATATTGAAAAAAAAATTGTTATTTTTTTTCAATACTTGCCGTAGGTAAAAGCACGTCACTATTCACAAATAGAAGATGCTAATAAAAAACCTATATGAAAAATTCTGAGATTTAGGTCAAATTTTGTTTTAAAGTAATATCATTGTACTCTTCAAGTGACATGAGTTCTTTTTTGGATCCTTTTCCGCTAAAATATTCTCGTTTTCTCCTTACTAATCTAAAATGGGTATATGAACTGTACAAACAATTAAAATTGTCATTGGTTTATATTCTACTATCTCTGTACAGCCGGCGAAATTTTTCTCAAAGCTCCAAAAAATGTTTTGGATCCCACTGAAAATCGTAGTTGGAAATAAATTGTAATGCGTTTTTCAAACATCTGCAGGAGCCATATTTCAATTGTTTCATTATCATTTGGAGAATTTGCAATTCAAATATTTTTCCAAAATACATATTCAGATATTCAAATGGTGATTTTCTATCAATCGCCGAAATGATTTGGATGTTTTTGTTGATGAAATAATTAATTTTTCACCTCATACAGTATAACAATATCCATTTCTTGCATCGAAATGAAACAATATATGCCTGTAACCGAAGAATGAATTGCAATTTGTTGAACAATTACAGTGTATATACTACAAAAATTGAAATGCTTCAAGATCAGGGGATTCAGTCATCAAATCTGTAATAGGAATTATCTTGGTCAGACAAAATGAATCTTGGAATTCCGTTATACACAGATCAAAATAAAAACGAGTTTTGCATTCTATTAGTAACGCCTATAGGTAACAGAAATCAATTGATTCCGTGAAATTAAAACCATTATAACAAAATTGAATACCAATTTATTAGATTCGTCTAAATTATAATATTTGATTGTTTTAGATTATCTTCATAACCACGATGAAAGTTCAACATTAGAAAGCTTTATTCATAAAACGTTGGATACAACTCATAGTCAGCGAAAATAGCTATATTGTTTCATTAGCTGTTTTGAATTATCTCAAGTTACTCTGATAAAGAATGAAAATCAAGTTACTTGTATTCCATACCACAAACATTCCTGCCAAAAGAAGAAGAAAATGCATTCAAAATGAAATTAGACTATACTATACTATACTATAGCTTTGTCAAGAGTTTCCACTTGACAAAGCTATAGTATAGCGAAACACGTGTCGTGGGTTTTGTAAACCAATTTTTGTGAAAATATTTGAAGTGTTTTTAGTTTGCTTTAATTATGGATTTTCATCAAGTATCGGCAGCGTCTATTCAAAATATAAGAAATTTTTAACAAAAAATTAAACCGACGAAATACGGAACTGAAAAGTAAAAACTAAAATAAACCTTCTTAGTCTCAATAACTAAGCTCCTAAACTAATGTGAGTAACTAATTTTGAGTCGGCTCCAAACAAACAAGCAAATGAATTGGGTAAGGCGTAAAATAATGGCATCGATTTGCGCAGTGGCATTGTTCGTTTGGCGCCGACTCAAAATTAGTTACTTACATCAGTTTAGGAGCTTTGTTATTGAGACTAAAAAGGTTTATTTTATTTTTCACTTTTCAGTTCCGTATTTCGTCGGTTCAATTTTCTGGTAAAAAGTTTAATTTTTAAGTTTTTTGTAGCTGAAATCTACTAATTACAACCTACCTGTTTTTTGAGTACTTCCAAAATACTTACTTACCCACCTTACTTCAACTATCACCAGTTAAATAATATGATTATCTACTTTTACTATTCGTTGTAATACAAATTATTTTTGTTTTTCTGGTTATTTCATTACTTTGTATATCATTCCATCCTCTCATAGAATATAATGATTGTGACGGATGTAGAAAAAAAATAATGACAGTAGCGATCTGTCATTGTCAACTACATATGTGTGCCAATGTTCACAAGTGAAAAATAAATTATCCCCTATTTTTCTACCCGTAAGGGTGGATAATTTCATTCGAAATCCAAATATGATCAACTATGAGGTATACCCTATCTAATTAAAAATGAATCATCCAAATCGAAGAACCCAGTACAAAGTTATCCCTGATAGAATCGGTTAACGGACCAGAATTCAGAGGGTGAGTGATTAATATCCTTAATTTTGCTACCCTTAGGGGTGAATTTCATCTTTTATATTCGAATGGGACCAACTTCGAAGTACACCCTATCCACTGAAAAAAGAATTATCGAATACGGACGTCGACTAGAGAACCTCCTCTTTTTTAGTTTCGTCGGTTAAAAAGAAATATCAACTTATCAGTAATATAAATATTTTGTCCAAGTAAGTCACACATTTTTTTTTGGTGTTGATGTTTTCGGACAGTCTTCTGTTCTCATATTCAGACTTCTTCAAATAATTCCAATCAAATATTTTTGCACAAGAAATTGCTTTTCATTTGACAAATGATTATTTTTTTTGAGAGAGCTCAATTCTTCAAGTACACTTTCCTCTTACTTCAAACCATTTTGAAACAACATTTCGCATTTATAAGGACAATTCAACTCATGTATAAAAAATCGCATATGCCACAGTGCAATTGTCAGTTTGACAACGGCAAAAGTTAGCTGCAGCTTTTGCAGCGACAAATGCACTAGTGGTTCTTTCACTTATTCATTTGTTTATCAATTATCGCGGTGTTTGTTGCCAAAATAAATAAAGTTTGCATTGATATGTTTCTAAATTTCTTATTCATCAAATTGTCCTGCCGAATTACACTCGATGTATGTATTGATATCGGGTAAATTTGTGTTGTTCAAATTCTAAACTGTATCCTTTAGCAATTTGACTCGAAAAACTGTCAACCTAAAATCGCTCCACCTTCGGTGTCACGTTTTCAATAGTTGACAGTTTTTCTCGTCTAATTGCTGGGCAACAGTTTCTCATCAAACAACCCAAATTTACCAGATAAAATACAAAGCTCTCGTGCAATTATAAGTGATAAAAATCCTCTCTCATTATCATTTTTGTTTCTCTTGTTTTTAAAGAACATATATTTTATTGCATTTTTTTCTATTTATATATATGAATGGATTGATACAGCATTAATTGCAATTCAGTTTGTTTTCTGGTTGCCCAATAGCGTCATTCAATATAAACATTCGAAAGCAACATCAATAACTATACCGAATTTGAAATATCTGAGTTACGCGATTGAGATTCCAAAAGAAAGGCAGAACATTAATCCGATGCGACGGGTTGAAACCGAGATTAAATCATTAGTATTTCTTTTTTTCATTGTCAGTATACGTGATAGCGATGATGGGTATAACTAACGATATATTCAATTATCTCAAACCGTAGAAATCGTCAGAATATCATCAATACCCGATAATAAATGGTCCATTCATTATATTGTCAAAACTCATAGATCACTGTCTAACGTCACGCCAATCTGAAATGGTAAATCTGCAAAAATATATCGTCCATATGTTTCAGTTCCAAAGAGGTCTGTCGTCGCTCGAGTCCTTTCCACCAGGTGGTTGATTTGGGTTGGCTGCTGCCGACGTGCCAACAATCCATCAAAATTTAATCTCATCACCATCTTGACTTATATATAATTGAGTAATTTATCACAACCCATAAACCGGTAGCCTCCCGATATGGTGAATTCAAATGATCAGTTTCAATTCCAACACACGTTTTTCTCAATCATAATGGTGTTAGTATTTTAATTGCTACTGTCACTTATTTCGGAAAATATGTTGGGTCGGTTTTAAATGTCTTTAAGGATACTTTGATAATATGTTGCATTCCACTCTACTACAGTTCTCCGAATATCTTGAAATCCACCAGTATTATTTCAGAAATAATTGAATCGCCAGTGTTTCATATTTTATTTAGTTTTCAGTGTCCGATTCAACAAGAGGTATATTCCCCAGGCAGTGTCATATTGAAAGTACTGGTTCTGCAAATCCATGTTCCCATCCCACAATCTTTATATCTAAAATGATGTTGGGTCGGTTTCAAAATATATCTCATAGTGCTTTGTATTCGTTGCAATTCACTGCCCAACAGCACCTCCAATAATTATGAAACCCACAATAATACAAAAAAAATTATCGGATTGCTAATCTATTAAATTTTATTTGTTTTCGATAATTCGATTCATCCATAGGGATGAACCCTGATAACTTACACTTCAAGGATTATTAATTCCAAATAAATGAAAACTAGTAATATCAATTTTCAATAATTACAGGAAAGTGTGTAGTTATCTCCCCTAAAAACATTCAGACTGTACCAAAAATTTCAATATAATCCAAATTATATTCCTACATAAGAAAAGTATCAGAAATACCGATTACGTTGAATTTGTGTGATATATCATGAAATATTTCGAATAAATCAAGTGAGAGCTTATGTGTTAATACTGTTGAAATTGGAACAATAAGGGGTGGGGGGGAGGTCCAAGTCAGTCTCCACGCGAAACATTTTATTTCATCATCATCACGAATACAAAGAGAAATGGTCACTATAAATAAAATAGGAAAAAATGGACAAAGGACAAATTTCGTCATCAACACTTTATATTTATGTTACAATGTTATCCCTTATTGTGTGTATTCATACGAGGCATAATGAGAGTCTGTCACTATGTCATGTTAGTTTGTTCGTTTTACCATTGTATCAGTCAAAAAGAACACTTGCTTGTGAGTGGTTGCAGAGTTGAGTATAAAGTACTCGTATATATCCTGGACATTCACAAAAATTTGGAATTGGATACGGGTTTTTTCCATTGGAAATTGATAAACCTCTGACTTGTGTTGGACTTCTATAATTGGCAATGAAAATCTAGAGTTGAAGTAGAGTTCCACTGAAATGGAGGAAATTGTTACTTAGCTTTTCTGATTGCGCTGGATCCAGGCTCGAGCAAAATTTATAATGTAGATCAATCAAATAGAGAGTGCGAGTTCCTCCACCCAAAGAACCAAATCATTCGCTACCCTAACAGAAGTTCCCATTTAGATCGTTATCACTCTGATTCGTATTAATGTGGTAAGAAAAACGATTCGACATAGAATTAGGATTTTCTCAAATGTAGACCTTTTCTGCAATGATGGCTTCTATGTGATACTTCCTCACATTCAAATTGAAAAACATTTTCACTATTCAACAGCAGTTTGAAAATACCCCAATGTTAAATCTTAGTTGTGAGAAGTATACATAATATCCTCCTAGAAGTTAGCGTCTACAGTGTGTCAGTTGGAATCATGTCAAATCTTATTATAAAAGGGTTCCTCAAGGTTGAGTGCTTGGGCCCCTATTATTCGTCATCTAGGTAAATGATATCAATTAGTACTTGAACTACAGTAAATGCATCTTGTTTGATGATGAATCATTCATAACCTCAGAATGCACAGTCAAAAAATTCGACACACTCAACAGAAGGATTAGAAAACAGGGCAGAAGAGTGAATGCCATGAATATTTTTCGACTGTTGTATAAGTGCAGATGCTGAATATCGTGAATATTGCAAACCAATCTTCAATAAATTAGGGTTATGGTCACTTCCTCCACTGTATATTTATCACATGCTCATCGAGATACAAAAAAAAGTTGACAGCTTCTCCCTTCAATCAGGTATCCATAAGCATCACATGATATAGGCTGATCATATTCAAACACCACACTATATATCAGTCAAATATCAAAAAAATCCATGAAAATCCAGTTATTCTCGGCCGGTCACAATGATACCGTAAATTCAAATCAATTTTGAAAAAATACCTCCATCGTAAAATATTTGTTAACAATCGCTGACATCCATGAACTTCAATTACTGGGTTCTGATTTCTTTTCTATATTGTTAGTCAAGAAATCTGCTCTTATCTTTACACTTCCCATTAGCTTGATGAAACTTTGTTTTTATACACACTTGTGAATGTTTTGGGAAGTGGCCAATTCTGACTTGCTACCAAATTATGTTTGTGCATAATGTAGTTGAATAAAGTTATATTCTATGACAATGTTTATAATCCATTCTTGACATAGTATTCTGGGTTTTTTTATTTCTCATATGGTTAAATTCTCAAGGTAGAGCTATTTTTTTTATTCGTACCTGATGATGTTAATTGATGATCCATTTCTGACGTGAATGTGCTGTGCCATATTTCAATGAACAGTTTATTGCTGAAACTACCAAACTGTGAAGTAACCCCACATAACACCTGTACACCGTACCATTCATCCTCGATAGAAAATTCTGTCAGAAGTGCCCACGAATTTCAATTTACCGGTCATTAACCAGATAGGCATACCGAGTTTACTGCAATGAAATAACCGTTTACAAGTAGAGCTAAACAACACTTTGCGATTTTTAACGTAACCTAACATATCTACTCACGCATACTCTATGTATGAGAGAACGTTCGTCGTGATCCGCTACGAAAAAATTACGATCACGGTTAAACCATTGCCAACCTGATAGCTGATTGGGATTGACGGGCCGTCATAAGCTGATTTTGATATCGTAATTACCCGACTACTATTTAATATCGTATTATAAGCTATCATACATGCGTGGGGAAAAAGTGTGAGGATTGGTGTTTCTAGTTTAGTCCTGTCAATAATGATTTATGCACTTGATTAGAGCCGATAAATGAATGTTATACTTTTTTCATGTTTGGATTATCGAGGATTGATCGAGAAAAATGTCTAACAGGTTTTGAACCAGTTGAGAAATTTTCTAATTCCAGTGAGTTCATAGTGATTATAATAATTTAGGAACAAAATACTGTTTCCTCTCAGATAATTTGAAGACTTTTATTTTTTAAGGGTATACTACGGTGAGTGCCATTTTTGGGAGGACAGAAAAAATGTAGTGACATTGCAACTCCCTTTGTCAAAGTAAATTTTTTTGTGTTCAAACACGACACGTTATATCTCACAAAGTGCATTTTCCCGACATTAACTCATGTTATTATATTGATCTGGCTGATATTGAAGGGGAAAATAAAAAAAGGACCCTATGTAATAATTACTAATTTTCAAACCTTCAAGTTGTGTGAATTCAATATTATAAATAAAGAATTGTGCTTAACCCTGGACTTACAAAGTGGGTGCAACGTTTTCCTGAACACCTGGCGATATCTTAGTCAAATCTTCATGGGCATGAACCCTCAAATTCCTTGATTTTTTCCTAAACTGGATTCATTACAAATCCCGTATTGAAAAGGGAAACATTCTCAATTAAATATTGAATAGAAAGATTTTTCTGTGAGTTGAAAAGTCCACGATAAAAATTAAGTTATTTTTTGTGAATGTCTGACAGAAAACAACTACTTGTCTGGCTAGAGCCACGCTGAGTATTGAACTACATATAATTCGGTACATGAATTTACCCAGTAGTTCATCTGATTTTCACTTTTTGATCCGTTCAGTACCAACAAAAGGACAATAATTCCACTACCACTGAGCGGACTCAAATACGCATAAAACAGTAGATAATTGTGTGTGAGGTCACTACCGACACCAGAATACCTTAATATCCTCTTATTAGCATTGCACTAATCGTGTGAAACACTGAATAATGAATACATACATCTATGTTGTAACTCTCAAGGTTGTTCCAAGCAAAACAAATTATATGCTCAAGTTTGAAATCGCACTAAATATTTTTTTGTGGAGGTGGGCTAACGTAATGAGATTTGTTTTTTTATAGATTTTCCATTCTCAATCCTACTCTGCATGGATGAAATAATGACATCAGCATACAAAAAATCACTTTAACTGGAAATCAATGGTTCTTCAATTCCAAAAATATCTCCATCACACATATATGAACAAGGTTATAAATTCCTTACAGTACTATAGATCAGGGCGACATTCATCTAGAAACAAAATGAAGACGATACTGCATTTCTTTATCATCTGATCACATTTTGTAGTCATTTACGCTTTCGCTGAAATGGGATTCAGATCTTAAAAGTTTTATACTATTCCTTCAGTTCTGATTCAACTATTTTCTCATGTGACATTTTTTTCAGTTACATGAGTCATGAAACCAAAGTCTCTTTTGAGTACAGAAAATGAGGAGAACATTTTGAAGTTATTACATATTTAGGCAAATCTACAAAAAAATCCTACTTTCTCATGTCGAAGCTACATCAATATCGTATACAAAACAGACAAAATACGAAATAATTAGAGTAAATTTATTAAGCACAATGCAAATAAAATCTAGAAGTTCTAAAAATCTGAGCGAACAGACTGAACATAGAAAATATCAAGTGTATATCATAATACAGGAATTGTTTCATCAATGATAAAATAAATTCATCTTTTGCTACTCACCTGTTTACTGGAAGCCCCGAATGGGTCTTTTTCCAAAGAAGTAAAATATTTGGGCGTTATAATCGACCAAAGACTAACATGGAACAGTCGAATGAATATCATTATTTCCAAGGCTACAGGGGCAATCTGGACGCGCCTAGGAGTATTTGGCAAGACATGGGGTTTGAAGCCAAAAAATCAAACCCATGGTTACCAATGCATCATTAGTATGGTGTCTAAAAATCCAACAGTAGTCGGCACAAAGGTCTGGAAATAACCTCTCTGGGATTAACAGAGGCAATGTCACATGTCCCAAAGACATCTGGCTATGAACAATTAGGCCATTCTGATGTGGGTGCCAAGTCACAAGGGAATCAAAGGCAATGAAACAGCCTTGCCCACATTAGGGAAGAGTATTGGTGCTGGAAAGCTGACCAAATCACGGGAAAAAGGTTCCAGGACAACTCATCGAGTTGGACAAGGTAGGCTAGAAACTGGTTTGGGGACTGCTCACTGAACATTGTCCTTTGAAGTATCACCTCAAAAAATGTATAGATCAGCCATTACTGCGAGAACTTCGCAGAAACTGCAGATCACCTGCTTAGCAACTGCCAAGCGCTGCCTTGTAAAAGGCCCGAAGTTACCCGAAGGGGTTCTAATTATGTCCTCAGACTTATCTCCCAGGAAACTGATAAACTTCGCAGGCCCTCTAGGAATCCCAAGTCTTGAATATATTAACTATTATGTTCAAAAGTTCATATGGGTCGAGATAAGGATAGCTTGGGGAGCCATATCGACACCCCTACAATCTACAATCTATCTGTTAACTGAAAAACTTTGTTTCGCCAACGAGTTCGAAATATGACATTTAGAACAGGGTGGTTGTTAACTTGACCATTTGGGAAGCTTGGAAATCGATAAATTCAAAAAGTCACAATATTTTCTCTACGACAGGATCAATTGAGTGGTTGACTGAAAGAGCAAAAGTTTGTCTACCCACAAACAATTTAATTTCTGCCACTGAAAGATACTTGTACTTCCTTACAATATTCATGTATTTTTTTAATCTAACTGAAACTAAACTAACTAGGAGTTCAAATCATTTTCACCAAACTGTTTACTATTTACTTTCAGGTAATTTGAAAATCATATTCTTTCACTTTTTTCGAATATACGGGGTTTCTTAATAACACGCTAATATCCAAGAAGGTTATTCTTTGGCTCGATTATTTCTTTTGACGTGCGGTTTCCGCATAAAAAAATAAAATTCATTGATTTGCATCCCGCTAGACCACTTATGAGAAAAAACAATTCATGTAACTTTAAACAAAAATGTATTCAAGAGAATAAATTTTAAATAGTAAAATTACAAAATTAAATACATTTTGGAATGGCGATACAAAATTACCCTGAACGCACAAATAAATGAATCAAATCATGTTCAAAATGTGAATCTCCTGCAAATATGCATGCCTCTGCTCTTTTTGTTCTGCCGGGACTCTTTCTAATAGTTTCGCAGGAAACTATGATGCGATCTCTCAACTGCTCTTCTCTTCAGTATGAATCGGTGTGCTGTAAACCAAGGTGTTAAGATGACCCCACAGGAAATAATCTGAAACTATTGAGGTCCGGTGACCTAGGTGGCCATACCTGTGGTCATCCGCGACCTATCCAGCGGTTATTGTTATTTTGGTTTGAATATTCGCGCGCCAGAGCATTGGAGTGCGCTGGCGCCCCGTCGTGCATGAACCACAGTCGATTCCTCACTGAAATGGGAACATCTTCCAGCTAAGCTGGAAATTATTTTCCGAAAAACTGCCGGTTATTATGCCCATTCAATCTCGCATGGAGAGAATAGGGTTCAATTGAATAATAACCGAATATTCCAGCCCACACGTTGACGGAAAACTGCTTCTGGTGACGGGATTCCAAGATTGCATGTGTGTTTTCTTCAGCCCAAAAATGAATTTATGAAAGTTCATTCGTAATGGCAGGACATGAGGGAGTAGCGCTCGAACCCGTTGGATATGGTTGGGATATAATAAAAAGTCATGGAGAATTCTCAAAAATTAATTTGGAAAGGTCTTCATACAACCGCCTGGCTTCCAGTGCTTACCATCAGCAAGCCCATACATGTAATGCATATCTGCAAACTCAGAATTCGTAAAATGGACCATGTTTTTTTAATAATATTGTTAATTTTGATGACTTGAATACGTGACAACTAGACTAGGTAGATAACTGTCAGAACTCTTCATGTTTACAAAACAAAATCTGCTTCTTCCTACTAGATACGTTTTTAATCCTTGAAAATACCCAATTTAATAAAAACGTGCAATGAATTATTTTATTTTTCTTATGCGAAAACCATACGTAAACGAAAAAAAATCAATTAGTAGATTTGCTCAGAAAGGATAGAGGATTTTAAAAATAAGAAAATGCAGTGGCGTATCACTTCTCTCTTAAAATAAATCAGTGCAAATTCTGCACGAACGCCACTGGCAGGAATACAAAACTATATTGTACAGCAGAAAATGCCTCTTGATTCATAGAAGATGCGTACAACGTTTCACATAAATATTTAGGGTCATACCAAAGTTATAATTTTTTTTTAACTTTGCACCCTGTGGTTCAAAAGTTAAAACCTAGGATATATATAAAGTTTTTTCTCAAAATGGACCCAGAATAACACCTTGAATATTAGCATGTTATTAAAACACCCTGTATGGATGATTTTTACATTATATTAGCCTACCACTTGAAATATATCGAACCGAGAGCAAAAACTTATTTACGAGATCGTACCACTTTTTGGAGAGACACCTAATATATTGTCATCATACTTCAACAGACAATGGGACAAGTGGGCATACAGATACCAGGGTGGGACCATTTGTGATCAATTTCCAACCACGGTACATTGAATATATAATAAGTTAATTATCATTAAAATAATTCTCCTCAAAAACATAACATAAAGTTTATAAATAAAAATAATACTAGTGCTAGAAAATTTGAACCATAAAATCCCTTACATCATAAAAACTGTTTTCAATGAGATAATTCTTTGGATCTCTTTGAAATTCGTGGACTTACCTATAGACTCTAGAATCTTGATGAAGGATGGTAAAAATTAAATGGCCGATACTATCAGTAATCTTTTTCCAAATTACTTTGTGAAAATCAGAGTGTAATAAATCGTTATTCATGTTTGCATACTATGTGTTCTAGATTTAACGAATGCTCTTTGTTTTTAAAAATATAAATACAGAGCTCGAATATATACAGACTAGGAGTCATGACTTTGTATTGTCGAAATATGTTTTCACGTGAATGAATCATTGGATTTTCGAAATATGGCTCAGTACTCGCTTTTGAGCAAAAAATCCTTTTGGAGATGAGGAGGTCCAGCCCCAAAAACAAATCCCATATCTTGACCGAGACTCCACATAGACATAATAGACGTTCAGTAGCTGCTAGAACAGTTCTTAAGTTTAAAGATGAATAACTGGCCTAATTTAAATTGGTAACTATTTATTCGCAATGTTTTCTGGAAATGAAGGCCTAATGATTTTGTTTGTTCGTCATAATGAAGCAATTCGATATATGTACATATAAATAGATATTCTGGTTTCCTACACATTTTTTTACGATTACAAAAGCGTAGTTTTGTTTTACCCGAATTGCAGAAAAAAGAATTTTGGTTGAACCACTAATGAACCATTGATTACATCAGACATTCTGTTTTTTTTTAAATTTTCATCAGAGATTATCACACTAGCGTCATTGGCAAATATCACAAAGATTCTTCTTTTGAAGCATGAATTATATCATTGAAAAAGAGAATGAACAAAACGAATACCTAATACTTCATCCAATCATTCAATAAAAGGTTTACAAATAGTTCCGTAAATTTCGTTTCATCAGCAAGACATCTGAAGATTCACTACCCCGCAATTTATGATGAAGACGTTTTTCCTCTGACCGGGTAATTCGATACACACTGTAATGAAAGTGAAACCGATCACGATCGCCTTTCAGAAAGTGAAATAAATCCTGCCATCGAAAAAATATCAACCTCTCAATTCATCTGCTTACCTACATCAAAGATCGAGTCATAGATCATAAATTTTCAGAGAAAACACTAAATTTGCAGGGGATCCACTTATACACTGGCTGCATGCATGCACACAGCGGACCAGGTACTGTTTTTATGGAGATGGGTACCGCGGTACCAATAGTATCGTTTTGTTCGACTGGAGAACCGACAAAATGATTATTGGTTACACATCGTAAGTATGTATCGAAGAATGCACGTAGCAAGAGTAAACTGGAGATATTTTTTCAGGAGTATCAGATGCTTTCCACATGCAAATTGTATGTAAGATCAAGAAGGAGATCTTCGACATGTATAGATCAATGGTCGTTTGAGAATTAGTTTCGTTGCCTCGGTCGCAATTCCAATATGGATATATTTTCATCAGCGGGCCTTTATTCCGGATTGTTCCCCTGAAAACAATATTGTTAATGCGGATAATAATCGAGAAATATTGTATTTTCCCTTATCCTAAGAAGTATTATATTCTACGGGAATTTCAGTGAGGTTAAAATATAATAACACATCTATCCATATTCATGGCAATTACAATTTTTTCTGATGTAGTTACGGGATAGTTATTTGTGCCACTAGTTGGGAAAAGCTCTATTTTTCGTAAATAGCGAATTACGAAAAATAGGGTTTCACAACGTATTTCACAAATTTTTTTTTTAAATTTTGATATGTGACCCTTTTTAATTCAAGTTGAAAATATGAAAAATATTTCTTGACATGTTTTTTGGGTAACCTTCCACAGTCTGAAAATGAAAATATAATCAGGAAAATATATACAAGTGTAGAAAAGGCAAACTAATTAGTTCACACCGATAAGTTATTGCGTTCACCAAATTATATTTCCTATAGAAAAATGAATTTGTCAATAACTTGTCATTTCCTGAATTTGCCTAACAAAAATTTTTTTTGTTTTGCTTGACGTTTCGGGGACTATATCTGCCCCCGTTCTCAAAATCTTCTAAATCTCCTTTAATTGATTTAATAATTTGGATTTTTTTTCGCAGTCTTTTTCGCTTTTTCAACTGACGGATGTCAATTGAGATCTGCCAAAAAGTTTGAGAGTGACGTATTGCTCATTTGATATATGGGGTGTTGTTCAGATCAGTTCATTAGCATTCTACCATATCTCACTTCCTCTCTGAGTAGAGGTAACCATGTATGATCCATTTCAACAGAATTTGTTGAAAAGCAGTTGTTATTGAAAAGAAGAATACAGGCCGTTTCTTTCAATTTTCTCCTCTCTTGATGTGGTTCTTTCATCAAGATTTTTGTCCTATTCCATTCAATCGTATGATCGCCATTGGATGTGAGGATATGTTCTGCAATTTTTGATCCGGTTATTTGTCGATTTCTGATGTAACTCTGATGTTACTTTGGCGCACTTCCAATGGTCTTGACGTTTCACCTATATAACTATCACCACACGAACAAGGTATGTTGTAAACACAGTTTTTGGTACTTTCTTCTGCGTTTTTTGGTTTTGTTTGTGTTCGTATAGATCTCTGTGTGTTTGTTGTTCTAAATGATGTTCTTACATTTCCATTTTTTTGTTGGTTGTGTTAATTGGTTGTTTGATGGATTTTTGTTTTCAATGTCAGTGATTGTTTTTTCCACAAACTGATCCGGATATGCATTTTCCTTGAGAGCAGATTTTTATGAGGTTTATTTCTTTCTGTAGATTCTGGTTGGAGTTGCAGACTGTTTGGGATCGATTATAGAGACATTCAACAATGCCTTTTTTCAAAATTGAGAAATAATTTAGTTTTGGTATGAATATTCAAATAAAAAAACAAATTTCTCAATTTTGATGGGAAAAAAAACCGTCAGTTGCAGGGATTCGACCTCGCCAGTTTTCATATCAGAGCGCCTCATATCTTGCGCCTTAGTCCGCTCGGCCAACTGGATGATATTAATTGTCGAACGCATTACTATACTTCAACGTAAGTGAGAAGGTTTTTTATGTACTTTTATAACTGCTACCCGTAGAAGGGCCCCTCTTCCAAGATAGCAATTACGCATACGTTCTCAACTACATATCACACTACTCATACTCAAAATTTCAGCTTTTCTAGAATGACGTAGGTTGGACGGCTATGGGATCTTGGACTTTTTTAATTGATTTCGACAAAGCACCCTACGCTTTTTGGCATAGTCATTCAATATTAAAATTATTTCTTACTTTTTAGTGCGTTGAAAGCGTGTTCTCATCCTTGGAGAGACTTCATGTGCTACATTAATTCTACATAGAAAACTACATTGTCAGCTGGGGTCAATATAACCAATTGTTCAAATTATGTTATTAATATTTATAATTAGTTTTTACCATACATATTATGTATCGAATTCGAATAAAATTCAATCTTCATAATATGTACAGAGAATATAATAACAATGAAGAAGTACTTCAAGTAGTTCAGCCTCAAAATTATAACAAATTTTATTCCAGTATTTTTTGCAACTGGTGGTGAAATTTTATTTTCATCACCAGTTGCGAAAAATTTTACTTTTCGCAACTGGTGATGAAAAGTAAAACATTTGATAACGTCAATGAGTTTTGAAAAGTGTCCCTTCAAATGAAAATATATATTAAACATATATTAAAAAAAATGATTTATTTAAAAAATATATTTAATAAATGGAATTTCTTTTTTCAGTGCATTTGAATAATGAATGCGTGTTTTTAATTTTTTTTTTCGTTGATTTTTTATTTTTCAATATTTATGATGTTAAATAACTAGTTTGGTCATTTATATCTAATTTATTCCTTGATTTCAACAAAAAAACATAATCTACGACCCCGAAAACCCGTAGATACCAAATTTGAATAGAATCGGACCATAATCACAAAAATTGTCCGCCATATTGGAGCCGCCATTTTTTTTTGTACTTTCATAATGAATTGTCACCGGAATTATGTACACCTGCCAAATTTAAAATCAATTGGGTCAAATTTAACTTGTAAGATTTGATCACAGACAGACAGGCACACAGACAGATACCGGGACTGGTGAAACTTAAAATAAAAGCTTGAAAAAAAAAATTCTATCCCAAAAACCCCCACATACCAATTTTGAATAGAATCGGACGATAAGCACAATACTAGCCCACCATATTGGAGCCGATATCTTGAATTTTTGAATTTATTGTCACCGGAATTATGTACACCTGCCAAATTTGAAATCAATCGGATTATTAGAAGGGGGTAAAGTATAACTTGCAAGATTTGATTACAGACAGACAGACACACACATACACCGGAACAAGTGAAACTAAATAAAAGCTTGTAAAATTGGGGTATTCAGATCGACCTCAGGAAAGCGTTCGTATACCAAATTATACAGAACTATCCTTCGAGGTTATGGCGAAATCATTCATCCAATATGGAAAAAAAATCAAGTATGAAGTGATTCAGAATCATTCTTGCAATTCTTCATACGATTCAACAGATTCCGTATATCAAATATGCATTTATCAACATAAATAAGACGTTGATCAATATAGAACTGATCCGATTGGTTTCATTAGGACATTGTTTCCAGATATTTGATTAGACAAATACATATACGATGAACAGTTGAAAATCTTCTGAATACTAACACTACAAAATGGAAAAAACTTAAAATAATAATTTTTTCTCACAAACTCCATCTTTGATTTGGCGAAGATCCTTCCAATTTGCTTGCTGTACTCAGTTGATATGAATGCAGAAATCGTATTTGCTTAGAAACAACTTCTGAGAATGTGGTTAATATCATAGGCGCCCATATAGTAGCCTGTGCTTTTTCAAAAGTAAATGCAGTAGTTCGATAAATTAATCATCAATCAAAAAAATTCCGTATTATTACTCTTGAAATATCTGCCGGATTGTTTTCAATCAGGAAGCCCAGATAAATCAGTAAGCATAATAGCCCATGTCCATAATTGCCGTATGCAAACATTGCATGCTACTCCATGTACGCTGTTCTATATTTTCAATTAATTAATGCTAAATAACCAATCAAAGCGAAGATCATTATCGTTTCATTAAAACAGTCCTATTTGTCTAGTTTCAGATTATGTTAGCGGACTAATCAACTGAAGAAATCTGTTTTAATAAAGATTCCTTATCTCAAGATAATTGTTTCTGATTGAACATACCCGACAAATTTATCTTTTCGGAATTCAGGTTAGTCTATATATTCCTATTAGACCACGGTCGATAATTTTTGAAACAAAAAAAATTATAGTAGAATGAAACTCATTGGAAAAGGAAGAAAATATAACGAAAATGAAAGGAAAAATAATTTACGGGCGATCTGAGGTCGGGAAGTGGAAGGGGGTGAGTTTTCAAGGGTAAAAAACGGTTTATCTCGATTTCCGCCAAACTACGAGTCCTATGGAAAAAAGTTAAATCGCAAAGTTGTAGGTAATGATTTGATCTACAACTTTGGTATTCACACTTTTTTCACATAATCCTAAAATTTATGTGAAAAATTCAAATAACCAAGTTTTTGGGTTTTTATTTTTACCTTTTACAAAAAAAAAATTTTTTCCACGAAATTTGGTGAAAACTTACTTTTTTATGTCCCAAACACAATGTAATTTTTTTTATTTAAAATATTTATTTTTCCTCCTTGTTTTGACTTAATATCGAAGAAGCACCCTAATTTTCAATCAGAAATTCTCCCGTCAAAATATCAGGTTTTTTTAAAAAAGTCAGTGTGCTTTTTGTTCGTTGAAATCTCGACTTTCTGATAGTGTGAAAAAAATATACATTACTGTGGTAAATGTTCTCAGAAAATGCAAAGAAATAACAGGTAGTAAGGCCCAGACCCTCCTAGCCCCTTCCCCACTTCTCTATGAAATACCTTTTGATGGGCTAAAATTTTCCGTCTGTCACTCAGGTATATAAGTTATCTCAAAATAGCAATAGATAGGCATCTACGCATATAATTTAAAGAAGATTCTACAACTTTCTCAAAATATTGTAGATGTCTTATTAAATTCGGATTCGAGTTTTTTTCGTTTCTTTGCATTTTCTGTCATAGTAATGTACTTTTTTTTATACCATCAGAAAGTAGAGATTTCAACGAACAAAAAGCCCACCGACTTTTTAAAAAAAGCTGATATTTTGACGGGAGAATTTTTGATTGAAAATTAGGGTGCTTTTTCGATATTAAGTCAAAATAAGGTGAAAAAATAAATATTTCAAATCAAAAAAATTACAGTGTGTTTGGAACATGAAAAAAGGAGTTTTCACCAAATTTCGTGAAAAAAAAAAATTTGTAGAAGATAAAAATAAAAAACCAAAAACTTGGTTATTTGAATTTATCACATACATTTTGAGGTTATGTGAAAAAAGTGTGGATGAAAAAGTTATAGATATTTTTATTACCTACAACTTTGCTATTCAAGTTTTTTGAATAGGATTCGTAGTTTTGCCGGAAATCGAGATAAACCGTTTTTTACCCTTGAAAACTCACCCCCTTCCACTTTCCCGACCTCAGATCGCCCGTAAATTATTTTTCCTTTCATTTTTGTTATATTCTCTTCCTTCTTCAATGGGTTTCATCCTACTATTTTTTTTTTTCACTTTTTACCATTTTCAAAGGATTTAGCACTGGTCTATATGTTTATGGGTGATCCAAAATGATCAGTCTCATGAACCAGATATTTTCATTTTGTATTGAGATATGCTAGACTCTTGAATAACTGAATTGCTTTCACTGTATCTTTACCATCATCAGGTGTAGGTGAATGTATCAAATGAAAAAGTTTGGTTATAATAAGAGTACAAATCTCTGTTTACTCAATTATCAAATTTCTATGCGAAAAGAACATACCTAGTAAGATAGGTATATTCATCAGATATTTCAATTTCGGCCGAGGTACCAACTAGGAATGTATATAATTCTCCATGGATAGGTTAGTAGCAGCTGATTGGATCAGGATATATTGCATTGTTTGAGTTATAGTTTTTTGTATACAGGGTGTTTCAGAATTCAGTATCAAGATTTCAGGGGCTATTTTTCAGGTCAAAATAAGATTTTTTTTCCATAAACATGAGTCCGCAAACGCTTCGTCACCGATCTACAGAACGTTAAAGTTTCAAGTTTTTTTATTTTTTTCTCCATAGCCCTTTCAGTTTTTGCCATATTAAGATCAAATTTGGAACATAGGTTACGTTCTAAGGTTTATATCATCCAGTATGCAGGGTGATTGCAAGAATCTACAGGGAGATATTTTTTCAGGCCTCATAAACTTTTTTGTAGAGGGCCGCTGGTGGATTCTAACATATGCAATGAATTCTTTGTTTTATTTATAATTTTTTTTCCTCTTGTAATTTTTTAGTGCCCAAATATGAATGTTGTGGTAATTCACTACTCCGTCGCGTGTAAAGTGAGCTTCGTCGGTAAAAAGGATACGGGATAAAAATGCAGGATCCCTAGTACAGTTGCGCGGTATCCATCGGGAGAACTGCAAGCGCCGTGGAAAATCTCGCGGAAGCAAACCTTGGACGCGCTGGATATGATATGGGTATAGCATGTTTTCGTGTAAAACCCTCCAGACAGTTGAATGGGAAACATCCAAATCCCGTACTATTCGTTGAGTTGAGAATACCAGGATTTTCTTTGATAACGTTCAAAATCTCTTCATCTCTTACTGGGTTGCGTGCTTGTCGCGGTCTGCCAGCATCGTGCCTTGGAGTCTGCCGTATTTCCGATGCTGATGTGAATTTATGAAAGTTGGGAAGCCGGCGATTAGGAAATCTTAGCGCGTACAACCTCTCAGTTTCAAGTCCGTTACCATTAGCCAGACCATAAACAGAATGAATATCAGCCATATGTTCAAATGAATATGGTTCAGTTTTCATTTTAATGTTGAACAAATACACTGTGAGACATCCATCAACTTTTAAATAATGTCACATGCTTCAAAACAAACCCAAACGTCAAAATGAAAATGGCAGCCAAAGCCCACTAATTCTCTTTTTTATTGTTTCGATGAAAAATGTAATTAACTCTAGGAAATTACAAAAAATGATTAATTTTTTTTCCCGATAACGGTCGCAGATGCGTGAAAATTAGACAAAAAAAATTATAAACAAACAAATAATTCATTTCATATGTTAGAATTCACCAGCGGCGCGTTCACACAAGTTTATGGGGCGAAAAAGAGTTTGACCCCGAAAAAATATTCCCTGTGGATTCTACAATCACTTGGCATACTGGATATGTGAACCTTGAAACAAAACCTATGTTTAAAATTTGATCCTTATATCGCAAAAACTTAAAGAGCTATGGAGAAAAAAATTTAAAAATCTTGAAACTTCAACGCTCTGTAGAACGGTTACGAAGCGTTCGCAGACACATGTTCCCGAAAAAAAAGGCTTAGTTTGATCTGAAAAAAAAGCCTCTGAAATCTTGAAACTGAATTTTGAAACACCCTGTATAAAGACTCATCTTCTGGCCCAATTATCCCATAAAATTCCTTCAACCGATTCGAAGAACCAACTTATGTGATAACTCAATTCGACATTCATACATAACTGTGATTCCACCCATTCAAATCATAAGTGAAATCTATAGAGTTCTGCATTTGGTACCACCCACGCCCGACGTCATGTATTTCACCAGAACCTGGTTCAGCTTGTTCAGGTGTCGGTTGACTGTTGCAAAACCACATGACACTCATATTTTCATAGTTTATTTACCTTAATTGATAAGGTAATTAATGTATTCCATGTCGTACGTCTTACGAAAATTATTGTCTGTTCATTTTTACACGAAAGTAATTAAACTGTACATTGCTTGTCTTGTACTGGGATAAGAAAAACGCTCATGATTGAATATAAGCTGTTAACAACACAAATTAATTAACAATATGATTGTGGATGCAACAGAGGCATGGGGAAGACAACCTATGAAAAATGATCACCTTTAGACCCATTCATCTTAATGGTATCGGTCTATTGGAAGATTTTCCTGATTATATTTTAATTTTAGACTGTGGAAGGTTACCCAAAAAATCAGTCAAGAAAGTGTTCACACATTGTGATAATTGATAATCTCCTGCATTCCTTTGGTGGAATTTCATAAAAATGTGTGTTTCTAAAAAGTATGGAAATATTATCATAGGTGTGCAATAGATCATATTCAGCGGAAGTTCATTGATATACAGGGTGTAATCTACCCTCTTGCACATCCTTGAATACGAGTGTATAATTCCATTTTATAGCGAATTACAGTGGTTAAAATCCGTTTTTTTTAAACATGTTAAAATTTTGGGGAGCGCTGTCACCTACCCCAGCTTTCTTGATCAGAGCTATAAGTGAACTAATTGCCGGATGCAATAACATTTGAATAATGTGGAATCATGAATTGATTGTTTGGTAGAAGAATCTGAAAATTTTAATTTCGGCTGTTTGCGATATATATTCAATTTCAAAGTGATGAAAACAAACGAACCTCGTTATATCCAAACTAGTAGATAAAGTCAGAACTAGTAGATGTCAACGCAGCTTTGGTACTTATCAAATCGCACTTTTCGATTCAGATTATCAAAAATACAGTTTTAGAAACACAAAAAAAAGGTTTGTTTTTTCAAATTCTTTACGGCCATCATTATGAACAAGTCTTCTTCCCAATAATTTCATAACTATTTGCTCCCTCTTATTCGTCATTCATATCACGTGAACCGTGTTGCCAGTTAGTTGACGATTTAACGAACTTTGGCCGCTTATATCTCAGAAACTAAACATACAAAATCATTTGGACTCACACTTTTTCCTAATGACCCATCCTACTATCTATAACATAATAAAATTGCAGCCGATTCGACCGAGAGCCAATTTTTCATATGTTTTCGTGCAGGGTTCTTTCATAGAGAACGTATAGATGTATGGTGTGCAAATAGGTGTAGTAGTTGTGTATATGTATGTGTATCTGTGTTGTATATACATTTTTATGTATTAAACTTAGTCTATTTTAATCTGAAAGCATGCTATATATCGTTCTCATTGTAATAATTGCAATGACTTGACAATGTAAATTAGTAAATGGACTAAATAAAGGATTTATATATAACCATGGGTAAGATTTTTCCCAGCTTCGATCACTGTCATAAATATGAGCTTGCTGTTAATTTGTTCAGTTTAAATTTCCACACAAGCAATAAATAGAATGCGTGTATATGATCATGGATAGCGGGAAGTTGCTATCGACACAATATTTTCATCAAAAATGATTTTTATGTACCTTCCACAGAGTTCACAACTTGTGCCGTACGAGCTTGTCAGCGAACCTATAATTCCCATACGAAAACCACTCGTACGACGATTTTTAACCCTCACAGTTACCTCCTGCAACGATATAATTATACGCAGTGCATATTGGTAATATTTCGCCAGAGGTAATGAAGGTATTGAATACCTAATTGCAAGAAATAATTACCGAGTATCGGCGGGACGCCCCCGATCGCTTGTAACGTCAATGTTGATTGATAGCAAAACGATGTTGACACAAGAGTGCAACGGTTGCATAACAGGGGAGTTACAGGTCGTCTATAACGACTCCGGTCACCGACAGTCGATCACGCGATGCAGAATGCCGCTGCTACACCTACAAATTCTCGTTCTGAGCGTATCTTCTACTCGATTAGATGCTAGTTATGGTCCGGCTGCATATTTACTGTAAAACTCGTATACGAGTTCCGTTGGTGATGTATTCAGGAATATATGAAAAGCTAGAACACATGGAGAATTTCATAGGAACGGAAAAGTTTGTGAGTTGAGCTGGAAATAATTTGTTTTTGAGTAATCATCCTAAAAACATACATGAAAATTCATGTGAAGTTGATCATTAAATTGTGACATAACATTTCACATGAATTAGTTATTTGCGATCAATGTGATTTCACATTAGAAATTATGCTTGTTGTAAAGTTCAATTGTTGAGTTACCTGCATAACATTCCACATGCTAATAATTTTTCCTTTTAGAGTTGATATACCTTAAATGTGATTTTACACTAACAGTTATGTACAAAAGTTACACATTGGGAAATTTCACTTATGAAAATAATTCTATCGGCTATGTTACTCACTTGTTTTGTGTGATATCTCCCAATTAAGATTAAATTTTTTTTTTTTTTTTTCGTTGATTCATAGGTGAATGTATTTCACTCCTAGCCCCTATGAATACTTTTGTATCAAGTAAAGCTCCTTTGTTGTTATACCATAAGGACGGAAATAATAGTCAGTGACTCATTCTTAGCTTTATGGTGCCCAAGAAAGCCAAGGGAAGAGGGAAAGGGTTCCAGTGGTGAATGAAACGAATTGATCGTTCAGTGTTTCAACCTCTGCGCCGCCGTCGATAAATATCTATACAATCACTAACGTCGACCACAAACTTTCGTTAAAATAGAGGCTGCTTCAAATGCTCCGTAAGCTCTATTGCACGAGCCGGAATGAATTCGGCACCGGTGCAGCTGCTCTTATGGTGTTGTTTCTGAACTAGTGACTGAAGTCACTGACTATTATTTCCGTCCAATGGTATAGTACTATTTATATGGTAAGATCACACAGCAAATGATATTAAACCACTTGATGAGTGCTAAATATTCTTACATGTCATGAATTGAATAAAAGGATTACCTATATATCGTGTAGTAGAAGTACCCTATCCACCGTTACTTATTTGGACCATAGTTGGGGTACAATCACACAATTTCCAGGCGTGTTTTTTTAAGTCAATTTCTCAATAGATCTAAAAATGAAATTTAGATTATTTATGAAACAAATTTGAAATTGAAAAAAAATACAAAAATTCATTTATATTATCTTCCACAATCAATTAGAATGCTATAGGGAAGACAAGTAATTTGCTTACTGGTCTCAGGTGGGCTAGAGATTTTCGCATTGTCTCAACAGATGTACCATTGCTTGCTTCCATTGAGATGGAAAACTCTTTGTTTCTATAACAGAATTGAAAATATGAGTGATGTGATCATGCCCACGATTTTTCAAGCAACGACAAAAGGAGGAGGTTCTCTAGTCGACGCCGACGCGTATATTTTTTTATTTTTCATGTATGTCCACGCATAACTTTTCACAGAGAAGTGCGATTTTGATGATTCTTCCTTGTATAGAGAATTGTAAGGGTAGGAAAATAGAGGATTGATTGTTCACCCACTGAATTTTCACCTGTTAACCAATTCCACCACTCATAACTTTGTACTGGGTTATCCGATTCAGATGATTCTTCTTACAAGCTTTTATTTAGTTTCACTTGATAGTAAGTAAGTTCGTTCGTTCGTTTGTTAGTTTGGCTCAAATCTTCATAATTTTGATGACAATGCTTCAAAGGAATTTTGTTAGAGAGAAAAACAAAATGGCGGCTCCAAGATGGCGCACGAGATTTGTAATTATGGTCCGATCAGATGTTAAATAGGTGAATGGTGTTTTCGGGGTCGGAAATTATGAATTTTTTGTCAAAATTAATTCATTCAAGATGGCGGCTCCAAGATGGTGGACGAGTGTTGTGATTATGGTCTGATTCGATTCAAAATTGGTATGTGGGGGTTTTCGCGGTCGAACATTTTGAATTTTTCGTCAAAATTCATAAAATTGGCGGCCCCAAGATGGAGGACGAATTTTGTGATTATGGTCTGATTCGATTCAAAATCGGTATGCGCAGGTTTTCGCGGTCGAAGATTTTGAATTTTTGTCAAAATTCATAAATTGGCGGCCCCAAGATAGAGGACGAGTTTTCTGATTATGGTCATATTTTATTCAAAATTGGTATGAGGAGGTTTTCAGGTTTGGAGATTATGGATGTTTTGTCAAAATCTATAAATTCAAGATGACGACTTCAGGATGCCGCATGAGTTTTGTAATTAAGGTCAGATTCTATTCAAAATTAGTGGGAGTTTTTGGGGTCGGAGGTCATGACTTCTTTCATCTCATAACTCACAGGAAAGAGACGTCGCGCGAATTATAATGAGGTTATCACTTGGCAACCAATCATTGTCCAATCAAATTAATTGGTACCTACTTTTATGAACACTTCGCGCGACAAGATTTTTGAAAACAAATAATTCAACAGAAAAAAATTAAATTATTGTGAGCGATGACTTGAATTTGTTTTATACGTTTCAGTACTAGGTTCGAATGAAAGGTTGTCTTCAAAAAGTTTTTTTATCAGTTATTTTCAATAAATAGGGTATACCTCGGAGTTGCTCCTATTTGAATTTGAAAAAAATTCACCCCAAGGGTAGAAAAATAGAGGATGATTGATTTTTCACCTGGGACCCGATTTTGTTAAAAGTTGGCACACGTATGTAGTTCTGATGACACTACAACATAATATGATAATGGAGACGGAAGAGAGTCGAAGGAACTCCTCAACAGTTTGAAACAGCTACCTCGTGTTTGGAGTAATTATAGTATATAACAGTTAATAGTTGAAGTTAGGTAGGTGAGTAAGTATTTCAAAATTAATAAAAATTGAGTTGGTAGTAATTAGTGGATTTCAGCCACATAAGATAAAAAATAAAAACAAAACATAAAACCGTCGAAAAAAGAAATTGAAAAGCGAAAAATAAAATAAACCTCTCTAGTCTTAATAGCTCCTAAACTAATGTATGTAACTGATTTTGAGTCGTCGCCAACAAAGATTATTGAGTTGAAAAAATAAAAATGCAACGTGAAATCTCCAGCGATAAACAATAATGTTACAAAAATGCGCTCTCCGCACGACCACTCTCAACGACGAGTGCTCTCACGTGTGTGTCCGTTAGAATAAGATGTCTTGTTGATTTGAACATTTGGAAACCCTCGGCAATTTCCGGCAAAGGACGCGCTGTCGCCCATCACTCGGCAATCATTTTACGTAATTAAATTGCATGAATGTTTGACGTCAATTCAGAATTGCTTACTTACATTAGTTCAGGGGCTTAGTTAATGAGGATAAAAAGTTTTTTTTTTGGCTTTTTTTATCGGTTTAATTTTTTGTTGAGAAGTTTTCATTTGCGAACTTACAAGATATCGTTGTAATAACTCTCAGTTAGTTACTCGTTACTCTCATGTTCATTCAGAATATTTCAATATAAGTGAATATCAAAATATCATCAACGTATTTCTTCGATAATATGAAATCATGTTCCTTGAATTAGATGTGGCATCACCACCGAATGTTTGTCTTTTCTCGTAATCAATTGATTTCTATGATATGGATTTTTTTTCAAATGTCAAACAATGAGTTCATTTCATCTATATGCATTTTCAATTGATTCGAATCAAAACGATAAATATGGGGATATTATGTAGGTTGAGAGTAATTTAGATAAGTTCTTGTATTTCATTTTGTATTATTATGTTTACAAAATGCTACCAGGTCATTTCCATGTACCAGAACAATACCACACATGGTTCAGATCGAAAGGTCAACAGAATAATACAAGTACCCATGACAGAAGTCATAGATATAGGAAACTGGGGTGTGCCAGCTCCAGCTTAACCCAAGTCATTGTGTACCGGGTGTGAGCTGAAAAAATCAAGATCGATTTCGAAGTAATCCGAAGACAAAAGATCATATGAAACAAATATGCAATATGCTCAATATTTAAAGAAATTAACAAACATGTGTGATTAGGAATTGATAAGTTATTTTTGGAGGTTTTTAAAAAACAAAGCAATCTACGTTGTCCAGTATACCAGCTATAGTGATTGCATAAGTATCATAAATTAGAAAAGGAAAACATTCTCAATTGAAAATTGAATAGAAATATTTTTCTGTGAATTGAAAAATCCCCGATGAAAATGAAGTAATTTTTTGGAAATGTCTAACAGAAATCAACTACTTTCCCGGCTAAGGCCACGCTGGACATTGAACTACATATATCAGATGTAGTTCAATGTCCAGCGTAGCTTTAGCCGGGGAAGTAGGTGTTTTCTGTTAGACATTCACAAATTACTTCATTTATATCGTGGATTTTTCAATTCACAGAAAAATATTTCTATTCAATATTCAATTGAGAATGGTTTCCTTTTCAACATGAATCCCCACAAGAGTTATCTTGACGATGGAAGATAGTGACTAAAGTTTATCTTTCAGTCGCAGATTTTCAACAAATCAATCTATCATCAATCAATTGATCAAAACAATGGTATAATTCATTTATTGAATAATATCGGTCAAAGGTGTATAATGGAGAGATTAGCATTGACAAAATGAAGTCATCATTATAATTATAAACGAAGCTGATGAAAAAAATCAGATTATAAGAAGAAAAACCAGTAAGTGGTTCGAAGTGGTACTGTCTCAAAGGATTCGGTATTGGTGTAGGTCCAGATACTGAGGAATGCCAGAACTCATTCAATAAACGAACGGGTTATTGAATCATTAATAAAATATATCGGCATCAGCAATGAATAGTATTATAAAACCAAATGAAGCAACCAATTTACATAACTACAAATTCATTAAAAAGTTATTTTTGAATCGATTAGTATTCAATTATCGACTGATTATTGATATAAAACTTTGATTTATGAATTAAGTCGATTTGAATGGCGTTATTAAATATGTAGGGAGTCCGGTTTGGTCAATTGAGAAATCAATTTGTAGACCAGCAACGAAAACAAATAGGAGTTGCAGTGGTTCGTAAATAATTTACATGTCAACATTTATAAGGTAACACCTTGTCTGCAACGCTATTACACATGTCCACTCCACAATCCCAGCTAGCGCTGTAAATTGTGGACTGGCCTACTAGTGCTGTTTAAAGCAATGCGCCATTGCAGTTTAATAGTCTAGTTTTCTGGAAAAATTATACGTAGTGTTCTTACACTAAATGGGATTTCAAGAAGATTTGAATGGATGACAATAGACGTAAACGGGATTATATACATACAAATCTCCACTTGTATCCCGTACTACAGATGTATGCTTATAAGTTCTTCCATTGCTTGTGAGAATTCAGTCATAATTATACTCATCTTACTGATAGCAACGAAGATACTTGTGATAAAATTGAACAGTAAAGCACCAAAGACATAAAAATATACCAGAAGAAAATAAGCAGGAAAAACCCGAAGATTTAGAATAAAGAAACAGTTAAATCTATGGAAGATGAAATCTCAAGCATACGGAAAGTAAGCATGATTGAAACCAAAATTGGCTGAAGAGTGTGGAGAATCAAAAAACAATACACTGTATGGAACACAGTATAATTGTATATATATAGTTCATAAATTACGACTAGACTAGAACACTAGAAAATATGAATCAACAAACAATATAATGGAAGATATTACAGGTGGTGGAATAGTTGTATATAATATTGTTGTCAATCAAAATATGTATAGAAAATGGACAGCTAAATAAACCTTGAAAATGGAAGTTTTATGTATCGAAGGTGAGTTGTCGAAATATGGTGAGATTTTTTGGAATAGCAAACTTTGCAACTGTTGAACGAATACGAAAAAAATCTTTTGTTTCTGAAAATATTCATTGTGATGGAAAATTATTGTAATCACTCTTCAGTAGGCACCTAAGATACAGTATATACAGGCGTTGTAAACAAATGATTGTCAAAATTGTGATATATGTAAAATATTATACTGTGTTGTAGTATATATGTAGTGTATGTGTATATTTCAATAAGTTAATGTATATTTTGATGATTTAGGTCAATTGTATATCAATGGTTGAGTTGTAAAACTGCCTAAGCTGAACTTCACCTTTTCATCAATTTTTTTCCTCTTTCAATAGTGTGTATATTTTCTATTTCGATGAATGAAGCTCATTTATTATTTTTGTTATTATGTCATCCCTCAGAAATATAAAGGAATGTTTTCAAATTGAGATATTCCAGAAAAAATCAATCAAATCAATCAATCAAATATTGAATTTCAATTAGGGATATGCCATCTCAGGCATTTTGCGATGTTATTTTTTGCTCAGTTTTCCAAACATCAGTCGATCAATGGTATCGAAAAATAGTTACTAGTTCCGAAAGGTGCGAATTATCTCCTAAAACAGAAAAAATAATGTATCATTGCAAAGTGTGTACGTATCAATGAAGAAATTACGAACTCGTGTTCAAAATCACTAAACCAATTGCAGTTGTTGGGCAATTTTCGATATTCACGATACCAAAAAAATGTTTCGATCCCAAGCACGCTCCTATTTCGAACGGATTACGTGAAACTGACCAAATAGATAGTGGTAAAAAATTGTTACGAAAATTATCAACCATATAATGGATTATGATCGGTGAGAAAATAATTTGACACATTTTCCGCTAGTTTACCTTTTTATAATGATTATTTCAAAATATATTCACTGAAATATATTTAAACCCAGATTCAAATGATCAAGAGAAAGTCAGGAGCTAGATAATGTAAACATTTTTTTTTTTTAGAATGTGACTCCAGTTGATTTGTTGAAAATATAAACAGGATGTTCATAAAATCAGATGTGGAATCATCTGCGACTGGAAGATAAACTCTAGTCACTATCTTCCATCGTCAAGATAACCTCTTGTGGGGTATTCATGTTGAAAAGGGAAACATTCTCAATTGAGAATGTTTCCCTTTTCAACGTGACTCCAGTATTTATTAGTCTGAGTAAATTGGTATTCATATATCAAACTGGCTCAATAACTGATGACAAGGACATTAGTGATGATGAAATCTTGGGATATTTCAAATGGTATTGTAATAGTGGTGCCGTGAATTTGATAAAAAAATTTGGGGGTAGAAAATTGGAATTTACAATTATTTTCCTGTGTTTTCACTAGAAATAGTCTTTCGGGATTGGGTCACAAGTTTTTCAACAAATCCAAATTTTATTAGTTTTTTGGATACCTTCTAGTGCATCATTCTGAGTGAAAATAGAGTTCTATATAAAAATTTAATTCCAATTGAGTTTAAAGTAGTGAATACTTCGTAGTTAGTATCCAAATTCAGTTGCCAAGGATTAAATCACCGATATGTTGTGAGATAAATCAGTGAATATATCAATGGGGTGGTGAAATTTTTTTGTGATCAGTCAACAAACCTAATTTTTTGTAACAGAAATGACTATTTGTCAAATAATCTAGAGGTCTCAAGGAAAAACAGGAAAACTATAGAAAAAGCAATTTTTTCCCTTAATTACTCAACATCTTCACGGTGTTTCACATATTTCTTTCCTTATTTATAATCCTTCATTACAAATTCTGATAACTAAACATCTTATAGGTGAATTCACCAATTTCTTTGATCAGATTAGGAGAATTCACTTTGTCTTAGTTTCAGAGAAATAATAAACCTAGTGAATAAAAAAGTGGAATTCTTCACAGTTAATGATGACAAAATGAAGGCTCTAGGAATATCCTATTCGAACCGCTAAATATAACTCATATAATTCATTGCATATCCACAATACTGCTTCAAGTTACAAATCGATCATCAATGGTCGCAGAATTTTGAAATGACAATTCACAGTGCAAGTCACCATTCCATTCACAGTAATACTCCAAATCCTTTGCATTCGGAATGTTTTTGATATACGGATATCAAAAATAATATTAAGCGGTCCCAAATTCAAACCCGATAGTACTTCCAGAGTCGATGCAAATTCGAAAGAACATAACATTGAAATCATGTATTCCATGAGTTTGCTAGTGATACATATAATTATACATTCAACAAAAAAAAACTAGTTACTTGGGCATCCAGACGGAAATTGATGTCATTTATTTAATTAGTTTATCTCAATTCAGTTTGAGTGTGGGAAATGATCTCGATATTGATTGTATCGAATATGTTCTCATAGTATGAAAATAATTTCTCATAAATCATACTGCTGGTTTTTTTGGTGGAGGAAACATACTGTTAATATCACATCAAAATTATTTCTTTTACAATCACTATCGAATCTGTTTTAACCAAATGAGTTTTGTTCAAAAAATCGGAGCTGATAATATCAATTGGGACGACTCTATCGTATTCACCTTCTATGTAAATTACAATAAATTGTTTACTTAATTTTTTTAATCATATCCACAGCTGCATTTTCTGTGGAGCATTATCGAATGGATGTCGTTCCATGATCTCGGCATATCTCAGCCTAGATCTCGCTCAGGATCGACCACTTCCTTTTGTTTCGCTCACTATAAGGCCTGCTTTATTAATAGACATCCATTAATTCAAAAATGAATCCACTTTCTACTTCATATTCCCGTTAATTAGCAATTCACTCCTACACAGCGTATACGAGCTCGATTTTGTTCCATTTTGTTTTATTTTGCCAAGCCAACTACCGCAATCCATTCCTCATGATTATTTACACTGCTAGGACCAATGGCAGGCTCTGTGAGCGGCCCAAAGACCAAAGTTATTATAAGCTGACAGTTCGAGATATGTGGTTTTGATATAAATAGTAATAAAGCATTTATATGGTGGGTTTGGTCACAAATAATATTGAATTTATATCAACAGCGGCGTTGGCTTGCATGTTTACCAATAGTTCGGGATTATGTAAACTCGGTTGAGGTTTCTCCACAGTTCTCCTATGTAACTGTATGATATAGAACCTGAACTATCACATTGTTAGGAAAGAAAAACATGTTCACAGGATCTTGAAGTATTTATTTTTACTTTTGAGCGAGGCAGGGAAAGTAAAGTATTCGAAAATAGAAAACGAATTCGAGATAGTGGTTGAAGATCGTATACTAAATATATAATATTCGTATGTCTGTATATATATAAATTATATATATATATATATATATTTATATATATAAATATAATATATATATATATATATTTATATAGTGCTCGCTAAAATTTTGGCACCATGTGGGAATTTTTTTATTAATAGTTTCTCAGAAAATTTTATTCCTCATAAAAGTTGGTGCAATCAATTAGACTAAATACGTAAATGGCCGTTATTATCAGTGGCGTGCGGCTAAGCGAGAATCGGGAGATATTTTAAATTCACTAAGTGACACTACTATGGAAAATATCGGAAAATGTTATCGAAAAAGTTGTTCACAATTAGAAGTTCAGTCTACCAATCACTAATTTCAATAACTGCTCAATGATTTGGCCTCAATTTTTAATGGGAATTATCTACAATAATTTTTGCGTAGTAAATTATAAATTAGCCTAAATTGTCTGTCAAAGCAATCAACTGATCTAACAAAATCTTGAAGATGAGTTCAAAAAAATAGTAATGGAAAGATAATGAAATGAAGCTGGGATTATTGAAAAAGAGGTCAATCTTTATTAAAAAAATATTTGCTGACTAATTAATAACCACAAAATAAATATTCAAATTAAGACTTGGTAGGTAGGTGTACCTACCTAACAGGATAAGAGGGTATATCTCCTAATTGCAAACAACTTTTTCAATAACATATTTCGATATTTTCCATAGTAATGTCACTTTACTCTGTAATGAATTTAGAATATTGGCCGATTCCCGCTTAGCCTCACGCCATTGATAATAACGGCTCTGCGCGTATTTAGTCTAATTGAATGCACCAACTTTTATAAAGAATGAAATTTTCTGAGAAGCTATTAATAAAAGAAAATCCATATGGCTCCAAGATTTTGGCGGACATGTATATATATATATATATTATATATATATTATATATATATATATATATATATATATGTATCTGTCTGTCTGTCAGTGATATTGAAAATATTCATAATTTTCTCTGTATTTATTATTTGTTGATTATTTCAATAAATCATAAACCTGCGAATAAGAAAAGATATATCACCAGGAAGATCAGTCGCCAAGTAAATATTGTAAATATTGTAAATATTGTTATAGTTTGAAATGAAATTATTCTTTCTAAATGTTCACTATTCCATTGTATATTCTGATATGCCAAAAAATATTATAATTTTTGGTAAAGCAGGCTATTTAGCAAATATTATCAGACATTCTATACTCACTTTACTTCACTCTATATCTAGAAATGGATATTGTATGTGCACTAACTCTCAATGCCATACGTAGCCTCCAATAAGTACTGCACAATATAATACCTTTTGTTTTGAGAATAGCCCAGACTACATTTAACGAATATCAATCTCTAAGTTTTCCAGAGAGGTGCTTGTTCAATGTCAGTGCGTTTTCTAAAAGAACTTTTGAAAATTTTAACTATTATCATTAGCAAGAATTAGTCGTTCAACATTCACAGATTTCATTTTAAACTGTCAGTTTCGCAACAGGAGTACTATGATGAAGTCATTGAGATTGAGAAAAAACATAAGAATAACAAATAGAGAAAAAAAGTTTGAGAAAAATAAATATCTATTTGGTTGAAGTTGAAAATATTTCAGTATCCTGGTCTCAAAATAGAATTTTAATTTGATGGGTAGCTTTGAATAATCAATTCTCAAAACATCAAAAAGCCATTCGCCTGGTTAGGAAATGAGCATAACCAATGCTACCAAATTCAATATCGTTATTTAATAAATGATTTCACAAAAAAAGTAATTGGAATAGTAACCCACCTATCTGTCAAACACAGGTTTCATTGATTTCTAACACAATTTTTGAAGTCAGAAGATACTGTTTGGGAATATTTATTGCTGAAGTGCGCTGCCTACAAACACACAAAGATACTTTTCTGTGTTTTTTGAGACATTATAAGTGATATAAATTGGAATTTTTTCGAAATTTCGTATTCTCACTACATTTATCTTCATCTGAAGTCGCTCGTGAGTAAATCTGAAGACTGATTGTTAATCTCGTTATCATCCGGTATACAGTTCAGTACACCAGAGCATCCATTCTCCTGAATATGAAATGTGACTGTGCAACTCTCGAGTAATTCCAATCAAGAAATCATTGTTTGAGGTATGAATCAATATCCCAATATCGATAACTCTATACAATGAAATCGACCGATTCTATCTTCCACCTAATTACAAAACAAATGTAGCGTTGCTATTACAATTAGGGCCGGTTAATTGGCTAGTTAGGCACAAACCGCAACCCCACAGCTAGTGTGATGCTATCTGCTTTGTTTCCTCGTGCATTGACGTATTAGCCATTGTGGATAGTGATAGTGCATTCAGAAATTATATAATACGAAAATTCCAATCTTGAGTAATATAAAATAATGCTATAGTGCTATATATATATATATATATATATATATATATATATATATATATATATATATATATATATATATATATATATATATATATATATATATAGCACTTTAGCATTATTTTACAGTATTCAAACTGTTTTGGGGGTTACAGTCAGATTTATCTTTCATCAGGCCTCAATGATTAAAAGAAAACTCGTTGTCACTTGTGAAGCTTTCGGAATGTCTTTATTCTTTTCTCAAGATATATATAAAATGATACAAAAATTGTTTAAAAACAAGTGATGTATATTAACATTATGCTGTCCTATCGAATATTGCAATTTTTACTTTCAAACCTCAAGTTAGTATCACAAATCTTTTGATTACCAACATATTTGTAATTTTTTTATCATTTTATGTCATGAGAAAAGAAAAGGACATTCTGAGAGCTTGACAAGTAACAAAGAGTTTTCTTTTAATCATTGAGGCCTGATGAAATATAAATAAATGAAAATTAATTGAAAAATAGAAAAGAGAAGTGTTTAATATAAAATAATTTCAAGATGAAAATTTGGATTGAAGCCCGGGACTCGAAGTGATGGCGCATTTGCTGTTTCAGATGGAGGAAAACCCGGAGAACAACACCATCAGAATTCAGATCATCAACTTTCTCTTAGAAAAGGACACATGCTCCCTGGGAGATGAGAGAATCAATCTTGGAAAATACACGGGAGTCATCGAAGAGGTGCCAACAATTAGAATAGAGGTGTTTGCAATATCCCGTATAGTGTCCATTGGAAATGCTGCCGCTATGACTAGATATGTCATAGATTTAATAAAGAGTATTAATTCCATGCTTAGCAGAATATCGGTCTAACTTTGAACATTGTCCAATTTACTACCATCAATTGAAGAAACAGGTTTCAAATGTATAACAAAAATTTTTGGAAATGTTTGAATATGAATCATTTTTTTGAATTCTCTTTTCATTCCACAGGTCGAACAGTATAGACTCACATCGTCAGTCAAAGTCTCCTCTTCTGTCAACAGTTCATTACATTGTGTTAAATTCACGACTTCGTTTGGCAAGTCTGAAATGGGGATTGAATGATCCCAGAAAGATTCAAAAGTAACGGAGCAGTAATAACAAAAAGTACATCTATATATAGACTTCAGCTGATCGGCCAATGTCTCCACAATTTTGGAATTTTGAGTAGATAGATATCTTGTCCAAGCAATGGAAGCTTTTTGATTATCATTCATGATACCAAGATCGTTTGGTGATGAATGATTATCTGCACTCGACTTGTTTAAATTTTCATGTAAACCTACGAGAAGGTATCTTAGAAACTCTTCCGAATCTGATGGGTCATATATAATATATATATATATATATATACCGGGTGTCCCAGAGCTTTTAGGCCAGCAGATATTTCAGTTATTTGCAGAAAAGAAAATTGAAAAAAAATACGTATCGTAGGAGACCATAAGCTCGTTCATGCAGCATAACGAAATGTGCCCCCTGGCAAACAACCCCCGAGAAACCACTCCAAACTTTTGTTTTTCAAATTGCACCCCCATGTTTGTTGCTGTTCAACTTACAGCCCGTTTCATTCCTTATTCAACGATAAGTCGAGAAAATTGAATTCGTTAGTGAGTACTATTAATTGGACTGAATGAATGGTTCCACGTTGTAGAGACAAAAAAAAGAGGATGTGAAAGAAAAAGAGTCAATAAAATGGTAAAACTTTTTGTGCTTCGTTTTATTCCTACGGTACCTGGATGACAAATTGCGATCAGTCGTGATATTGTTGTTGAATATCGACATGCCTTTTACCCCCACTCCGAACCAATACGTTGATATGCTTCTAATTTTTGGTGAATGCCAAAAGAATAAAAGTGCTGCGGAGAGGCTGTATGAGCAGCGCTTTCCTGATCGTCGACATCCAGGTCGCAATACGTTTACGTATGTAGAAAATACAATGCAAACGGTATAATTTCCAGGGAAAACACCTCAAGCACATCCTACTCCTGTGCGCACTGAGGAAAAATTGTATAAATGTGTTGGCCTACGCCGAAGCACATCCTCATATTTTGGTTCGTGCATTGGCGGTGGGGATTGGGATCAGTAAGTGGTATGTGCACATAATTTTCAAACAGTACAGGCATCATCCCTTCAAAATACATTCACACCAAGGACTCAGACCTACAGATTTCGAAAGACAAATTGCTCACATTCAAGTTTTAGTCCATGACAATCCCAACTTTCTCGATCAAATCTTGTGGACTGATAAATCCCGCTTCCATGATAATGGCACTGTTAACCGACATAACATGTACTATTGGTCACAGGACAACCCTCACTGGATACGAGAAACCAATTTCCAAACAATGTGGGGTGTGAACGTGTGGTGAGGTTTACATAATGGACGTCTCATCGGCCCTCAATTTTTTCAAGTCACTTTGATGGGCCACCGATATCTACATTTCTTGGAAAATTGTATTCCTGCATTACTAGAAGATATTCCAATTGAAAAACCACAACAAATGTGGTGGCAACAAGATGGGGGTCCTGCACATAACCATAATATAGTTACTACATTCCTCAATAATACCTTTCAAGACCGTTGGATTGGAAATAGTGGACTGTTCGATGACCTGAATGTTCTCCAAATCTGAGTCACTGGACTTCTTTCTATGGGGATATTTGAAACGGGTTGTCTTCGAAACTCAACCAATAAATATTGATGATTTAACCCAGAAAATTTCAGAGGCCTATAATACTGTTACTCCGTAAATGATTAGAGCTTCCTGTACTCGCGCGCTGATTCGGCGACTTGATGCATGTGTGACAAGTGCTGGCCAACATTCTGAACAATTTCTGTGGTATAATGTATTATTAAAAATACAGATGAGCTTATAAATTAATATTTCATTCGTATTTTTATTTGCCATAATTCTGCATGCCATTCTGCATGCCATTCTAGCTACCATGAATGAGAAATTAAAAAGACTGTAAGTTGAACCGAAATAAACATGGGGGTGCAATTTGAGAACCAAAAGTGAGGGGTGGTTCCTCGGGGATTGTTTGCCAGGGGGTGGATTTTGCTATGCTGCATGAACGAGCTTATGGTCTCTTACGACACGTATTTTTTCTTCAATTTTCTTTTCTGCAATTAACTGAAATATCTGCTGGCCTAAAAGCTCTGGGACACCCGGTTTATATATATATATATATATATATATATATATATATATATATATATATATATATATATATATATATGAAAACAAATCTTGTCTTAGGTCTGAAGAATAGAGTCATCAAGTTAACCCATCCAACTTTACAAATAGAAGGCATGAATGAACTGAAAAACATTCTCACAGAAAACTCGTACCCCAAAAAATGTATTAACAAGTTATTATTCAAAACCCAACACAGAACAAATTTGAATAACCTCCAACACCAAAGCGACAATAATAGTTTGAACAGTAATAATAATAATAATGATGACAATGTTGTCTTAGCAAACCCAAATAACGTGGTATATAGAATACTCCCATATATAAAAGAACTGACTTCAAAACTAATCAATATTTTCAAATCTCAAAATTTCAAGAGATATACAATTAAAAATTTCATAAAAACTAAATATCCATGCTTGAATTGTGATAAAATATATATAGGCCAAACTAGCAGGAATTTAGCGCACGCATTACCTCACACAAAAGTGACTGCAACCTGAATAAAAACAGTTGTGCACTTGCAGAACACACGATAAAACTTAATCACTTCTGTAATTTTAATAATCCAGAAATATTAGCGATAGAAAGAAACCAAGAAAAAAGGAATTTTCTGGAAATGGTTCACATAAATAATCAACCGGCGTGCATGAATAAACGTTCTGACATATCAAATCTATAGCTATGTGTTGAAAATGGACAACAAGAGCAGAGCCCTCCCTGATAACCCGTAAAATAAAACACCTTTTTCCAGTAGTGAGAAAAACAAATCGATAATAGATATTTGTACGAATTTATCTTTGTTTTCAATCTCTTTCTTTCATAGTCGAAGTAGACAGAGGTCTCATTGTTCTTCGAAATATTATATACCTGTATAATAAAAGTGTTTGTGTTTTAGTGGATTGCATTTTATGTATGTTTTAATATTGTGTCTCGCTATTTTTTATTTGTAACAGTCTCACGTTGGTAAGTTTCTTATATTTTTCCAAGTTCCTTTTGTGATTAGCAATTGTTTTTTTGTATCTAGATGTCTTGAAAATTAAATAAAATGAATTTCGAAAGCTTGACAAATAACAGAGAGTACTCATTACATTGGCCTTCTGAACTGCCTGCAACCTCAGGAGAGAGATAAAAAATTTCCATTATTTCTCCTCTAATCCTCCTTTCGATATATATATATATATATATATATATATATATATATATATATATATATATTTATATATATATATGACCGTTCATCTCTCTCCCAATTAACAACGATGTCAATTCTAAATGAATAGATATCATTTTGAAGTTATTCGCCTCTTGAATGTTTCCATATAAACAGTTTCCCTCAACCAAATTGACTCATATAGCCCAACAAAAATAATTTCAATTGAAATTGTGAGTATAATGTCTTGCTCATTAAAACACTCAGGTTCAATCTCATGCATGTATTCCAGCAACATTTCGTAACGAATTCAAACTGACTATCAGAGAAATATCAATTTATGCTAACTACATACTCATTTTCATAGCTGGCTACTTATAGATGGTGCAATACTCCGTGGTCGCTTATTTGCGATTTTCTGTCTACCATTAATTCCACAAATACAACAAAAAACAGGAATAATTACACAATATATTTTTAATACCCTCATCACAAAATAATCAAACAAATAATCTATTGATGTAATGTGCAATTATGAAAACCTATTTGCACGGTAATTAATCGAAAATGAGATTGATTAAACGATTATTCCAACAGTTCAATTCAAAAAAACTTGGAAGCACTTTTGATTCCATCATATGGGTGACTATAATTTGGTTTTTGGTTTTATCGAATATATGAGCTTTTCTATACCACAGTTAAGTGAAAAATCAAGGACGAACAGCACGAAGACTTCGCCTCTGTTGAAGAAACGTATTGTTTTATCCTAAATTTACGTTACATAGAAACGAAATGGTATTTACGGCACCAAAGGGGAGTATACATCGGGCATGAGTTACCCCCTTCCTAATTGTTCTTCGGAGTTGATCAGTTTCACTAAATCATTCATGGGAAGCCATGTTTGATATAACATCAAATTACGAAAAAAATAACGGTTACACTCTTTATATACATCAACGTTTGATTTTATATTTATTAATAAGTAGTTAATTGAAACTCACCATCACTTGAAGAAGATCCAACGTGGGATCCACCATCTCCTGAAAAAACTGTTTCCATAAATACATATTTTAGATTTTGACAGGAATGAGAAGATCTCAAAAAAACATTAGTAATAACTGATTCCATCAGGTTTTTATTAGTTGATTACTCGATATAATGACCACGAGAAAAAACAAAGCACTAACCGACAATACATAGGCTTGTGGGTTTTTAGTATTAGAAATTACTGCTTACCAAACTAATAAACACTTCAGAAATAAAAGCAATTATTATAATGTGGTTAATAAATATTTGTACACGCTTTTTTCTGATGTAAATAACCGCATTATCCCAACATGAATTACATTCGAAATGATTATGAGATATCTAAAAATACGCAGGGCCCTATGGAAGGTGAGTCATTCATTTATTGTGTATTTCAAGGGGCTATGAAAACAGAAATGAATATGAAGGATACATTTTTTCTAATAAAAAATGACAGAAACAATGAAATTCGCGTCGAAGGAAGTTTTTCCTGTGAGTTAAAAAGTGTTCACGTGACAAGAATGTATGCATTCAGACATGATTTTTTTACTTTTCTTGATTTACAGAGTATGAAATTCCTGTTTCCTGATTCACTCACATTGTCTAAGTTTGAATCATGGGAAATTTTCTGTTTTTAAGTTCCAAGATTTGAGTTAACGATTGGCCGGCAAATCCATCATTTGAAATAACATGAACATTAGGAACCCAAAAATTACTTTATCATTTTCTAAATCCGATTTCCCATTGCTATGAATCAAATCATAATTATAAAACAGAAATGCACTCTCTATTGAATCTCACTCTAAAAATTCAAACAGCAATTTTGAATATGCGAGAGTAGCATGACAAAATTGGCAGTGACGAGCTTTTTGGTTAATTCATTAATTTATCAACTTAATTATACTGATTACAAACAGACAAAGTCAAACGACATGTATCAGTTGGAAGAGTAAAAAACGGATTATTAGCTATATTACAAACAATAGAATTATTTACAGAATATATATAAAAGCCACACCAACAAATTAGGGTAAAGTATCCAATAGTTGTCACAAACCAGTTATTACGAAATTTTATTGAAATTTCGTAATTTTTTAAATCTATGTCCTTAGAGTGCCAATGATTAGGTACTTTACCCTACATATATAAAATGGCAAAACGAATAAAATATGTGTTTGTAGTTGTCCCACAGATAAGGTAGTGGTGAATTCTTAGGAATGTTCAGAAAATCATAGGTTCTCAAGAAGTTATTTACAGTGACTAGACAATATGGGAGTTTACATAGATTTTGGAAGTGTTGCTCCTGATTCTCAGTCTGATATCAGGTACATTGATGTGAATATTCATCATAAGCTATGGTTATATATATATATATATATATATATATATATATATATATATATATATATATATGTGGGAAGTGTTGGGTGGCTAGGTACATTGAAGTTTATCCAAGCTTTCGGAAATGTTTATTTCCATCATCAGGGAGAAACTTTGTTGAGGTTGGTTTCAATTATATTAAACATATTCATCTAACATAGTGATAGTGTGTATATACAGTTGTTACTATTTTTCAATATAAGCGGCAACGTCGCAGCGCTGAAAATATGTTAGATCGATAGAGCAAAACTAATTACCCAAGAAACCAAATTTTCAAAATTTTCCTGTATCTTGTTCTCCAGAAGCGTCTTATGGGCCATCGAGTTTGGGACACCCCGTATATATATATATATATATATATATATATATATATATATATATATACTTTTAATTAATTATATTTTATTTTATAAAGGTAAATTCTCTGGTAACCCAGTTTTTGATAAAAATAATTGTACAGTTATAAAATATATAATTAACTATTTTCAAACTAAAATATCGTTGATGAATTTTAAACAAAAATTTTTAAGAAATGGTTGAAATTTGTCTGTGCCGATATAAAAAGAGATGATACTGAATGAACTGGAGTCTCTAATTTGATATAATGTTAACGTTGAATCTGCTTGCCTTCTTTGTTTCTCTTTATTGAAGAATAATTGAATGAATGAAGATCAATTGCACCTCTGAATTGAATACCACAATTTGTGTCACTCTCTGACATTCCAACATACTTCTGCGCGTTCAAGTACCAGTAGATACAGCAGAATAGAATAATCAGTTGCAATAACTGTCCGTCGGTAAAAGGTAGTTTTCTTTGGATAACTCATTAGAAGTAATTGAAATTTGACACAACGAATGACTGTTATCATCCTAATTCGATATTGATTACAAGTAGTTTTTGCGCAATGATCATCAGAGTGAATGCGTTGCGGATGAGATTTTTATACAATTCATGTGTTCTATTTTAGTCCAGCAAATTTGGAAATGTAGGTTTCGATTTGTTCAAGAGCGATAGATAACCTATATCTAAATGGGGAATGATATTTCTATTTCGAAAAAAAGTATACTTAACAATATGTATGGGTTCTTGAAAAATAGGAAATGACAGTACCTAAGAAGGCAGATTTTGTTATAATTCAGTTTATGATAGAATATTATTCTCATAAAAAGTGTTTTAAACTGTTTCAACCGCTTTCTTCGTTGTTTTCCAACCCTCGAATTAATGAAAAGAGTTAAGATCCGGGGCCTTACCTTTTATAGTGGGATCCGAAACCACTCTTGAGGCCTTACACTTATAAACTATTTTTGTTGTGAGTTTCCTTGCTCATATACGATACGCACTGTAGTATAAGTTCGAAACGGATTCACTCGCTTATAGAGCTTGCCGAGTTTAACCTTAGTTCGCCACACGGTGTTGAATCGTTAGAAGTGTCTGTACTCGCACGTGAGCAATATTGGGAATATTTTGTATTTTCTAATTGTGTAATATTGAACAAATATAATAGTACAGAACTACCTTTCTAGTTTGGGTACGTAATGTACCATAATTGTACTGATTGATAATACTAGTATTGATATTTTTGTTTTGTTCTAAGAATAATAAAATAATTAGTTCATCGAATACATACGCACCTGCAGCTAACTAAAGTTAACGGAAACTTAAGCTCAAGTAAAAATATGCAATGGGGAATTGCCATAAAAAAATGAAACTTTCTCAGTTTAATATTGAATATAAATATCTTTCTGTGAATGGAAAAATCCACGATAAAAATGAAGTTATTTTTTGTGAATTTCTAACAGAAAACAAGTTGATGGCACCAAGGGACAAAAAAAAAAGTACAAAAAACTTCTGTCAGAAACGAACTGAATTTTAAAAATAGCCCTTATCTCCCTAAGACCATACATCTCCGTTACCCTCTCTGTGCTGTAGACATATTAGTCTAATATTTATTTAAAAAATTGAAAAATATGTATTCCTTTTTTTTAATAAGATAAATGTACAGGGTTGAGTGGAAGACCAGAAAACGCTTTCTCCTTTCAGAAACGGAAGAAGGGAACGTACTCTGAACTTTCCAGATATTGATATCTTCGTATATTCTGTAATGAAGGCTATTATTATTATTATAGAATATCTATCAGATGTAGTTCAATGTTCAGCGTGGCTTTATCCTGGAAAGTAGGTGTTATCTGTTAGACATTCACAAAATATTTCTATTCAATATTCAATTGAGAATGTTTTCCTTTTAAACATGAATACCACACAAGAGGTTATCTTGAAAGATGGAAGATAGTGACTGAAGTTTATCTTTCAGTCGCAGATGATTCCACATATAATTTTATGAACATCCTCTTCATATTTTCAAACAAATCAATCTGCCATTAAAAAGGTTATTTTTCGGCCCGAAACTGAGACAAAAACCGAAATTCTGTTTCGTTTTCGGTTTCGATTAAGTATAAAAAATAATTTTGATCGGATGGTATACACTCCACCATCGAATCGATTGATCGCTGGGTGAATTTGAACCATTTTTTTTCGTGATTTCTACAGTTTTGCTGGACTATTTCTAAGCGCATTTTGCAACGAGATGCATGTCGAGTTACACATGGAATGCTCAGATGTGAATCTTAATGTTACTTGTCAATCCACGGTGGCTATTTTTTAACTCAATTGAGAAGTTATTTTACATAATGGTGTCCACGTTACGTCAGCAGCATGTTAGCGGGTATTCACTAATACATGAAATACTGCGCGGATTTTACTGCGACAATCATTCAGGACATTTCGTTAAAGACGCCGTAATGATGTGAGATGATAACGTCACTCGTAGGAATAACTGACTCATGAGGTTCAGCAATTCAAAACAATTGTTTATTTATGTATGTTATTTTCATTTTCCAATTTCCAATGACCGTAGAAAAAAAGGATTGAATTAATAAAAAAAAAATTATAATTTTGATATAATTATAAAGTGTACGCCAAAATCTTGTAACCATATGGAAAAAAAAATTATTAACAGTTTTTAAAAATTTCATTTTCATGAAATTGGTGCATTTAATTGGACCAAATTTGCACATAATCGTTTAACCAGTGGCGTGCGGCTAGGCGGTAACCGGCTGATATTTTAAATTCACTCTAGAGTAAAGTGACCTTACTATGGTAAATATAGAAAAAAGTTGTTTGCAATTGTAATATAATCCCTGTTATCCAGTTTAGTCTACCAATTGATAATTTCAATAATTGCTTAATGAGTTGGCCTCATGGAGAAGTCAAACTGGATGAGTAGGAAAACCTTGTAATTGCAAACAACTTTTTTGAATAACATTTTTCGATATTTTACATAGTAATGTCACTTTACTGTATAGTTCATTCAGAATATCGGCCGATTCCCGCTTAGCCGTACGACACTGATAATAACGACTATGCGCGTATTTAGTCTTATTGAATGCACCAACTCTAATGGGATAAAATTTTTCTATGTGGTTCCAAGATTTTGGCGAACACTGTAAATCATGAGAAATCGGAAAACAAAAAATGGTGTATATATGTAGGTGTATTTATGTGTTTTTTCCTTTGACCCCAAGTCTGAACAGTTTAGTCAAACTCACTCAAAATCAATTTTGAGTTTTTCTTTTATCAAATTCTTTCAATTTCTTGTCAATGTCAATATTTGACCATGAAAAGATACTCTTGTGTAGAGTCGATAGTAACTATCGTTTTTGAGGATATGTTGAAAGTTGAACTTGTTCGAAATAAAACTTTTGAAGATACACAAAAATGTTCTACCTCAATTGCCCCGACAACGGGCATTCTTAGTGAATAGTCATAGTTCTCTCTTTGTCCTGTAAGAACTCCAAATAACATAGTTGCCATAGCAAAACTCGAAAATATCACTTTAAAAAAAGTTGGAATAGTTTTTAACCTCTACAATCCTCAAAAATCTTATCTGGCTCAAAATAGCACCAGTTTTATTCCAGAATTTTAAAAAACGCACCCAAATAAGTGATACTAAAAAAAATTATTCGTTTTCAAGATGATTGAATTTTTTTTTTTCGGATGATTAGCTCTGCATCCCAAAAACTAAGCATTACCGCAGCTATATTCATTGTTTTTTTTTCTTATTCTGACGAGTTCCATCCTGGAACTGTATAACACCGTTTTTGAAACTGCCTGTATGCACGTCAGTAATGTTCTGTGTCCATTCCAACTTTTCATGAGTCTGGAAATGATAGACATATGTACAAATCGTCACTGAAAGTAGATTATTAAAATATTTTCTGCACGAAGCAGACAATCTTCATTTGTTCGGTTTATATTCAAATGATTAAAATTTCCCCACTCCCAATAGAAAACATTGATTACCGTCTTTGTGCCTGGGTCCTATTTTCTATAATCTACCAACATTTATTGATGATATTGAAACCTATTTTTTTTTTCGAAATGATCAAAAGTAATACAGTGGGAAGAAATATTATGAAATAGAAGCAGACTCATCTTTAATCGTTTTCGTTCTTCCAATCTAAATAGAAATAATTGAACGGGAAACTATAATTGATATAAGCAATAATTATTTATATACAATAATAACAGGACTTGAAAAACCATTGGAGGTTTTAACCAAACATCCCAAACATCCATATAGAATTTCCATTTTTTTTTTCAACCGTTCCATAAAAAAGTATCGAGCTACAATCCCAATACTTTTCAATGTCTTGTTCCTGCGAGATGATGCAGAATCTTCAGGCTTCTCTCCGATGCTGAACATGTAACATTTCATATTATTTATGAAGTCGGAGAACAGTGCGGCCTATTCACGGATACCGCTGACATATTTCAAGCATCGTGAATAAATGCTACGAATATTTTGCATACATACGCCAAATTCCATTAAAGTGCCATTAAGTCATCGTTTATACGCAGCACTCGAAAGTGAATTAATCTACCCGTTATTCGTTTAGCAAGTCTAATAAATTGTATTATATCGATTTTGCTAAAAAAGAACTTTATTTATATCTATTTTTATAATAGTATTATTGATACTATTAGCATTATGTGGTAATTGATTCTAATGGAAATAACAGAGCTGCAAGAATGATTCCAATTAATTTACCCGTTCATTATTAGCAAGTCTAATAATGGATGGTATTCTCTGGACGTTGGTGGAATTGAACTTTGAGAGAGAAAGATATGCTTTGATTCTAATAGAAATAACGAAAGTAAAAGAATGCTTTCCGCTTTTCCTTCAAATTATGTCTCCAGAAATACAAAGGAGAAAAAAATCTGAAATTCATGATTATCAGAAGTGAGATGACTGAGTGTGCAAATTTTATTAATTGCTTGGGAGGAACGAAAAAAAAGTCAAGTCCGAGTTTTACTCGCTCGCAGAGTGTTCAGGAAACGTTTATATTTTTAGAAATCTAGAAGATCTAGGATTTCCGTTATAATTTTTCTATGAACTTCAACTAGGGCGTTATCTCTGATATCTTAAGTCCAGTAGTTTCAGAGATATTGGGAACGGTCTATTTTTTCATATTTCGCAGAATATCTATTTGACTGCACCATTTGAACTTATGTTAAAAATATTTTTGTATTTATCATAACAAACCCTTCAAAATTATATGTGAAATTCCAAAAAAAGATTTTATTCAATTTGTGGTTATTGGAGCAATTGCCGAATGAAGAGAAAGTTACTAGTGACAAGCAATTCTGGAAGTTCATCTCATACATATGGAAAGCAAAATTCTCTAATGGATTGAATGGAGACTTTGGTGATTTTGGAGCAATTTTCTATATCAACCCCATATATGTTGAGAAGAGAAAGTCTTGAATACATTGCATTACCCTTAAAGGTGAATTTTCTGGTGAGTTGAGATATTACCAATTCTCATCTGACGACAACTTTATTTTAATGGAATAGGACGCCATTGCTGAAGTAGTTATGAGTGACGTCAACTAGAGATTTCTTGTCCAGTAGGTGACCGAGTTCAAAAATTGCACAAGTAAACTCCGCCATACTAAATCAATTAACAGCTTAATGCGCATTTCGATAACTAAGTTATCATCATCAATAGATGAACTAAGTACACTAAATAAATTGTTACATGATATCACAATATATACCTGGTAGTTCTAATTGAGTTATTTCAGTATGATTACTGTTTCTCAAGTCGCTAATGGGATCATGATGGTTATATGGGGTTTTAAGTAAAAAGGTGGAATACATCGGCATTTTACCCTCATTAGGTAGTTTTTTTATAACTATAATTCCAGGCAATCTAATTTTCTACTGTCGTTGACCGGTTTGATCAATTCCAAATTGTGAATATCGATTTTGTGACCAAATTCGATCAGATGGTCCGCTACACTGGACTTATTCTCTATTCGGTAAGTAGCATGGGCTACATGTTCGTGGAACCTTTGAGAAATTGATCGTTTTTTCTGACCGTAATAGACTTTGTCACAACTTTGGCAGCTAATTTAATAAATTCCCGACTCATTCAGCATGTCAGTTCAATCGTCCTTTTACTATATACTGCTTGGAGATTCACATCCCGGAGTATGGTGATGAGACCTCTCGTGAGTTTTGGATTGAAAGGGATTCATATGAATCTTTTGCTTTCCGTTGCTTCTCTCTGTTTCATTCAATAAATGTGTGAGACGCTTCTTTCTCTAGAGATTATCAATAATGTCTATTGTATATCCATTGATTATTGCTATTTCTTTGATGTATTTGATTTCATTTTGAACACAATCAACATTCAGTGGAAAGTTCACGGCTCTGTGTATTACAAAATTTAAACTGGCTATTTTGTGTTTAATATGATGTTTTGAATCAGCTGGGGTGAACCTGTTCGTGTTGCTGGGCTTTCTATAGATGTCTATTTCCAAACGCCCTTTATTTCTGATGACCAGAGTGCCAAGGAAAGTTAATCGTCCATTATTTTCATTTCTACCGTGAAGTTAATTTGTTCGAATACTGAGTTCATGGAGGTTAGAAGACGTCTAGGAATGGGTTATTTATCGTATCAGTATATCGTGTTAGGTTTCAAGTGAGTGGCTTGCATATTTCGCAAAATACATACAGTTTTTCAAAGAACCAGTGAGTTTATTGGATGAATGATTCCTCAGGTCCGATGAACGAAATATAATTCTACCAAATCTTGTGATTCATAATACGTTTTATTGTTTCATCATATTCCAAACAGAAATAGCACGCCACAAGCATCAAACTTGACATATGTACTGGAGGAAGGATTCTTGGTGGGCTACATACACACTCAATACGATTGGAAAATCCATGATATATTATTCAGTGATCTGTTATTTCTATCGTGTGATTCTGTTCTGCCATGAGGAATATCAAAGGTTAGATACTCGAGAGTAAAGCGGCAACACTGAATGCTAGCCACTCACATCCCAGCGTATTCCAATAGATAATAAGACCGGCTTCACACTAGTATATATCAGCAGCGATATGTATCGCTATAGAGGTGGAACAGTTGCAGCACATGAGTGTGATTTATGTGAATTCGATTGATGAAAGAAAGTAAGTAATATTGGGAAACATATTCGATAATCAAGGTTAGATCAGATTGAGCCCGAAGGGTTAAGTGTGGCTAGCACTCATTGATGAGTGTGACTATCACTCATTGATAAGTGTGGCTAGCACTCATTGATAAGTGTGACTCTGGCAAATATTTAGATCCAGACTATGTCCGCAGCAGGGCAGTCACATATTATGTGCTTTTCTGTTTCATCTTCCAGACAGAAATTATCTGTGATACCCTGTATTGATAGAAAGTGATTCAGACGATAGTGACTTGTGTAGTCCTATAAGACAGCGTAGGTCACCTCTACTAGAGTCTAATAGTTGCTTAGCAATCTTTCTTGCGGCATTTATGAATGCCTCTGAGTAGACCAATCCTGTTAGATTTTGTCAGATATTCTTCTCGTTGTCCAGGTATTCAGTGAGTGTTTGGAAAAGCTTGATGCAGTCTCAACTAGTTTAATCCAATGAAACCTTTTTCGGCTTCTTCTTTTGCCAGATAGTTTGCCGTTTGAGTACCATTCCAGAGTGACCAGTAATCAAGACTGAAGAGCAGAAAATCTTCCTGGACAGTTTTATACTGCCTCGAAAATTGTTTACTTCATTCTCTGTGGAAAAAATGATGTGAATTCCTGCCTGAAAAACAGTTGCATAGGACCCTACATAGGATTACATATATGTACTGGGTCTTTGACTATATACACCCGTGACATTGCCTAAAGGTAATGCCTTGGGCATCTGCTTTACCCGCGCAAGCCGCTTTCACAGGAATTAATGATTGTTTCTTGATTAATCGTATGGGAAATATTATCTGTTGTCAACAAAATAATCAATAGATCCTCCCCTGATAGCTCCATGATGCCAATTGAACGAACGCATCTGCGAGCGGTGCACTATGTACGAACCTTCAGGTTGTTATCAAGGTGAGGAAATCACGGAGTTAAATTAATTAGAAAAAAATTGGTAAATTTTGGAATATCCGTAAATATAGCATCAGTTGATACATCATAGCCCCGGTATATGTATCTCCAGTTCATAGTTCAGGATGACAAGTGCCGAATACATGTAGAAAATTATGAAAAATAACTTTCTCCGAACTTTTCGATTAATTCAACAATGACTATCCATAATCAAACACTACTTTTGAATATAAAACATTACTTTTTCATTGGCTATTTCAGGCTTTCCATGCTCGATTGCAAAGCAGTGATGACTGAATGATCCCAAATACATCAATAACAACAAACAATAATATCTCATCAAACTCCTATTAATTATTTCGAGATTCAAATTGGGACAGAAATGAAGACTCTTATGCATAAATGGTATATTTGTTAACCAGAAATATTATCATTGTAAATGCGCAACTCTTGAATTACCACAAATGGCATAAATATTTGAGGTTAGATTATTTATTTGACCTACTGATCACAAAATATCAATCCAACAATTCTTTCAATAGTATTGGTGAATGGTTGATATTGAGCAAATAATTTGAAATGATTAATTTCATACCAATTTAGTTTGTTTCACATCCAGTCAATAAATAGTCGATGCACAATTTTGTGGTCATGCTACCATTGTGTGAATTTGTAACAAATGGGTAAAGCTTGTCATACTGCCATCATTTCTCACGTGAAACAATGACTACTGGAACAAGATGTACAAACAAAATCGTTTATCTGATCAGAAATATGGCTCGCTCTTGGCGCATGCGCGTCAATTTATTAGCACCCGTTTTTCAACATCGATATTCAATTGTTTTGGCTTCACACATGCTATCCTTATTATCAATATTCGTGGTTGATGAATATATGGTATGATCTGCCTTTTTGTCAATAAACATCCGAGTTATTAACAGCGACAGCTAATGACAGCGATTGGCGACAGTACAGAAGAAAAAACTATCAAGGGTGTTGTGTTTCAGCGTTTCCCAATGTTTATGTAAGTCGTGAATGACAAAAAACAAAGTAGTATCGCTCCAAACCTGTTCGGGAATTATAATCCGAAATAACAATTCAAGACTAGTCGGTATCCTCACTAAAGATCATATTGGCACCGATTTACAAGCTATTACATTACCAGTTCAGTCGTTACATCAAGACCGAGAAGTTACAGTCCACCAGCTGAAGGTACCACTCGAAAATAAAATAATATCTCTTAAAAACGGACAGAACGTTAGGATCGCAGTATACTCTGCTCACGTTTGGATTGAAATACGATACAATGGATTTGGCAATAGATTCAGACTGCAGGATTTTGCCAAAAATTATTACACGGTGTCAGTTACATGGTGGTTTTGGGAAGTGGGTGGTGCATTCCATGTTTTTCGTTGATGTCTCTGTCAGTAGAGATATTTTTGAAAACTGTTTTTTACTCTTTTCAACCAACAAAAAAATGGGGAGGTTCTCTAGACGACGCATATATTTTTTTATGTATGACCACCATAACTTTTCACAGAGTTGTCCGAATTTGATGATTTTTATTTATTGGATGGGATATACCTTGACGTTTGAAATATAAAAAAAATCCACCCTTAAGGGTAGGAAAACAGGGGATTGATTGTTCATCCATTGAATTTTCATTACATGTTATCGGATAACTTTGATATGGGTTATCCGATTTGGATTATTCTTTTTTTCAATAGGGTATACCTGGAAGTGGTTCTATTCGAATGAAAAAAAGTCCACTCACATATGTAGTTCTAATCACACTACAACATAATGGAGACCTGGAGTTAATTAAGTGGGTAGTAATCAGTAGATTTCATCCATAAAAAAATAAAATAAACTTGAGTTCCTAAACTAATGTAAGTGACTAGTTTTGAGTAAGCGCCAAAAAATCAATATATATATATATATATATATATATATATATATATGGAACAATCCTTTTTAAATTCGGGCCTGCAGTCAACAAGGGGATGGAAAATAAAGTGAACTCTTTTTTTATTCAAGCTTTCGAGTCATTTATTGTCTCTTCATTAGAAACTCTACAATGAATTAGAATTGAACATTATTTGATTTGAAAAACAATTTGGCATGTGTGTACTTACGAAAGTGAGGTTAAAAATATATATATATATATAGATATTGATAGTCATCTATCAGTGTATCTGCAACACATAATTTGTTCCGATTGTAATAGACAGAAAAACCTGCTAAACATTAAAATAATCCAAACATTTTGTCGGGTTCTTCGTTGGTTTTCTGGCAGCTATTAAAAAAGAAAGGCCGAAAAGAATGCACCAATTAGGTTCCACTAGTTCACATTCAACTATAATAGTGGGCCGCAAAATAACATAAGAATGTCGCCTATTTAGTAAGAATACTATTTCTAGTTGATTTGTTGAAAATATAAACAGGATGTTCATAAAATCAGATGTGGAATCATCTGCGACTGAAAGATAAACTTTAGTCACTATCTTCCATCGTCAAGATAACCTCTTGTGGGGTATTCATGTTGAAAAGGGAAACATTCTCAATTGAATATTGACAGAAAGATTTTTCTGTGAATTGAAAAATCCACGATTAAAATGAAGTTATTTTTTGTGAATGTCTAACAGAAAACAACTACTTCCCCGGCTAAAGCCACGCTGGACATTGAACTACATCTGATAGATATTCTGAAGAGGCCCTAACTCAAAAGAAAAGATATGGAATTGAAAATTTGCATTTTTATTCAGATAGTTATTCCATTTTCTATTCCAGTCTTAATTAAGAACTCATAAAAATGAATGAGGCAAAGAAGAATGTTTTCCAAAAGAGAGTACTCACCAGAAATCATTCGTAACATTGACGCAGGAGAGACGTCGCATTCACTAGATCTTCAATACATTTTTTTCGATGAAAATCTATTTCACGCTTCCACGATCATCAGGAAGACCGGAAGAAATGGGAAACACATCTTCAAGAAGCAATCTCACTTTGCAAAGATGGAAAAAGTTAGAATCATTTCTTTTGGAGAGACACTTTGAAATTAGTGTTTTCTGACATTAAAACCTGTCATGGGGTATGATAGATTGATTTGTACTCTCTTTTGGAAAACATTCTTCTTTGCCTCATTCATCTTCATGAGTTCTTAATTAAGACTGGAATAGAAAATCAAATAACTATCTGAATGAAAATGCAAATTTTCAATTTCAGATCATTTCTTTTGAGTTAGGGCCTTTTCAGAATATCTATCAGATGTAGTTCAATGTCCAGCGTGGCTTTAGCTGGGGAAGCAGTTGTTTTCTGTTAGACATTTACAAAAAATTACTTCATTTTAATCGTGGATTTTTCAATTCACAGAAAAATCTTTCTATCAATATTCAATTGAGAATGTTTCCCTTTTCACTATTTCTAGTCTTCCATAAAAGCTATTTTTAGGGAATATATTCCATATAAACTTGATTTGCAACGGCCAGGAAAACCAGAATGATAATCATACGGAAATAATTTGCCAAAATATACAATTTCGGAATTTCGAAAATATTTTTTTTTTTAAATATGAAAACATTGGTCGGAATGGTGTTATAGTTTTGACGTTTCAAGTGACATTGAAAGATTTGAAATTACTGCCTATTATGATTAATCGTCAGAAAAATATAAAATATTGTAGTGGGTGTGTAAATTTTTATTCTTTGAAAATCATCAGTTTTGATAACTGTAGATTTTACTAGGATTTTCGATATCTGTTTTTTTGTTCATATTTTGATTGGATTTATTAATTTCAATCATTTCAAGAAATAATCTTTTAGATTTTTTTTTTCTGTATGTAAAACTTGTGCTTTCTCCAATGATACTTTATGGCCTGTTTCAATAGCATGTTGAGCCAATGCACATGATTTCTTGTTGAGTCTTATATCACTTATATGAGAGATAATACGGTTATTTAAAATTCCTCAACTTGTACCAATATAATTCAAATCACAGTTGTTACATGGTATGCTATAGACAACATTTGATTTCTTCAAATCTGGTGTGGTATCTTTCAATCTCGTATTTAAATTTCCAATAGTCTTTATATTTTTTTGTGAGATTTTTATGTTACTTTCATTTTTGAATAATTTCATTCAGAAAAAAGTTTCTCTGAAAGATTATTCCTTAAAATGATTGAAATTAATAAATCCAATCAAAATATGAACAAAAAAACAGATATCGAAAATCTAAGTAAAATCTACAGTTATCTTTTACAAATAGATCAAAGAATGAAAATTTACACACCCACTACAATATTTCATATGTTTCTGACGATTAATCATAATAGGCAGTAATTTTAAATATTTCAATGTCACTTGAAACGTTAAAGCTATAACACCATTCCGACCAATGTTTTCATATTTTACGTTTTCTTTTTCTTCAATCAACCACTCACATTACTGTAAGTACTTCCTTCATTTCAAGTATTTTTTTTCAATAATGTTTTTTACATATTTTGGGACCCTGAAGAAGTTTCAAAATTGAAATGAAAGCTTGGTCCAAACTATTAAAGGGTTTTTCATATTTCAACACTTGTGCTGACTGAAGATCCCCGTTATTCCCCACTGTTCATATATATATATATAATATATATATATATATATATATATATATATATATATATATATATATATATATATATATATATATATATATATATATATATATATATATATATATATATGTTTGAAATATTCCGGAGGTGATTTGATTTCAATAAGAATCCTTAACATATACTGAATATTCATTATTATCTACCATCATAAATAAATCAATACACTTCTTATGGAAGCTGATAAGAATAAAATAGTCCGTTTTTGCAGGAATTATCTATCATTACTTGTAACCGTTGAAATGGTTTGAGTAGGCCATAAATCGATATTGAGTCATTAATCTATTCCGTTCCTATATTTTCGCTTCATGAATTGAAATAGATTTCCGTTCGTCGCGTCAATTTATGTAGATTCAATAAACATTTAAACTGTATCGAGTCATAAACAAATCATCTCCGTATACAGGATTTTGAAATTTAGATTGAGTAAAATAGTGTTATTCATAGTGATAAGATGAGAGTAATACCAATAGGATTCGTGAGTGAATTATATGAAACAGTTTCACTATTATAATTCATCCACCCTTTATATGTTCGACACCAATTGATAGTTCTTATCTTGAGTGCCGCATGAAAATAATAAATAGTAGCTTAATCGATACATCTTCATTGGTTGAGTTGATAATATCGATAGATTAGATAACACTAAAGTAAAGAAATTGATATTGATGATAAAGAGATCTACTCACTTTTCTTCTTATGGTCCTGATCCTGCTGATGCATTCCACCAGAGGGATCCAACATCATGGAGTGCCCCAGTGGTCCCCCATGACCTGCTGGCTGACACTCCATCGTTATCATGCTACCCTCAATGATTGAATAACACTGAAACAAAGAAATATATTATAATATTAAAGTAATGTTTTCACCGTATAACATATATTTGGTATTTCATGCCATATACTCAAGATTTAAAATATGGAACCAAAATGTGAATTGAAAAAAATTAAAAGATTCGGGAATTCTCTAGGTGGGTAGTTCGTTCGTTTCCTTGAGTTTGCTATCAAATCCTGGACGATACTAATTTTCTATCGCAAGTGACAAAACAACAGAACAAACTTCGGATAGGTTAGTTTTGATTTTATAATATGCTGGGTCGTGAAGAAAATAAATGGATTCCAGTTATTCCGAATATACAATATGAACATTTCAAAAACAAGGAATTGCATAATTATATTACCAGACTGGCGAGGAAGAAGTATCCTTGAAAAAATGAAGATTAAACTTCAGTTGCTCATTTCAGTTTGGTATCACAACTCATTTATATCTACTTGATGTAAACATTACACAAACAAAAATGTCTCCAAATTCTAGATATTCCAAATAATAATAATAATGTTTATTCAGATAATTTCATCAAAAACAGTTTCTACACATCTATTTCAATGGAGTATGAGAATGAATAATCGAAAATAACCACAGAAACGGAAGTTGTCAGTTTGTGCGTGTTATAAATTTTTTCATATATCTCAATTAAATATTTGATGTGGTCGAATTAAAAAAAAAAAAGGAAAAAAATATATGTATATAAAAATTCATCTACAAATGTTAAAAAAAATGTGTGTGAATAAAAATACAGGAAATAACACCCATTATTGTAAAATTATTTCAACATTGGTAAAATTAAAATATATTATATAGACATTGGAAGTCTTTAAAACATTGGGAGTGATAGTGGTATTATAACATGGGAAATATTAAAAATACCAATAGGGGTACAAAAAAATATTAAAGGTCGTATGGATTTGCATTACATTAAAAGTCAGCTGGAGGTATTTCAATCATTGTTGATTATTCTGTGAAAAAATTGTCGTTCTTTGTCTAGTACCCATTTTTTTGTTTAAGTTTTGAATTTATTGAAGATTTTGCTGTTTCAATGGCAATTCATTATAGAGTTGCTACTTAAGTATTCACAACTACGTTGGCCGATGGTTTTTTCACACAATTCGAGTAAATTTATGTCGTTCCTGCCTTGTTACATAACTATGAGAGGGTATATGCAGCAGTATCTTATTTTTGAAGACACTGTTTAATATATTTTGCGGACAAAAGTTATATAACTGTCATTATTTTTTCATGCAGAATCACCCCTTGAAGTTTGTCCACTTATTCATTAACACCCTGTATATCTTGCATTGAAAAAATTCGACCGTTTACCGAAGGAAATTGGTTGAGATATTCTTTAACCCATGGGAGTTTCAAATGACCCTTCCATGACGGTTGGTATAAATTACATTGTTTTGCAATGGATCGAGTGATCTATTCGTCGCATTTTTTCAATTCATAAAATACCACTGTCGACATTTTTCTCTAAGAAGTCACCAGCGTTCATTGCCATTTACTCTTATCTCACCTAAGTATTAATTGTAGCAATCATACAGAGTGTGTGATACTAGTTCATATGAAATGAGTGTATATCACGTAAATCAATGCGATGTCTAGCTGAAGTGAACGCTTACCATATGGCCTCGTTTATAGAAAACTAATACGTCACTTTGATCAGATGAACAAGTCAAACGAGCGCCTTATGGGTCTCCAACTGCACGAATTGGCACGATGAGCTAAGGGCACAGGTTCTGTAGCAGGCGAATCAAATGACTGTAGGTTAATGAACTGCTCTTCATAAAAAGTAATAATCGGAAAATGCTGAAAAACAAGCTTTCAGAAATCAACCAGATTAATGTGCACACTTACATTAATGAAAAAAAAATGGCTATTAGGAGATATAATTGACGTTGAAGAAATTATAGACGGAATAGGGAGGGTTGGTACTGATTCGTTATGTTCTGCAATTGAATCATACAGTATGATTAGTACATTTCTTGATTCGAGTTATAATATTTGGAATGACAAATAGTTATTTTCTTATATCTCAGAAGGTGATTGCTTATATGAACTCAAAGATAACTCCAGAAAATCAATTTACGGCAGGGAGCGAGAAGTTTGCTTGTTTCAGTTGTTACGTGGATATTTGTTTAATTTTTTTTGGCTTGTGGAGGATGTCCATTTCAGATATTAAAACCATTATTTTCGTGTTGAAGATCGAATTGTGCATATCATCCATGTCAGTTATTTCCAACCAGATCTGCTGCCGAAGATATCAAATATCAATATGTCTGCTCGATTTCGCCTGTTACACATCATCGATGAATTTCAGATTTTAAATATATATTTTTCTATATTTAAATAATATTTGCCATGAACCATATGTTATCGCGAAATCCAATTATTGCATTGAAACTCTTAAATTACAATAACTGAATAAAAAAAAAGAAAGTAAAACGACAATTTTTTTTTTTTTGCAGGGAACTAAAAAAACCCTTATTAACAAGAATGAATTCAAAAACGTAGAAATAATAATAGGGTAGATACATTAATTATCACACCAAAGTATACTAATTATGGGATGAAATTATCCTTAATTCGAGTTCCAGAGTCAACACGAAATAATAAATTTCATTGCTTTAATGAATAGTATAAAATGAAATACTATTGATGAACAGTTTCAATCTTAGCACTCCTGAATATTTTTTCCCCGGAGTATTTGCTGATGAAATCAATGGCTTGGAGAAAACAAGAAGAGTTACACAAAAAAGTTTAACCGACCTAAAATAATTATTATAGAAAGTTTGGTAATGAATAATGGATTTTCTGTGGGACATATAATAATATTTTGTTTTTATTCGGAAGGTATTTTTAGTACGTAATCTCGAATAGAACATTCATCTTGCAGAACACTTTTTTGTATTTCCCCAATTTTTGCTTTTGGGAGAATATTCCAGTTGGATTCTCGATTCTATATCATAGCTCAAAAAGGATCCAAAATTCCTCAGAGTCGGTTTATCTGCAAGTTCACCAGAAACTGACATATTAAACTTCTGTGTTTTCGTAATTTTTAAGTTATTATATACTGTATGAACTCCAAAATACCGGAAAATATTTTAACTGTTATATTGGTTGGCAGATTTCTACTAATATCCGCATACACAATAACACAACAAAGTATCAAGAGTAAACATATGACTGATCTGCAACCATATTTTTTTTTGAAAAAAAATATCTTTATTTTTACTTAAACTGGAAACTTCAGAATATTCCCAGATCACTGTATTTCTGGAAATAAATTGTTGATCAGGATATCTGTTAATGTATGTCATAGAACGAAAAAGAATTTGGGTCTCAGATTGTAATTTGCTTCCTTCCAAAACTGAAAATCAAAAGAAGTTGAATATTTCAACTTCTCATGAAAATAGTGAAGAACTCTTTCTTCTGTCCCCTGCAGATATCCTCGAGTTCATTGGAGCTTTCATATTGAATTGATATTTTGTTTGGGAATTGAAAGTTATAAATACTCTCCCAGAAGAAAGAAGGAAAATCCAAAACAGGATTTTGTGCTCGCTGGATATTTTTTCAAATTCATCGACTAGAACAAAGTATAGAGACTGTACCGATTGGAGAAAAAGGAGCAATTGATTTTGGTACTTTTATTTCAATTTTTAACCGAATAATTTTTTTGTTTGTCTAGAACTCACGCGCAACTCTCAATGCTCATTGATGGCAGTCATAGCCTAAAGTTCCATAGAAATGATTTCTATATTACGCTTTCTTCTCTGATGGTTGAAAAAGAGTAGACATTTTCTTCTTTATTTCACTGATCCATTATCACAGATTACGTCAATGGAATGAACTTATAATGCGTTGATTATTATGATGTAACTAAAACTAATAAAAAAATTATTGTTGCAGATTTTTTTTGGCCCAGCGTAATCACAGGAGTGCAACCAAAACACAACATACACCCCATCCACTTGCTTTCCAAATTGACTGATGTAAATATTCCATCGAAGATAAAATCTTTTTGATAAATCCAGTATTTTCTTGTCCCAACTTAATTGACTGGCCTACAGACGTATCTAATTTATCCCTTAGATAATCGGTAAACGAGACCATGTTTCCGTCAGTGAAAGTCGATCTTGTGCGACAATGTGGCATAATATTTTACTAAAGATCATTAATGTTGCTACAATGGCCCCCGATCAGCCGTTTGCCACGCGATTAAAAGATAAAAAAGAAACAACAGAAGGTCTGTGAGGTCTTTGCTCAAGACGCGGGAAATCACTAACGAAAATACCATATGTTCAAGCGACCCTTTGGTAGGTTTTTTCGGCGAAGGGATACGTTTCGGATGTATGGGAAAACTGAGGCTCAAGTCTCTTTGTGTATTCATGTTTACTTTTTATAATAATATCATGAGAATAAGTGACCAAAAAAAACAAGAGGGGATTTTCAAAAAATTATCACTTTATCGATATCGTTGGGTTTTTCAAAATTAACCATCAATTGAGGAATAAATAAATACTCCATACACCAAATCTATTGGGGGGGGGAGAGGGGGGTGATTCACTGTGGACCATGGAAGCTCAATATATCAATTACCTCATATACCTCTGGATTGTCGGGTATAGGTGGATTGTTTGGTCGAAATGGGACAAACCCGATCAAATAAATATCTTGGAATTAATATTATCAATATTTTTATCATTAATATTATTCAAAGTGAGAATTCATTCGCAGTCAGAAGTCAAAAAAATATGTTCTATGAATGTGAAAAGAAGCTAGTTCCATGCTGGATTTTTAATTGAATCCGATATAATACGAAAACCTTAAATCGACCAAAAACTTTGAATCAATACTTAAATTTTCCATCGGTTAGTCATGAGAAATTCCTGTCAATTGAAAATAAAGCGAATAATGTTCAGCCCCCAAAAAAAAAACACTTGAAATATTCATACAAGATTGGCATTGAATCAACTAGTGCTCAATTCATTCCCGTTTATTCTTCCGAAACCGAAAAACTGTTTTCAAATACCAAATAATTTATTTCCAGAGTAAAATACTCATAACCTAAGTGGAATGATAGTACTAAATATTTTGTTTCTATATTTCTAGTGAATGCCAAAAAATATAACAAAGACTTACTGAAATATACATGTTCGAATAATAGAGTTTTTGTTCATCCGAAAAATACATTGAAACCCCCAGAAAGTTTCCCTTTATCCATTTTTCTTGGTTCCATGTCAATAACTCTTATAAGATGCGAATATAACATATGTCGGGCCACCCTTTGGAATTAATCTCCACCGAAGGGATGTTATTTGAGTGAATTTCGATTGTTTCAGCAATTATGCGGTTTTGTGTTCTCGCTTGTGGTCTATGGGCAAACTGTTTCCATCATAATTGCATATAATTGGTTTTCTCTTCGATATATACCGATAATTACCACAAAAATCATGTCTCAGATTTGCTTCAACCGCAAGCGTTCTTGTGAAAATATAGAAATTTGTTTTGCGGAATGACAAACCTTGGATGTGGGTTCTTGGGCAACAAAGAAATGAATGAACGGTGGTGTTGATACCGCTATATACGTATAGTTCATTCAGTAAATTGTGTTTCTCTTTCAATCTGGCGAGGAATACACCTTCTGTTCTGTGAATGAATAATTAATTTCTTTACCCGATGAATACCAACCACCCTCATTTTCGAATTTTCTGTTATTTTTTCTCACCATCTTTTGAAAATCGCGTAGTTTTCTCTTGCTGAAAGAGATATATATTAATAAGAAAATTATTGAAAAAATCAAGTAACTGATTAATACTAAAATTGCCAATAAAATCTATTGAAAAAGTTTTGGGGGGCAATACTCATTGATTATCTGCAGATATTTACTTTCGGGTTAATTGATTCATATCAGCTCCAAGTACAAGGAGATGCATTTCACTTTAGCTTCCTACCAAACAAACACTAATTCTCCATTCATTCCCGAAGTAAAGGGAAAATTCAATTGTACAACTGCTTCTTCATATCTGTTATATATATATATATATATATGATATTATATATATATATATATATATATATATATATATATATATATATATGAATATCTATATATATATCGGAAAATTGAATTAAAATCAGTCTGCAAAGTCAAACAAAGGGAGTTTGCATCAATAAGTAATAGAGAACTCATTTTAAATAATTGGATGAAATTCAATAAGTTGTCATATACTATATTTTGCTTCTCGACAAAAAATTTAATTGAAATAATATATCTATATATATGTATATATATATATATATATATATATATATATTTTATTTATATATTTATATCTGTATATATAAAAATGGATGTTGGTATATATAGGGTGTAACTGTTGCACACCCGTGAATGACGAGTGTACAATGCCATTTTATAACGAATTACAGTGATTAAAAATCAGAAAGAAAAATTGAAATCATGTTTTGTTCTTTGTAAAATTCCACACAATTTTGAGTAGCGCTTTCCGTCTAATTTCACCGGCTTTCACTCTGACAATTTCCGAATGCAATAAACATTCAACTCGACATATGAAAAATGAAGAATATTAAACTGATTATGTGAGGTACACAATGCAGGCTGCCTGAGATAGATAATCAATTTCAAAATGGAGAGAAAAACGAACCTTGTTTTATCCAAACTGGTGATAAAATTTGAAGTAGCTGACTTCATACTCTGCTTTGATGCACTTATCGTAATTACCACAATCATTAGAAAGAAACAAATGACAAAAACATTATTGAAAAGGGAAAACTCTCGCAATTGAATATTTTTATATCGCAACCATTGTATGTATTGATTCGAGCAACACCCGAACTGAAAACGGAACACTTGTCAAGCAAGATTCTCGCATGCACGGTTTACAAAGCTGTTTACAAACGAAAGTTTGTTAGATTGTACTAGTGTTTTCTAATTGGCTGGTGAATGAAAAATCCTTAAGCAACCAATCAGAAAACAGTACGCGATGTGCAGGAGAATTAATATGAACATTATTGTCTTCGTCTTTTGCTGGTTCTCAAAACTAAACACCGAGCTGTTCCGTGCGTATTTTGAAGAGTGGAAGACAATACAAACCGCTGGTCGCATTTATGAATGAAGTGAGAAAATGCTTAGGGGGTTTTCGTACTAAAAATATTGATATAATTAATACAGTTACGAGCAAAAAAATCGACCCATCGTAACAGTTTCAGTTCAAGCTCAGTTTAGGATATGTGATTACAAAATGAAAATGTCTGTCCGAAATGCATATGATCTCTGAATAACCAAAGATTGGTAAGCAATCTTAATTTCATTAGGAGCAGTGGGTCGCTTTTTTTGCTCGTAAGAGTATAAATAATTTTTTGATGGAATAACGAATTTTTGAAGAGACAAAGACAATAATCCTCAAATAAATTCTCCTGCACATCACGTACCATTTTCTGATTGGTTGCTCCAGTATCTTTCATTCACCAGCCAATCAGTAAACACCAATACAATCTAACAAACTTTCTTTCGTGAACAGCTTTGTAAACCGTGTTGTTCGAATCACTACTACATACAATGGTCGCGTTATGAAAATATTCAATTGCGTAATTTAATAATGTTTCTGTCGTTTGTTTCTTATAAGTAACTGTGATAATTATGATAAGTGCCTCAAAGCAGAGTATGAAGTCAACTCGTTCCAATTTTATCATCAGTTTGACCGATCACCATGAAAGTTGGCATATCTCAGTGAGTTTTCATAGAGAAAATTTTTATGCTATCCATTTTTCTTTAATTCGCCAATAGATGGCGCTGCAGCCCTCCAACTTCTATACCGTTCAGCCGATCGCCATGAAAATTGGAATACACAGATAATTCAACACGGAGAAGATTTTCACGATATCCATTTTGCTATAACTGGCATAACGGAATTATGGGATAACGGGCAACTGATGAATGGGTTGGTTGATGGTTAAAGGGCTGACGGGATAACGGGAAAAGGGTTAACGGGAAACGGGTTTACGGGAACTGGAATAACGGAAAGCGAGCAAAGTCACAGGTATAACACAAAGAAAAACAGGAAAAAAAAACAAATTATACGCTGACGAAGTCGTGGGTACCAGCTTATTCAATTTTTTTTCAAGTTATTCCAAATTTTGGGAATCTAAAAACAACAAAGCTCTGGTAGGTAATGAATTAAGGAATTATTGTAAAAATGTCAAGAGAAACATCTATTTATTATTTTATGGACTAACAATTATTATAGGTGTACAAGAGGTTAGATCACACCCTGTATATATATATATATATATATATATATATATATATATATATATATATATATATATATAAATATATATATATATATATATATATATATATATATATATATATATATATATATATATATATATATATATATATATATATATATAAAATATATATATATATAAATATATATATTTTCTTTAATTTGATAAAGTCTGATTCAGTCATTCATATAATTTTCTCAACTATTTGACATATTGCATTGGTTAAATTATTATAATTTGCGTTGCATCACGAACGTTATTATAGGTGTAGGTATACCTAGGAATAACTACATCTACAATAACCCCAGTACGAGGCGAACGCAGAATTCTTATAATATAATTTTTTAACCTGAAGATGACAAATACCATGTAAAACGTAGTTAAGAGAAATTATATGAATAGACTGAATCAGACCTTCACTCCAAGAAATTAAAGAAAATATATATGTGGTCAAGAAACTGAAGAAAATATATATATATATATATATATATATATATATATATATATATATATATATATATATATATATATCTATGAACATATCATAAATCATTCCTTATAATAGTTGCTCGAACAAATAGAAGCAATTGATTCAATCACGTGACAAGAGATGCCACTTGTATATCTCGTTATGGAAGAAACCCCGCGGCCAAAGCTATATTTGTCAAAGTGTAGTCTTGCATCGAAGCATTTGTAAATATTAAATCATTTGTCGCCTAATTACTTATATCTGTGTACTAATGTGCTTCCACAGACATGATTTATAGGAAGCCTATTAATAAATCAACTTCCATATTTATTGATTCTATTAGATTGGTTCGATGACGTTTTCTCAATGAATTGATTCAGATATTCTTGATAGAAATTGCCTTGGACATTCTTCGAATGATTGCTTTTTTTATTTGTATGATAATTCCTTGGTTATTATTGAAATTTATATTGTGAATGAGATAAAGTCGAAAGAGTTTTAATATAAACTAGATAGATCGACCCATCGAACAACAAATTGTGAATGCTTGTCTTAATCAAATTTTATGGAAAAATCCAATCATGAGGGTTGGTAGTGGTGTATGTTTATCAAGTTTTGAATATAATCGAATTCTGGTGTGATTTCTATCGAACACTTGATGAAATTCATGCCAATAGAGATCATATCAATACACTAGAGAAAATCCAGTAAATATAAGCATACATCGTCCGGAATTTTGAGTTCTATACACACATGGAAATGGAAATTATCTAGGATCCTTGAAAGTAGTTCCGGAAACACCATATTAGCATGTGTTGTTCTTACCTAAAATGAAAAAGTAACCAGTGAAAGAGTCAGTTTTGATGAATTTTTTTTTTTTCAAATTCCTATGAAAACAATTCTGTCGTTTCAATAACATGGTGTCATAGATCTCTAACAAGCTGAATCAACACCAAAACAATATATGGATCGTCATACTCAGGAACCTAAAAAAAAGTTATTCAAATACCTATAGGTGTAGGAAAATGACAAATATTCTCAATATAACCCTCAAAGATGATTTGGGAAAGTTCATGATATATCTGTCAAAATTTATGTCGTTTCATCCGATTTTGCATCACCAATATTGAACAGGACGTTGAATCATGTCATTATTGCCCCGCCTTTCATGTATTTACATTAATTTTCTACCGAATATACCGAACTCGCACATTTCTTATGGGAAATGGCTTTCCGTGAATTTGGCTGAATTCATAATAATAATAATAATAACAATAATGATAATAAACAAAAAACAATTATGAACTATCTTAGCAATCGAGGCAAAATGAATTATTTAGTAACACAAAACTATATCAATGAATGTAACACAATCATAAATCATCTTCACAATATAAAGGAAAAATCAAGCCTCTTACGCCATGTCAACTCGATCGTTGGTTGGGTGGATACTACCTCATTAATCTATCATCATATCATTGGGATTTATCTGGTTCATTCTATTGGCGGCATTGTGCACATGGCTTGATGAACTGGTATTTGGATATGGCGAGCATAACCAAGAAACCCATAAAACGCTAGCAACTTGAGCACAGCATCCAACGGTCCTGGCACCCGATTTGCATGTGCAATAATATACCTAAAGACCAAAATGAAGGGTCACATTTTCGTCGTTAGTGAACACAATCCAGAGCTGATACTTCTCTGCATTCCGAAACCCAGACTCATTCATATGTAAATGACATCAATAGTAATCACAAGTGTTATCTCCGAGAATATATTATTATGATTTGCCCATTTTCCCCCATTACAGCTTGCTGAGCCTCGTTATGAATATTTTGGAAAACATATTTGATATTATTGGACATCAGATATATTCGGATTAAATTATTATGATGTCTCTTCAAAAAATACATAAAATATGTCGTTTCTCGAAAATATTTTTTTTTTTTTTGTTCTGGTTCCCACGAAAAGGATATCCTGTAATGTTCAGAGAACATCGTGGGAACCTAGGGAAAGAAGGTAGGAGTTGGTGTTCTTCTTAAATTTCTGAAGGTTGTATGCCTCGGGGAACACCTCCCTAGGCAATGAGTTCCAAAGCCTCGCTGTTCGTTGGATGAACGAGTCTTTGGAAAGTGATGTTCTGCAGGTCTCCAAAGTGACCACGAAGGGGTGTGATGACTGAACTTGACGGGTTAGTCTCGAAGAGACTGCCAAAGCAGGAACGATTGTTGATATTTCAGAAGAGCATCGCCCATGAAAATATCTATAAAATAGAGACAAATCGACAACTTTATTCTGGGGTTATCTTGTCTCATGAAAAGTTGTATGGAAGATCTTGGATTTGAATCTCATTTCATAGCCAGTGTGGAGCAGTGTATAAAAAATTATCGATGACGGTGCCTAATATATCTCGAAAATTGACAATTTTTGAGCTCTGTGGCTATGGACACTTTTGATCAGCCCATCAAGAACTACAACATACCAAAAATTCAGCCAAATTCACGCAAAGCCATTTCCCATAGAAAATGTGCGGGGTCCTTTGTAAAGAAAAATGTTATCAAAAACTTATTATTACATAGTGTGGTTCTAGTCACGGAATACACTGATACGTTAAGTAGTGACTGAACTAGGAGTAAATGAATTCATTCAGTATTGGCAATATTAAGTGTCATGTAAATTCCTCGAATAACTGAAATAAATCAGTTTTCTTATCGATGTTTGCAGCAGGATTCAATGAAATCTTTCAACCAATTCAATTAACTCGATGTACGCAACACGTATTATCTGGTGTGTAGAACAAAGAAATGCGGATTGCATAATATGTATATTCTTGTATAGAAATAATAAAATGAATATTCATTTATGAGACGTGATAAAGGTGATTGGAATTTCATTAATTGAAGTTGAAAATTAATGATGATCATCTCATCATTTCAGGAACAACATAGTGAATTTCAATAGATTGAATTCGTATTGTATATTCTTGAACATATATCAAATAATCCAGAAGAAGTGAACATATTGAAAAGGGAAACATTCTCAATGTTACGAATAATTTCTGGTGGTACTCTCTTTTGGAAAAGATTCTTCTTTGCCTCATTCATCTTTATGAGTTCTTAATTAAGACTGGAATAGAAAATCAAATAACTATCTGAATGAAAATACAAATTTTCAATTTCCGATTTTTTCTTTTGAGTTAGGGCCTTTTCAGAATATCTATCAGATGTAGTTCAATGTCCAGCGTGGCTTTAGCCGGGGAAGTAGTTGTTTTCTGTTAGACATTCACAAAAAATAACTTCATTTTAATCGTGGATTATTCAATCTGATTTTATGAACATCCTGTTTATATTTTCAACAAATCAAGTGAACATATATTTCTCTATATCAACTTAGGAGCTCAAATTTGCCTACAATACTTTGAAACGATAACGTTAATGAAAAATAATTAGTCATACCTTACTTGAAGGAAATAACATGATGAGTTGACTTACTGAAAAATAAATGTGTAAGTTGGCTCTGCTTGAACATTAAACACCCTCTCTTTTATGCAAATAGCTGCGCGATCAAATTATGAACTTCAATTATTTTTTGAAACAAAAGTGAACATGTTTTTTGCCTCATTTCGAATTATGGCTAAAAAAGCTAATGGTCATTTCAAAATTGCCAATATCCTCAAAAATATTTTTGAGGAACCAAAGGGTAACAAAATTCTCCATAGGATAAAGGGAATAGATGATATTCAAAATGAAGAAGAATTTCTGAAATCAACCGTAAGGAATATGTTCCCTTTGTTGACTGTCATACAGACTTCTTGGTTCTATATGTATTGCAAAATAAATCGAGTAGAGTTCACTGATTATTTATCAGATATAATACAATCAATATTGGTAGACTTACTTTGCAGGAAAGTATGTGTTTCTTTATGGATATTGGACTCATCATACACCCATTGTATAGGTTAGTAGTGGTGTAGTACATGCCATTCTCATGTTTTTTGTATCAGAATTCACATAGGTTTAGGCATAGATAATTATTTCCCACATAGGGATTGAATTCATGAAATCTTCGATAGTTCTATTTTCATGTTGGCCCGAACGTTTCTTCGTTTTTTTAAAGTGCATTTGAAAACTGGTTAGGCATCAAACACAGGTGATGAATGCCAACAGTTCAGTTTGTTAGTGTGGACACGGGAAACGGTAACATCAGTATGATGTTATTGTTTTTTTTGTAGTTTGGTGTTAGGGCAAGCTCTGTTTATTTTTTTCAAATCGAGTGGTGTATTATGGAAATAAATAAGAATATAACGTATATTCTAGTCAGATAGAATTTACGTTGGGGAGTTGATCGCGAGCGCGCAAAGCGTCCGCCTTTCACGCGTCTGACACAAGGCAGCGGCCGTGGGTTCCGAAGTCGGGAAACAATGTACCAAAATTGTGTGTAACTTTTCGGAGAAGGCTATGATTTACAGTACTTTCAATGACGGGAATTGCGAATATCGATAGGTGTTGTAGGAAAATGACACGAAGTACCTTCAAGAATACTTGAAATATGGAAAAAATGCATCCGCGGATGGGAAGGAAAATTGATGCATACTAGGTGAGTCGCAGCGCTTGAAGTAACTATGAATTGACCTTGTGCAGAGCTTGCATGAGGAGATCTCGAGGGTGGACTCCTCAATATTTGAATTCTTGAATATTCAGATTCGGTTTCTTCTAGACATGATAACGGGTGAGAAACAATTTTTATTCAGAGAATACGTGGGAAAGGGGTGAATATTTCATACAATTTGGTTGGCATATTCAGCAGAGTATATGTTCTCTCTCTTTCCATGAGAAACTGAATAGTTTTTATGAGAAACTAAATAGTTCACGAGTGTTTTTTGAAATGTATTTTTGGGTTATTGTTTGCTTAGAAATTATTTTGAACTATTTCTGTATTTTTTTGTACCATATTTTATTTTTGAATTCAATAAGAGTTGCTTTTTGTGTATTATTCGAGGAGATATACAGAGTGGCCACTTTTTTAATGGGATTGTATTGGTAACTTTTAAACCATAAGAGTTAGAAGGTCGGTCAAATGGAGAAAAAGTTGCATTCATAGAAGCATTGTCAAGCAGTTCAAACAAATCGAAATTATCAGAGCCGGTTATTGAGATATCATAAGAAAAGTAAATTCTGTCATTTTGATTTTTCTTTTTTTCCCACTTTATTTCGAATATTATCAAAAAATGTCACAGGAGTTTTTTATTCGACAAAAATGTATCCTCATTTTGACATATCAGATTTTGTATCCAACGTTTCGTACGCTCTGGGCCACCCTCAACCTCATTTTTTTCAATCATATTTTATGACACTTTTCGAAATAACTTTTAACGCTGAATTCAACGATATATCATACAATGTCATTCAAAGTTGATTTTCAGGTGATTTTGACCCTTATCCAAATTTCTTTGGGTCGGATCTGTATTACATTTAGGTACCTTCAGTTTAATTAACAACATGCAATACATTTCGATAAAAAAATCAACTTACTCATCTTCAACTGAATGGAACGTAACAGAATCAAAGCAAGAAACAAGTAATAATTATTTACAAATTTCAAGAGGTAAAAAACCTAATTCATAATAATTAAACGAAACTATCATTTAATGAAAGAAAAATCAAATGATCATTCGAAAGTAAATGATGAACATTAATGAAGTAAGTGTTCGAAATATCCACCATTATGTAAAATGCACTTTGCGGTTCTGGAACCCATACTTCTTATACAGTTGCTTATTTCGTCTCCTTGAATACCTTCCAATACATTCTCAATCTTCTCGCGAGGAATCATTATTGTTGGATTTGTCATTTGTTCCGTTGAAACAAATCACAGAATCGAACTTTATTTTGAGATCATTACGATATAATTTTTGCAAGGCTTGGTATTCAAATTTAAAATCATTGTATTCGCGTCTCTTGACTATTTTATTAACAGCAGTTTTTGATAAATTGCATTCACTAGCCACAGTTCTCGATTTTTTTTCTGGGTTCAATTGAATTTGGGTCAGAACATTGATATCGTTGATAGACTTGTTTTTTCTTACATACACACAACTCTAGGTTTATTGAATGTATTATTTTCAGGTAGTAGGCCGTGGATAAAAAAGAACATAACAAGAAATGTCATATTATTTGTCACTTCGTTTATTATTGTGTCACAAGAACTTGTCATTAAATACTTTTCTGAGTAATTTCAATTTAACTTATTCGATATGGTGAGATACACAGATGAAGAGAAGAGAGATATGTACGAAGTGTACATAAAACTAGATAGAAATTCGTTCAAAGCACAACAAAGGTATAGTGAATTATATCCTGAAAGAACAACACCAAATATTAAAATGTTTCGACGTTTATCTACAACGTTACTTGCACATAATTCATTCATCAAACCTAGAGGTCCTTATGCACGACGAAACGAGCCTATCAATGACATCAATGTTCTGGCCCAATTCGAATGAATCCAGGAATAGGATCGAGAACTATGGCCAGTGAATGCAATTTATCAAAAAGTGCTGTTAATAAAATACTCAAGAGACGCCGATACCAAGACTATAAATACCAAGCCGTGCAAAAACTATATCGCAATGATCCTGAGAGAAGGTTGCAATTCTGTAATTGGTTTCAACGGAAGGTGCGGAATAACAACAATTTTGCGCACAATATCATTTGGGGAGACGAAACGACATTCACAAATTCTGGCATGTTCAATCGAAGGAACAAACATTTTTATGCCACAGAAAATCCTCACTTAATTCATGAAGTTAGACATCAATATCGTTTTTCTTTGGACATATGGTGCGGTTTGTTGAATATAAATTACTGGGACCCTATTTTATTGACGGCAACCTAACCGGAGCAAAATATGTAGAAATTATGGAAGAAATGTTGGATGATCTTCCTATACGGTATCGGCGTAATAGTCCATGGTTCCAACAAGACGGATGTGGTCCACACAACTCAAGAATAGTCACAGACTATCTAAATCGAACTTTTCCCGATTCATGGATTGGAACAAGAGGTCCAGTAGCATGGCCTGCCAGATCTCCGGATTTGAATCCGCTGGATTTTTATTTGTGAGGATATCTCAAAAATAAAATTTATGATACTACGAACCCGACAATAGAGATTCTTCGCGAGAAGATTGAGAATGTATTGGAAGGTATTCAAGGAGACGAAATAAGCAAATGTATAAGAAGTATGGGTTCCAGAAGCGCAAAGTGCATTTTACAAAATGGTGGACATTTCGAACACTTACTTCATTAATGTTCATTATTTACTTTCGAATAATCATTTGATTTTTCTTTCATTAAATGATAGTTTCGTTTAATTATAATGAATTAGGTTTTTCACCTCTTGAAATTTGGAAATAATTATTACTTGTTTCTTGCTTTCATTCTTTTACCTTCCATTCAGTTGAAGATGAGTTAGTTGATTTTCTTATCGAAATGTATTGCATGTTGTTAATCAAACTAAAGGTACCTAAATGTAATACAGATCCGACCCAAAGAAATTTGGATAAGGGTCAAAATCACCTGAAAATCAACTTTGAATGACATTGTATGATATATCGTTGAATTCAGCGTTAAAAGTTATTTCGAAATGTGTCATAAAATATGCAGGTCCGTATTGAAAAAAATGAGGTTGAGGGTGGCCCAGAGCGTACGAAACGTTGGATACAAAATCTGATTATGTCAAATTGAGGATAATTTACTATCGAATAGAAAACTCCCGTGACATTTCTCGATAATATTCGAAATAAAGTAGAAAAAAAAGAAAAATCAAAATGACAGAATTTACTTTTCTTATGATATCTCAATAACCGGCCCTGATAATCTCGATTTGTTTGAACTGCTTGAAAATGCTTCTATGAATGCAACTTTTTCTCTATTTGACCGACCTTCTAACTCTTATGGTTTAAAAGTTACCTATACAATCCCATTAAAAAAGTGGCCACTCTGTAGAAGGAAAAGAAACCGAAGAGTATAGAGTCTAGTTCAGTTTGAGAAAACTGATTTGGGGTGACAGTTATTGGGAAAATTGGCAAAAAGTTCAATTTATCTTTTGAAAAGATAGGTTAAGGGAAAAGTTATACTAAGTTTAGGGAGGGACATTTTATTCGGGGGGGAAAAAAGTTATCCGAAAAAGACCATGTAAGTATTTGTAAAGCCGTGGCCCAATTTGCGGTCTGGAGGACAATTGGTGAACAAAATAGAAAACAGTGCCTTATATTATGTATCGAAATGTGTCTTTGAAATTAACACTGGTGACAGCATCCCATATGATATAAATACCATATTGTATGTACGTAATATTTATATTAGTAACTGAGAATATATGGATTGACTTTTTTACGAAGGTTGTTTGGGATGACATGAGTAAGTATAGAAAATTTTATTGTATAAACTAGTTGGTGGTACAAACTGGTGGAATTTCAGATGGTGAGACAGATGGTTAGATATTGAGATAAGATTGTGGAAAACAAAAAGACAGTCAAACGACAATGGTGACAGAGAGGTGAAATAGTTTTAAAACCAGTTATTTATTGAAAACAAATTCTATCGTATCACAAAACCACACTGAATGTATCATTGTTTTTGTGTAACTGTTTTTCCCGTTTTTGGAGTTTTATTTCAATGATCAATTGTCATTTCATACAATCTCTGATTCAAATTTTGCTTCATAACCGTTCTAGAATTCAATTTCAATAATTATATTCTTGATTTTCATACTTCCTGAACATGACACAATGAAGGTTCCGAAAAGTCGATCGAAATATTGCTTTTCTTCAACATTGCTACCAAATTCCCGCCAATTTAACTGTTGAAACTATTCTATCATTTTCGCTATCCTTCTCATGTGGCGACTTAGGTTTAGGATTTTTTCATCCAATCTGATTACCCCTTCGATCAGGCAGCCGAAACGTAAATTGAATTTATATATATATATATATATATAATTAGTATATATATATATAATTATTCTCTTGTTTCTTGGGGGAACCTAATTATATATTCCTGGAAAATCACATCCTATATATATATATATATATATATATATATATATATTGATATGATGCATTAATTGCGGTCGTTTTTTATTTTCTTTTTAAATTTGTTAATTTACTTCCCACAATCAGACATTATAACAACAATAAATAATTTTGTTGTTTTTACTTTTGTTCTGCTAATATTCTACTATTATTCTGGTATTCTCAAAATCTTTAAGCTAATTCCCTTTTTTAAGATTTATTTAATATGTATTGATAAATAAATACCCATATAAATATTTAATATCTTCGGCTATGTACTCAATCGGTACGCCTATAGAATCTCAGGAGTTGGTTCTACTGTGGAGCGATCTAGATGTCAATTTTAGAAATGAGCAATTCATTGTTGACCAAACATTGAAAATAATGCAGATATTCATCAAATTAATAATTTCCTTTATTCAGGAAAAACTTACTTCTACCTAGTCTGCGATAAATAACCTAATTAGTGCTTCATAGCAAATATATACAAAAAATGTGAAGTTATGTAGTAATAATCGTGAAATTCATCCTAGTTTTGTAGGTTATGTGTTCTTTATCGTAATTCGTGGAAAGTTTTACCTATCAAGTTTTGTTTTTACTTGTACTGTGGTGACTTTTATGGTTTCAAAAAAATACCTTGGAACTTCTTGTACCAAAATGTTCAGTGTTTTGGATTCTCTCCCGTTCCTGGAAACTGCTGCTGCTCTCGTCGACTGGGACTTCTCCTCGTAGTTGTAAATTTCCAATGAAACAGAGGTTATGTTAACTCTGCATTTGTGATTTTTTTATCTGGTTTTGTTCTTCATAATGTTCTTTGGCTAATAACTGATTTCCTATTCCAAATTGTTTGATTTTTCCAAATCTAAATTTTCAACGTGGTTCTTCCAAATTATTTTTTTATCAATTTCCCTCGCTTGTTGATTCTCTCCCCTCGATACCAACACATTTTGTTTTCCTTCTCGAATTTTCGATTTTCACGCACATTTTGTAGCTTTTTTTATCAATTTCACCTTATTTGACAGTTTTTATTTATTAAACATCTCTAACTACCTTATGAACTATATGTAAAAATCATTCTCTTGACGTTTTTTCTTTTCTATATTTTAAAATTTCCCAATTTTGCATAAGATCTCTCCTGGCATCTAATGGCTGTTGTGTTACCAATTCCGGTTTTTTAATATTTTTTTTGTGATCAAAATATTTTCGTAAATTTTGATTTCTAAAATTTTAAATTATGCCAATTGCTTGTAATTTTTGTAAACATGTTTATTTCAAACATAGGTATCGATTAATATTATATAAGGTTTCAGAAAACTGGTGGATTCTTCAGAAAAACTACAAAACAACATAGCACAGACTACTAAATACGAATATTTTTTTATTTATGAGTTTTTTTATTTATATTATTATTTCAACTCTTTGAACATTTAACATACTTCTAAACATAACAATATATATATATATATATATATATATATATATATATATATAAATATATATATAATGGATATGAACTCAGTTGCTCCACAAATTACCAGAAACACCATTCAGGGAGATCCTCAGAAATCGAATTTCCGTACCGCGGTACGTTTTCTACGGAACCGATATTTTTATCAAGTCTAACTGCGCGTACCGGTGTGACTTGAGGAATAAGTAGTACCGTTAACGATGCATCCATGCATGATTTAACTCCTTGTTACGTTCTCACACCTTGAACGATATCAAACCGTGTCCTAACTTCTTTATTTGCAATTTGTTGCTCGAACGGCATTAGACCGAAAAGAATACACTAGGCAAAAAGTGCGTCCATTCATGAGATTGGATTTGATGGTATCTTCGATTCTTTCATTAACTCCTCAGATTTAAATATTGGAAACGACGAGGTTCTATTAGAAAGCCGGTTTCACATGTTCTTGGTGTTTTTTGCCATCAGAAAGAAGGTAATGATCTTCTTGCACACTATTCAAGTTTTTCTATCAAAAACAGTTCAGATGGAATATTTTGTTATTTCCCCCAGTTTTTGTCACTTTGGGAATATGATATTCTGGAAAGATATTTCAGAAGCGTTACATATTCTAGAATTGAATATAAAAAGTTCATGAAAAAATTGGGCTATGAATTATCTGTTACATATTTTTTTTACATATGATTTATATTTATAATTCCAATGTATGTTTGATACTGCTGCAAATTCTAGTAATGTTTCCCCCCAGTCTACTTGTGGTACCTTCATGTTTTTATTGCCTCAAAAGAGATTTTTATTGATATCAATTATGATTGGCGAGCAGAGTAGATGATCATACTATGCTGAGGCCTCAAGGATATTTCTATAGACATATGCCCACCCGCAGGGTGCTACTTGAATAGGTTTTGAGAAATCAATGATAAACTCGCATGCTGGTTCCATTCAGAGCAGCATTGTTCTGACGAATTTGCACTGACTTGAACTATAGGAGCGAGCAAATCAAGGAATAATGCCATTGTTTCAACAATCAGAAATTTAGCTCCCCAAGATGTAACTGTCATTTTGCTAAGTACATTGTTCCTGCTGCTGACTATCATTTTGGTATCAAAAGAATTCTGTCTGTTAGTTGGGGCTCCAACTGGGGTAACTTTTGAATAGTAAGGGAATGGATGGATGTCGTTTGATGCAAAACTCAAGTGCTTTGCTTGCTGATGATAACTGGCCCACTTATCACAAACTACGGTACGGATAAATTATTTCTGGATTACCTTTTGTACTGTTCTTCCATCACAATTGACTCTTTTCACGTATTTTGAGTATCCAAATCCATACCTTTTTGGAATCACCACAAACATCCTGTGGTAAGTAGTGGTGAAGGAATGTATTCAGTTATTGGTTCTTCAGATGTTTAGATATGGAGAAGAGACGTTGAGATCTCAAAATTGCGTTTTACTATATTTTTGGAGAAGTTTGGGGATATCATGGGCAATCACACAAATCCCAAAAATTAATATCCCTTGCTGCCGATGACACTTTTAGAAAAAGTGATATACCAACTTTAGAATCAATAATTATTAATTTCAAAATGAAAAATTCTACTCTGATATCTGTCCTAGATTGAAGCTTATATGAAAACGGGCAGGGAGGGTATCGGAAAAGCTGTGCAGCTTCACTGGTTTTCAATTTGCTAGATATGTTGTTCGAGGCTTCTAGTGTCTTGAGATTTATGAATTCTATACTTGAGAGCCATATCGGAACCCCTACAAGATATTCAAGCATTTGGCATTTGTGGAACAGGTATTCTACAATTCTAGCGGAACCTCTACTGTCTAATCTATATATTTTTTGAAGGGATGAGTCATTCGGTTAGCTTTTTCAGATAGTCTCAAAAATGTCAGTTTTCCTAATCCTGCTTTTGAATTTCTCTTATTGATATATATCTATACGTATATTTATATCAATTACGAACATAACCAAGGAATATCTTGATTCATGAACATTGAAAAGTGTTTCTATTCTTGTTGCTCCACCAACCCTCAGAAGTTTATTCAGATAACTAAGAATCAAGAAAACGGAGTTCCCCGAGATCCGAAACCTATTTGAGGTCCTTGAAATCTTTTTTCGCCGACAGTAGTGTCTAAACCCTTGCCAAGACAAGGCACTTCTATCAATGAGCAACTGGCCATCATTACGATTGTGATAATAATTATGATTCATGGACCTAAACCGAATAGAATAATCTTTTGTCATTCTCGTGGAAGACCAATTGATCAATATTCAATCTAGAGACATTCATCGTATATTCCATTCTCACCAGGATTATTCACGGAAGAAATATTCATCTCACGCTGCGATCTTGAGAAATTAGTTGAAAGTCTGTATTCACGTTTGACAAATAAGTAGGTGGAACATATTAGCAATACTTCGAGCTGTCAGGCCATAATAATTATTAGTAATTAATAAATTTTCCTGTCTTGTTTACCGCACATCAGCACTGAAAAACCCACTATCACGTTATATCTCGATACGAAACAAGACAGATTGTCAAGATAAAGTTTCCTGTTTTGAATATGAGTACGAATAACATGTACATTTCCATTCAGTTCTGATGTAACTGTATTATGGGATATTTTCATAATAACAATAAAAAAAATTTCGTGAATAATGAAGAATTCAAGGGGGCATCATTTTGATTTTGTTACGTACGATTGGACATTTATTTGTATAATTCCTACCAAAAAAATTATTAATGAAAGACATGACGATCAAATCTCGAAGACTTCATGATTTACACTCAAAAATTATGTTGTTTATCAGTGCACTATTCCTTCAGTTAGTGCATAGAAAACTGTTAATTTTTAAGTATTGTAGTGTATTAGTATACTTTCTGTGAAGTAGGCCTCTTTTGTATATGGACATTGTAAAGCCGCAGATTATAATATTAACCTGTATTTAACCTATAATTAACGAATTACCTAACAAGGATAATTATATAGTGCATCATATAGTATATATTTTTTGCAATTTGATGTGAATAAGTTGATTTTAGATTCTCCTTCTGCCAAAAGAGACATAGTGTCCCGTAAAATTATTTCAAAACATTCCAGTTGCACATCAAAGGGAACCCAAATAAGTGTTCACTGACATAAACATAAGCAAAGATTGACTCAATGTCAAAGTTTTAAATAATTTTGAAACCCTATGTAGACGGAATATGGGTTTGCTTGCAATTTTTTCATGGATCAAAATGGGCGTTTGGACAATCAAAAAGGGGTGGCCGATATGCTGCAGTATAGAAATTTAAAAAAATCATCACTAAGCAAATTCTTTGCAACTTATTCACCCTGAACACCCCAGGTAACCTCCAAATCCAAAGGGTATGAAATGCGAAAAACAGTGTGCTTTCATTGGTGACGGTGAAATATTCGGGGTTTCCAATTCTACCTTTGCTATTGGTGAAATTTTACAGATGTCACTTTTGAACTGAATAATAGCAAAGTCTCTCCTCAAAGAAAAAAGTTGGAGAAGTGAAAACACCATGTGTTATATATGGTTTCAGTAAACTGGAGTACCTGAAGCATCAGGCATTCTAGATATCTTTCAGGTTAAGTGTTTGACAAATTGTTATGCAATTTCACACATTCGGATCAATTCGTATAGTATTCCATCATTCCACATTAGTACTGATGGAAATTTTTATTGCACACTTATTAGTAATTTTGTTTTTCCAATTGTAATATGATATAACTTATACAAGTTTTGCCAATCTCCCTATGGATTCTAATATTCAAGTAAGCCAAAGCTCAAGGTTAGTCCCAATTGTTCACGTTTGCTGATATTTGTATTTTTATGGTGAGTGGTTAACAAATTGGTATCAAACTAATCATTTCGAAAGTGTTCATGACGTTTGCTATGGACGGAATATACTGTTGTTTCCACGTTCATGGCAACGATTCAAGATTTATTTATGAGTCATATAATTAGTTAATTCACATTCACTTCCTTCGATTCAATCCGTCTGGAAGTAAATACATTCTTCGATTCATTTCAATAATTCAATGTGGGGAAAATCTACTATGTCCATCTGTAGACACGAATTTTATTCTCAATAGTGGAGGAACCAATATAAAAAAATAACCTCAACAAATGCACCATTGTAATTGAATTGCAAAATGGAGATTCAGCATTCTCCCGTAAATGTGTTTCTAATTCTTGAAAGTTGTTCAAAATCAACAGAAACATATTCTATCTCTAATGAATAGTTGCAATACAAAACACATAGACCTTGACTATCAAATTAAATTGTTTCTATTTTTCGAGGACGGTCTACTACTAGTCTTATCCGTTTGGGACAATAAAATATTCATGAATAATAATTCACATTTTGTGATAAAATTTTACAGCCGTTCCATAATACAGTATTGTCTGTTGTCTATGCATTTTTGGAAACCATATATAGTTTTTGTTATTATTCCAAAGATTAGAATATAACTATGGAAATATGAAACATGTAGTTTTCATGCCTATATTTCCAGTGGTTTTCATGAAATGCCGTATTATTGTGACTACAAACAAATGAATATGAAAAATATCTGTTACCATTTCTCTCCCTCCCTTTGGAAATACGGTCTCCTGAAGCCACTGGATGGCCTTTCTTGAAGTGATGGTATAGTTTTTCCAATATCAATTGCAGAAGCATAAAAAAGTCTTGCGGCGAAATCCTGTGAGCAGCAGTGGCGGAGATAACTAATTTTATTTAGATATTTTAAGATTTCAAAAATACTTCATAAATAATGAAAAATGAAAAAAAATTAAAGACAAGCTTTTATTTATACAAATACATTAAGAAAGAAAAATAATTTCTTTCATTGTTTGATGTAGGTTACTAGAATATCCTGAAACGTATTTCGATCGCCACACACCAAGACCACAGACGCTACTGGTTTTTAATCTTTCAGAGCCATTAAAACACAATTATAACGCGTGATTCATGACCTTCCAGTATAGACACGCCTATACAAGCATCGATGTCCGACGATTGGCCCAGACGAATCGGTTGTAGAAAAGCGACAGCTGACGCTCAGGTCCACGTTGACTGCGGCTCTTTTGATCTACCATATGCCGACGGCAAATGTTTACGAGTAGTACAGATTATTTTTCGTTCAGTTTCTTCGCATATACGCTCGTGTTAGCGAAGTGAGTTTTTATTCGCTTCCTATAGAAACAGCTTCTGCAATTGATATTGGATGGACTATACGACCACCCTTGCCAATAGGGTTGTTACAAAAATCACTACATATCCAAAGATAATCCAAGCAAATGCGATTGTGAACTACATGAAATTCAACTAACTCATATTTAGTTGCTACCTACTTCAACTAAATAAATAGTTGTTTTATGATCCGTGGAGACTCTGATGATTCGTGGAGAGTACCCCAAATAAACCCGATCAAAAGAGAATATCTCAATGTAGAGAGTGATTAAAATTATATGTATATCTACCTTCATCTTAAATTGATTCTATGTTGTGTAATTTGAAGTTCCTGGAAATAACACATATTTTTTGTATACCCTGTTTCCCCCTGATGTGGAGTTTCAATGTTCAACGTGATAAATAGATCAGTTATCATTTTCTATGGAGGAATCGAAAGAATACTCCAAACTTTTACTGGAAAAATCGTATTCAAAATAGATAAAAGGAGTATCATCCCATTTCATGATAAATCGAATATTGCTTCCAAGTGAATATTATATACTTTTTTTTAATTGAATGAACATTACCTCCCTACCTACTCCGATATTGCCTTCACAAGCCTGGAGTATGCGCGCATAGCTGACTTCTTTCCTTTTCCCGCTGCTGATGGTTATTTTTTCTGCAAAATATTTCTTGTTTCTCCCAAGTTTTTTTAGCTTCGAAAATGTTCTTGGTAAGTCTCTTATCGTGCAATTCAAGCCATGTCAATTGTCTTGGTTGAATTTCCTCTTATTGGTATGGTTTTCAATAGTTTTCTAGTTGTGTTGTTGTTTCGTTAGTAGTTTCAATTAAAAAAAATTCATTGGTTTGTTTTCCATATGATGATTATATTGCTTGATTTTGTTTCAATTTCATCTAGCATCTTTTGTTGCTTCATCAATTTCCTTTGGCTGATCCTAGGTATTTGGGTATATCAACCTGTACTCGAGTCATTCCATTCGTTCGGAAGTTCTGGAATTATGTTTCAGTTTTAATAGCTTTTGAGATAACGGTGTTATTTTGTGATATAATAATAATAATAATGATCATTTATTTGCCGTAAGAACAGTACATTCATTATAGATACTACATATATTACATTTTATGCATACTGCAAATAAAAAACGTGATACACTGAAGGCTTAGCCTTGAAAGTGGTTTCATATGGTTACCGCATTGTATAAAGTAAAAAAATAAAAATAAACTTATAATATACCTTATTGAGTGAATGCCAACGTAGCAGTAGAGTGAATAATTGATGAACTAACAAAATTGCAGAAAAACTAACTAACAAAGTACAAGTATCAGTAACAAATTAGTAACAAAATAGAGACAAAATAGAAAAAAAAGATCGTAGAACAATCGGTTTTATGTATTATAAAAATAAACATTAAATTTTAAAATTTAAAAGTTTGAAAGTGGATAGATTTTCGATTTCTTGATATTAAAATCCATGTGTACAAGGAGTGAGTGTGATCAGTTCAGAAATAATATGTATTATTAACATCCACAAATTGATGCACCTGCAGTCGTGGAAGACTTCTTATCCATTTCTTTATTTTTGATTTGAATGTGAATATTGATAGGATTGATTTAATTTCTGATGGTATAACATTGTAGAACCTAGGAGCTAAATATGAAAAACATCTTTGGAACGTGTTTTTTTCCGCTCGGGGACTAATCGATTTTTGTTTGTTCCCCGTTTCATATTTATGTTCAGAGAAAGAGAGTTCCGATTTGAATTTGTGTTGCCTCGTGACTGTGGTTAAGAAGTATAATTGTCGGGTATCAAAAATATTTGACTCTTGGAATAGTTCGTTAGTTGGGTAGAGGAAAGGTTTTTTCATTACAGCTTTCATTATCCATTTCTGGATTTTTTGTAGGTGTGCAATGTGATTATTTGTGGCAGCTCCCCATGCTATTAGTCCATATCTGATATGAGTTTCAGCAAGGGCAAAGTATAATATTTTCATTTGTTCAAAGGTAATTATTTGAGACAGGTATTTGAATTTATATAGTGTAAACCTAAGTTTCTTCACTACATGGCTCATTTGTGTGTCCCATTTCAGATGTCTGTCTAAATATATACCTAGGTATTTGCAATAAGGTTTTGTATAAATTGTTGTGGACTTGTTGCCAATAGAAAAAGTGAGACTTTCATATCCTGGTAGATATCTGGAATAGGAAGTAAAGGGTGAAAAAATGGTTTTATTGAAATTTACTGTCAGTAATCGATTATTGAGCCAGTCATTTATTTTAATGAAATCTCTTTCACATTTTATTTTAAGGGTATCCCAACTACTCGCAGTATATATGATTGCTGTGTCGTCAGCAAAACTCAAAATATCACCTTCATTCACTATTAATATTCAGTAAATCATTTATATATATATATATATATATATATATATATATTGAAGAGTATCGGCCGGAGAACTGATCCCTGCGGAACTCCATAGGTAACATTTGCAGCAGAGCTCATTTCATCACCAATTTTAACATATTGATGTCTGTCTTCCAAATAACTTTTGAATAGTTGGTATGCACCTAATAACTGAGTGTGACTGACTGTGTCGAATGCTTTTTTGAGGTCGACAAATACACCGAGTGTTGGTGTCTTGGCATCAACATTTTTAGATATTTTCGATGTTAGGTATGCTATTGCATCTTCAGTAGATTTTTTTTCCGTGAAACCGAACTGTTTGGTTGATAATAATTTATACTTCTTCAGGAATATGATCAATAACATCACTTCAATAACACCCAAAATCTCTTATTATCTACTCCGATATATTTCGATTATTTCGTTATTCTCAGCTTCCAATAGCCTATATTGTAATTTTACGTTCCTTTCCCATATTACCTTTCAAGCCAGGATCACGCAGAGGTGTCCCTTCTTAGTCGTATTCTCTTTGATGTATGTCTGTTTCCTTTTATCAAAATTTACTCACTTTTACTCTATGAAATGAATTTCCCATTTCGAAGGAGCATATATTCCTCAGATTATGAAATATTCAATAGTTTTCTAGGGTTATACTTTTGGTCTTCCACTGTCTTGTACTAGCTCAATAATTAATGTGCTCTCCTTCATAAAAAAATGAGGAATCGGTTTTCTTTTCGGTAGATTTCGAGGTTATTTTTCTCCCTACTTTCTGCTTTCCTAATTGATCAGTTTTTATGCCCTCATCATTCATCAAGTACATGCGAAACATATTTCATGACTGATTTGACAAAAATGATCGAGACTACCTCATGAATAATCCAACTGTTCATATTCAAACATCCTGTACATTAAAACACTTATTCTGATTACCAAGAGATTACTAGTTGTATCAAAATACATCCATAGTTCATTCTATGATTATACACCGAGTGCAATAAATAACAGGGACTGAAATATACATAGTAGTTATGTTGACCCTAGTGCAGCAGAGGCTCTCAAAAGTCTTCCAATTAACTATTACACTGTGTAAAAATGAGGCCCAGCCTTTTGCAATTAACTTCAGTAATGCTACTCGCGAATTGCATTTATATCTTCCGGGTAATCATGAACAATTTCTTATTTTGAAGTATTGATGTATCAGAGCAAATTGAAAGGCTTTTCTCGAGAACAGAAGAAAACGCAAATGGCCGCGAGCTTCGTTCCGTTTCGTTTTTGTTTGGTTTGATGAGGTTGGCTCGTGTGTGGGTATTGTAATCGTGCAAAGTCATTTCAGAATCCATTGTGGATATAGAGTCTAGAAACAAAAACACCGTTGGAAACATAATGGTGTGTGATGTTCTTGCATATTATTAAAATCTTTCGCTGATAGATATTTGACACACATCGATTATTGTTCAGAAAATTCATACTTTCCAAAGCTGTGAGAAACCCCTTTCCAACCTGAAAAATCTCATGAATTTGTCAGATCTACGATCAATGAGTCTCTTACCAGCGTTTTCAAGAATTCTCGAAAAAGCTATTCATATCCAGCTTATATTTTATTCGAGAATATTCCCCTCAGGCTACTACGGCATTATTGAAGGTAATTGATGGTATCATTCAAAATATTGATGTAATGAATGTTACTTCACTAATATTATCAAACTTCTCGGAAGTTCAAAACGGAAACATTCTCAATTGGATACTGAATAGAAGTATTTTTCTGTGAATTGAAAATCCACGATAAAAATGAAGTTATTGTTTGTGAATATCTAAGATAAAACAACTACTTTCCCGGCTGAAGCCACGCTGGACATTGAACTACATCTGATAGAAATAGAAAAAGGACCCTAACTCAGAAGAAAAATCTGAAAGTGAAAATTTCCAGTTTCATTCAGATAAGTAGTTATTTGATTCTCTCCAGTCTTAATTATTACATTCTCGGAAGTACTCGATACTATTAGTTACAAATTTCTCCTTTCCGAATTGAAATATTATTGATGTTACCCCAAATTCATTAATCTCATGGAACCTCAATCAGTTGACCGAACTCGGAGAATGCACTGAATTGATGAATATTTTTTCTCAAAAAAAAGAACATCTAGAGTGCCTCAAGGTTCTATCATCAGCCCACTGTTGTTTTCGTTATACACTGCCAATATTTCATCAAACTTGAGACACTGCCAGGTTCAAGCTTTCGCTGATGACACTCAATTATACCATAGTGCCAAAACTAATGTGTAGAAATTTCCAAGAACCAATTAAACGTTGACCTTGAAATAATTTCCACTTTATCTGCGAAACCCAATCCCAAGTTGAACTTAGATAAATGCCATGTCATGTTCTTTGCTGAAGAAAACCAAAGACTATATTTTGAGGAGCATATTAAATTTCAAATAGGAGACGTTATGCTCGCATCGGTCGACTGATCTAGTAACCTGGATATTACCTTCGATAAAGAACTTAAATTCAGCAAACATGTTGATAACCTTTTGACGAAATCGTATGCCACCTTGAAAGTTCTTCATCTGCACAGTTTCCAAGTACAAAAAACGGCTAACTCAATCTCTTATTTTATCAACCTGAAATTATGGAGATTATGTCTACGGTCCTTTCTTAAACTGGACTAAGCAAGCTAGAATACAACGTACACGAAACTCTTGTTGTCGCTCTATCCTAGAGATTCGAACATTTAACGACATCTCAAAAGCTCTTTCCAACCTTCGCTGGGTACATATGTCAGTACATAGGGACTATAACTATTGTAACATTTTATATACCATATTGAAATTCAAAACACCTATACAGCTCTTCAATAAATTAAAAACATATTAGATCTTCATACTTCAAATTTACGTTCCAACCAAACTTGCATATTCCTCGTCATTCGTCGGCCATGTTCAAAGAATCATCCTCATACCCAGCTGTATTCTAATATTTTTTTTATTTTTTTGATATGTTCTGTTCCTAAGAAAAGTATATCCCTGTAATGTTCAAGAAAATGTGGATATCCAATGGAAAGAAGGTAGGAGTTGGTGTTTTCTTAAATTTCTGGAGTTGTATGCCGGAAACACCTAAATAGAATGAGTTCAAAGCTCACAGTTGCGTTGGATGAATAGTCTTGAAACGTATGTTCTTACAGTTCCAAAGTAACATGAAGGTGTGAACACTCGAACTTGACGGGTTAATCTCGAAGAGATCCAAAGGAGAACGATTGTTGATATTTCAGAAGAGCATCGCCATGAAATATATCATAAAATTTGAGCAAATCGCAACTTTTTACTGTGTTCCAGACAATGACGAGTTTGTAAGCGAGGATCACGACGAGTCGAATTGCCCTTTTGAAGAACTCAATAACTTCGTGATATGTTTGAGGTGCCCCACTCCAAATATGAGAACAGTATTCCAGGACAGGTCGGATACCTTGTCCTATAGATCATAAGAAGCTGACTGATGGTGAAATATGCTTTGGTAGAAACAAAAACCAAGTTTTTGGGATGCACTTTTGGCAATGGACCTCAACGTGATTTTCCTAGGAAAGGTTATTGCTGATAGTAATACCAAAGCATCGAATATGGAATGACTTCAGTGGTATGGTTACTCCGACAAAGTTATGTTAGGACAAAGTGAGATCGGCTTTTCTAGAGAAAAAATGCTTGTGTTTTTTTTCTTGAATTTACCAATTATTGGATCCCCATTCGAGAAATTGTTTGTGTCCATAATTTATATTGTTAACATTTCTTCCTCGTTCATTTCTGGTTTCACGGGCTGATATAGGGGCCCTGGAAGAGAAAGCGGTATGGAGGGTACTATCATCGGCAAAGCTGTGTACGGGACATGAAGTTGCTTTCAACAAGTCGTTGATGTGAAGTAAAAATAGTGTTGGTGCTAGAATGGATCCTTGCGGAACACCAGCATTTATGAGTAGAGTGTCAGATGAAACTCCATCGACCACTACATGGAGAGACCTGTTTGAGAGAAAACTAGCAAGCAGAGAACACAGCTGAGGGGGCAAGCCATAAGATGGAAGCTTGGCGAGGAGTCCCTGGTGCCAAACTCGATCGAACGCCTTGGAGATATCTAATGCCACAGCTAAAGTTTCTCCATACTTTTCAATAGTTTTCAATAGTTTCTCCATACTCCATACTTTTCAATAGTTTCTCCATACTTTTCAATATGATAATGAGAGATCTTTTCCAGTAGTCAAAACATACATTTGAAAGTGAAGCTCGAATCCAAATTCAAAATGTAACTAATTTAATATATATATATACCTAACTAGTCAGCAAATACTATCCATATATATATATTTATATATATATATATATATATATATTCCTTTCTTTGAACACTATTACAAACTAATTGATCATAACACAATTATGTAAAACTTTTTGTTTTTTTTTTATAAACTTTTAATAGTTAGTAGGTGAAGCGTAGGAGTAGCTTTACCTAAACTCCGCCCAATATATAATATTGATATCCAAAATCAAGTCGATTATAATCATTTATAGCTGACTCGACAGACGTTGTCTTGTTCGAATTTCTATATTCCCTAAATTTGTTTTCCTGAAAACTCTCTTCCGCGTACAATTTCTTTTTCCTATAATTTTTTGTTTTGTTCCATCTGTGTTATGGCTTTGACTCTGCCTGCTACCGTTATCCTGTTTTTCCTTTATCTCGTAACTGAGTTATCCCGTTTTCCGGTTTCTCTGTTATCCCATTATCGCGTTTTCCCGTTATCCCGTTATTGCGTTTTCCCGTTATCGTGTTATCCCGTTTTCACATTATCCCATTATCCCGTTATTCCGTTTTTCCGTTATTCTATTTTCCTGTTATCCCGTTTTCCCGTTCGTTGTCCCGTTTTCCCAAAAAAAAATTAGCCAACTCGGTTAAGCCGTTCTTAAGATATGAGCTTGCCAACACAAAGACATTCCTTTTCATTATGAATAATATATCCCTGGAAACTTTTCCAAAACAAAGAAATTTCCAATAACTTTTCTAAAAATACTTTCTTTCCTTAAAAACCGTTAGCAAATCGGTCCAGCAGTTGTTTTTATATAATAAAATGTTCGTTCCTGTGGCCTGTGGTAGGCTACAGTGTAACCGCTCAGCTATTTCCTCTTTGGTAATAAATGACTCGATAGTCTTTTTCAATTTTCGAGCAACTCTCCAATTTTTTTCCGTGTCAACCATCCTCGGGCTATTACGATCATTAAAAAAAAACAGCCAAATGGGTACAGCCATTCTCCCGTTTTACGCTTACAATGAATCGAGGTTAATTTTTATTATAAAGATTGTTATAAATTTCTGTGGTGATACCCTGTATTATATCCTTGGTAGATGATAATAATACAATTCAACAAATCATACATTTACGAAAGATATTCATCCCACCTAACATTATAGAAAATGTATACAAAACACGGAGACAAAATATACCCAAAAAGTAGAATTACCAATTTCAGACATATAATTTTACTGTGTACTCCTCACAACGATAAAATCATAATTCAGGTCGGAAATACTATGCTTGAGACCAACAAAACTGCTAACATTTGTTTCTTCTATTATCAATTGGAGTATTTCTGAGGTAACGTTGAGGATATCGATGTTATTGTAGCATCATCTGCGTATGTGCCTGTTAGCGTGTAGAATATAAGCCACATAATTCCGCCTTGCGTGATATCTGTTTTGATTTCATTAATTTTGCTGATGACTTCTTCATATCATATTTTCAACAACTGAATAATCATTTGGCAATTTGAATGCCTCCCTCTCATAACTATTATTTAGAAGTGAGGTATCACATGTTGATAATTTTGAATAATTTTTTTGAAGCAGTTTTCTTTTTATCGTATCACGGGAAATTTTCCATCATTCTTTTCCATTTTGTTTGTAATCGATTTTTTAAGTGCTTGGAAATTGCTTCATTAAACAAGAATAATTATTGATATTTCCTCAACAAAAATTTCATGCTTTCTAGAATTCAGTTAACGGTTGCATAATATCAAAATGAATTTTTATAGGATTAGGTAACGCTCATTAAAAAATAACATATTTTCAGCGAAACTAAGGTTTATTGTAAACGAAAACACAAGCGTGACCGAACATGAGTCTTACAGTTTTTACATGAAGAAACGAAACATTGCAATTCAACATACCTTGACAAACTTTGTTTTTTAACGCTGAACCCTTGAAAGTTTCACGGCAGAGGCTTTCGACATGCCATCCGAATGAATATCATAGCTATTTGCGGTACATGTGTTGTTGAGATCCATATTAAAAAAAAAGTCAAAGTTCAAAGGATGAAAGAGGACGTTAGTGTTTAAACGATACGAGCTGATGTTGTCTTGAATTGTTATGTTTTTTCCTCGAATTGTTATGACTACTGTCGAACGTTTATCATACACACTGAAAATGCGGTACAAACAGGGTTAATTTCACTATCCGATTCAACAAAAAAAAATGAGAAATATATATTTACTCCTCTTTCTAGCTCGATTCACTTTTCCCAGCGATGTTTAGTAGCTTCGATACTCTGTTTATAGTGATAATCGTCGAGCTCCTCGAAATAACAATCAACCGCAGACCTCTTCATTGTTGGCAAATTTTCCACCAACAATCAATTTTTTCAATTATCGAAAGGAAATAATCCGAGGGGGCTAAATCTGACGAAAAGGTTGCATTAGGAAGCAACTCGAAGTTCAATTTATTGATTTTGGCCATCGCGATTATAAATGTGTGAAATGATGCATTTGTCTTGATGAAGCAAAGCCAAATGCGGCCGCTTCTTCTTGATTTCATCACTCAAACGCTGTAATAACTTCGCATAATACTCGCCGTTGATTGTTTTTCCTTTATGAGGATAATCAATTATCGCACGCACATCCCAAAAACTGACCGCCTGCTGAAGGAACTGTCTTTGTCTTCTTTGGAGCCGACTCTCCCCTTTCAGTCCATTGTTTTGACTTTAGCTCCGTCTAAAGTGTAAAGTGATGGATCCATGTTTCATCCTTGGTTATGAATTGATGAAAAAATTTGGCATAATTGGTGGATTTATTAGAAAGTTATCTGTATAATCTTCAGCAGTGTGTGAAAATGGAGGAAACTCTGAGTAGTATAGAGACTGTACGCTATGGAGTTCCACAAGAAACCGTTCTTGGTTCCATTCGTTTAACATTATATGTAAACGAAATGTCAACCCACCAATCTCTGGTGACATAACTAGTTTCGCTGACGATACAGTTGTTTTCTTCAAAGATCAGAAGTGGGATGCACTGAAAGACAAAATACAGAGATAGGTAAGGAACTCTATCCGATTTTTTCAGTAGTGAACTTCTAACAGAAACAGATCCGTTAACTTACCATTCACCAGTCATGACCCCAAACCTACCCAACTTCAACAACATCGAAGTGCCAATTCAAAACCAAACTAATCGTCCGATGGGGAACAAGTCAGTTGAATATTGAGGCATAATACTAGATAGACATCTGAAATGGGATGCTCACAGTAGCAATCTATTAAAAAAGCTCCGTTTTTATTTGGGCAGATTTAGATACCTAGATTGTGGATTGTAGGGGTCGATATGGCTCTTCAGCCTCTCGGTACCTCGACCTGTGAAGCCTTCTGTACATTACCCTTGGCAGTCGCAAAGCAGGTGTTCTGCAGTTCCAGCGGAGTTCTCAAAGTAACGGCACAGTTCAATGTCTGATATATCCATTTTTTTGAGGTGATACCTCAGAGGACAATGTCCAGTGAGCAGCCCTGTTGACAGTTTCGAGTCTTTCTTGTCCAATTCGAGAAGCTGTTCAGCTTTCTTTGGCGATGGGTTCAGAAGCCTTTTCGCTAGTCCTTGCCCTGGAACCTTATTCCAGTGGGTTTTGATTTGATCAGCTTTCCAGCGCCGGAATTCTTCGTTGATGTGGGCTTTGGAGAAGACTATAACACAGAAGGGTTCCGGGGCAGAAAATTGAGTGTTTGTGCCTTTCCTGGCAAGGCGGTCTGCTTCTTCATTGCCTTTGATTCCCTTGTGACTTGGCACCCACATCGGAGTAACCTGATTGTTCATAGCCAGTTGTCTTATGGAGTTTGCAGTCCCGAATCAGTCTGGACTCACAAGTGTGTGACTTTAGAGCTTTTAGTGCTGCTTGGCTGTCTGATAGGATATAGATCTTTGCTCTCCTGAAACCATTTTCAAGGCATTCTTGGGCGCAAATTTCTATAGCATGGGTGTCTGCTTGAAAAATTGTTGGGGCTTTGCCTAGCGATTTTGAGAGCCTAGAATTAGGACCCGTTACCTCAGTCCCCAGCCCTTCCGTCCATTTTGGAACCATCAGTATACCATACTGATGCATTCCTTTCCAGTTGAGGCCCATTCGTTGTGATTATATAGTGGCTCTGTGGCACTACCAGGTTGCCGCTGTAGCATTGGAAAGAATATTTTCAATACGACTGTTCCATGTTAGTCTCTGGTCAATTATGATGCCCAGGTATTTGACTTCATTGGAAAAAGTTAGCTGAGTTCCATTCAGGGTTGGGGCTTCCAGATCGTACTTACTTTTGGTGAATTCAACCAGCACTGTTTTGCTAAGATCTATATTTAGTCCCTCCTTGGCGCACCAGCTTCTGATCATATTCAGGGCTGTCTGCATGCGATTGGATATCATCATGTTTGCCGACCAGGTCATAGGCGTATCTTCGGGTCGCAATTCCAGATTCATATAGCTTCACTATCAGATTATCCACGGTCAGTGACCACGGCAGAGGTGATAGAACCCCACTTCTGGGACAACCTGACCGCTTCCTCTCCGAGAGCAGCTACAATGATTCTGCTTTTCAGCATTGCCTGTATCCATGTGATCAGTGGAGTGCTCATTTCCTTTCCTCTAGCGATCTGATGATGGAATCATGTGACGTGTTATCGCAAGCACTCTCTATATGTGTGAATGCACATAGACCCATTTCTTTGGCCAAGTATGTCTTTTCAATGCTTTCAATTAAGCATTGCAGATCGTTAATCGTTGATTTACCTGCTTAATAGGCGAACTGTCAAGCAGGCAAATCAACGATTAATACCTAAAAACTTTTATTGACATCCAACATCTAAGAAAGATATTGACAGGATGATTTGTTATGATTAAAAATACAATGTCTGACATCAAAACGTGAATTTTCAAGGGGATATTATTGAAATGAAGTAACATTCAGCTGAGAAGGATTAAATTACTGGAAAGGAACCAAATATCCAAATTCAACAGTTGATAACCAAATTCAACAGGTGGCATACTGTGAAGTTGAAAAAACAAGGTGAGTAATAAAACATTTGTGCAATTCATTCATTGAAGGGAGTTGAAGAAATCAATAAAATCGAAGTTGATCTGTCCATTCAAGGAAGTTCCATTTCTGTTATTGATGGTGGAGTTGATTTCGAATTCCTAGAGGATTTTTTTACAGGCGTGTAAGACTTTTGGGTCTTCATCGATTTGAATTTACCCAAATTATATTCTATCTTTCCTTGATTAACCTTTCAGGCAAGAATTGTTCATCCTTCGTGCTCATATATATCGAATCAATATAATATCTCACTTGAAATACATTGATTTTAACTCATTCTGTACGTGGCAGATCAATTTCAATTTCCTCCTCACATTCACCGCCAATACCATTAATTTGTGGTATACTAATTATTTCGATTTTCTCTTCGGCCTCATGAGGATCATTAAAAATTTGAGGAACTAGATCTACCGGAATTTGCATGCCGTAATAAAAATAATAACCGAGATAGCCGAGATGAAAGTTGTATGGTATCGAACATTTATAACGAGGAAGTCGTAATTAATGACTTATTTATGCGTTTATAATTTACTCCAATTTGTTTTTCGTGTAGATGCTGCTGGTATGCCGGCTAAAGATGTCTAATCAATCAAGTTTATGTGTCTATTAATGCACGGTGCCATCGAAGTCAGAACGTGATGGCTTGAATATGCCAAACACGTCCGATCGCAGTAGTTGGATCAAGTGTTAAATTAATTTATTTTCCATTTGTTCGCGAAACATTATGACTTATCTGGTGAATGTATTCGGAATATCCATTAGCGAGACGCCGTTGAAACGATCCTTGAGGAGTCCGTTTCAATACGAAGATGTTGAACTTGTGAAGAATTGTGGCAATGTATACAGGGTCTTCATTGACGAACGTTCGAATAGGTTGACGCACAATTTGGCGAAGGTAAATCTCACGACAGATTTGTCAATATGGGAAAAATGTGGAAGTGATGTAGAAATCGAGAATTGAGATATTTTTTGCAATATATATAAATATATATAAAATTGACTGAATATTAGTCATGTTACCTTTTCGTTTCCCTGAATTAATTTATTGAAGAATGAGGAAGTTAGGAGATTGCAGTTGAAGATAACATTGCTTTCAGCAAACTGTATTACTCCTTGTTGAAATTCTACCCACGATACAAACTTCTCCATGATATTATAATTTTTAACCACCAATAAATTGAATTTTTGAAAAAAAAAAACAGATCAAATTATAAGTACTCGTGGATTTAACATCTGAAAAGAACGCAAAGGGACGTAGGGAAAATAATCGAAATTCTAGAATGAATGGATTTTTCAAAAAATAGGTAATTGAACTTTAAATTACATTATTCATTCATCTTTTCAATCATCAATTAGTGCTTTTTCACCACGCATATCGTCTGAGAATTCGACCCAACCAACATTATGAGAAAGTTATACCAAGCAGACAAACAAAATGTCCGAATTTAAATATTCCTGACAAACTTTTTTGTGCTCCCAACTCCAACGTCAAAATTCAGGTTGGGACCTAGAAATCCCATCCAAAATCTATGAGCAAAATACATAGTAAAAACTCACTAATTATGTATTCTGAATATATCCTCACATCCCCAAGAAATTCGAATACATTTCACAGAAAATGTCTTCAGGGTTCACAAACCTTCTTAATGCATTGTCACCGGAATTATGCACACCTGCCAAATTTCAAATCAATCGGACGTCTGGAAGTGGGTCAAAATTGCACCCAAAGGAGTCGGTTACAAACAAACATACAAGTGAAGCTAATATAAAGCGTGTAAAAAACACAACTTGAAATCGATTTCTGCAAGAGGAAAGAAAGCATGATGAATTCAACCATATCTGAATTATTCCAACAAAATGAATATGCCGGATAACCCATTTTTTAAGTTTTTCTATGTATGCAATCTCTCAAATGATTGGAATTTAAAGAACCAACTATTTGTCATTTGAAAATATTAAGGGTTCACTTTTCTGGTGATAGTTTATATTGAAGTAATTATTGCCATCCACTTCTTCGAAAAGATGGAACTTATTCCTTTGACTTCCACCAAGCACATTTTTTCATTTTCCCCCATGTTAATAGAGATTTGTCAACAATTTTTTCTGAAGATTGCATCATTGGTACTTTTCTCATAATTGATGTTTTCTACTTTCTCTTCACATCTTTCAAAAATAGTAACAATAATGATAACAATAATAATGGTACACTGAAAGTGTTATTTGGTGCCCTCTTGCTCATAGAAGAGGACGAAAGTACAGTTTATAGCTGAAGAAGCAGTTAGCTCACTTGGCCCAAATGCATGTTCCAAGGTAACATCCACTCCAGGGAAAGAATTCAGGATGCGCAGAAGACTGTACGCGATTATCGCTCTTCGAAGTATACGAAAAATGTCAATATTAGTAACACAGTAACACGCGGTATGCGCGAGGGATAAAAATCAGAGTTGCGCAGTGTACAAACGGGAAAAAAAAGATCAAAGTGCCGACGCCAAGTGAGCTAACTACTTCTTTAGCTATAAACTGTGACGAAAGCCTCTTCACTTGTTGTTTCATTATGGTTGGATACAACATACAAGTTGTATTCACTTGACACGGAGCTACATTATTTGCTGTTTGATTACTCATATCTAATCCTTCGAAAGAAAAGTGAATGGTGACATTTAATTATCTCCTAAATCTCTCCATCGGCAAAAATTGTTTCAAGTGAATCACTAATATTTTCCTCTCCTTACATTTACAACAAGTTGGTTTCTCTTCGCCATCTGAAATTCCTTCTCTAATAAACAAGTCTAAACATTGTGACAGTCTCGCTGGCTAGTTCTCTGTGGAGTATGAAAGTTTAATCTTGAGCACAATGAAACCAATTTATCCATTACGATCTGCGAAGAAAAATATGAATGCAATTTCTTTTAGATTTCCCCTCTCACCATGGTTATGATTTTCGTTTTTCCTTCTACTATTCGAGCTAGTAATCTCAATGATGATTCAAAGGTGGAAATTTGAGTTCCGATTTTGTTATATATTTTCTATGTTCTGAACTTTGTTTTGGCGTACAGTGTCTTGGATTTCTGCCTATATCATTTTTGCCTTCTTCTTCATAGACAAGTTATTTTTCTTCTGTTGATTTTGTATCAGAGTTTGTTTTATGGTTTTAGAAAAATATCATCTGAATATCTACACCACACATCTGGACCGCTGAGGTTCCAACACAGAATTCCACAAGGAAGACTTGAAACATTGTCCTCAGATATATCACCTTGAAAACAAAACATCTGATTTGCGACTGCCAAGCACTGTTATTCAGAAGCCTCATGTTCTTCGAAGGAGGCTGACTAACACCCTCAGATAATAGGAACTCAGTTCCCAGGAAACTGATATACTTCGCAAGGAGTCTCAGAATCCTGGGTCTTGAATAGATGAAGGGTACAAACGATTCTTATAGGTCGAAGTAAGGAAATTCTGAGGAGTCATATCTGCAAATCTATAAGAATTTCACAAAATGTTACATATAAATTTTATTTAACCACAGAAGTATCCCTCTACCTATTATAAATAAAAATTTTATGTCAAAAAAATGTCATTAAACAATGATTTCCTCATAGAAAATAAGTTCTCTTCTAACTAAATTTAATTATGAAACAAACCAAGGGCAAAGCTTCGGAAGCAATCAAATCCAATATCAGAAATAATATAATTTAAAATAAGATTAGATTCAGTTTTTCAACACCTCTTTCCAGATATTCCCATCCGATCAGAACAGTTTCAGACATCTTCTTACAAAACGACAACAACTGTTGAAAAGGGAAACAATCGGCATTAATGATTAGGCGGTTCATAAAATCACCATAAAATTAACAATTCATTCTGCACACATGACTACAAAACAATCAGATTCTGATATATCTGCTGATTTCCCATCTGTATTCCAAGCTCACTAGTTTCAGTAATGCTTTGAGCTATTCCTCAAATCGTGAAGTCCTAGAATTGGCATAGAGGGTAGCCACTTTTTTATCGGTCACTTCCCAACCAGTTAGAAGGTCGGTCACCTACATAATGAAAAGTATTGTAGTTTGTGGAACTTCCTATTGATTGGGAATATCAGGATCAGTTCTTGTGATATTTGGAAAACTTGTGAAATTATTATTTTGGTGTTTTGTTTTCATTTAGAAAAATATGCCACTCTACGGAGTGGTGGAATCGGATTTATAATTTCTCACTCTCTGGGCCACCCTCAACCAATTTTTTTAAGATCTGGTTATTTATTTATCTGTTTGCCATCCTTATGTTTCATCTTCAAGTCATGAATGTATCATAGAAGACGATTTAGGGAGGATTTCTAGATATTTTACAAAAGGCCTAGTTTGGTCGATTTGATTCAGTTTTTTTCCGTAAAGTAAAATCAAAGTTTATATGTGAAAATAAACCCATTCCTATTTGAAAAGATGTAGTTCGATTCATTAACAAGCTATCTTGATTTTCCAGTGATGGCTCGTAATTTGTAGAACAGAACAAAAGTGGACCAGTAATATAATTGAAAAAGTCCGTTAACATTCGGCAGTTAAGGAAAAATATTTACTAAAATTACACTAGTTCACCTAATTTAACTTTTTGTCTGTTGTCGTGCATTTGATGATTGATAATGTTCACTGATGACATATTTTTTTCAAATCTATTCTCAAGAGTTTTTTTGCAACTCAAGGTACTTTTTTTAAAATAATGTATGGTATTTATTCGTTGATAACGTGCGTACTTCACTGTGTTAAACTATTATATGACATGAGTAGTTCAAGGAGACGTTGTTTAAACAACCCAAATAATTTATGCTACATATGTGGAGAATTTAATTGTAGAAATGTTATATCAAAGTTAATCAAAAATACCTATTTTCTGTATTTTGGGATGTTCTTGGATAAAAATGACAAGTTTTGGGCTTCTCATTGTGTTTGTAAATTGTGTGTTGAATATTTGAGCTTTTGGAAAGATGGTAGAAGAAGTGCTTTTAAATTTGAAACACCAACCATTTGGCCAGAACCACAAAATCATCTGGATGACTGTTACTTTTGAATGGCAGTACCCAAATACTACTTGTCCAGTGCAACATTCACCCGACTTTTCAGTGCCTGAAAATATATTTGAACCCTTAGTACGAGATAATGAAGGACCAAGCCCATCAGAAAATGATACTGATTTGAGCCAAAATGCTTTTCACATAACGAGTTGGATGGTCTTGTAAGAAATTTAAATCTTTCTAAACAAGCTTCAGAATTGTTGGCATACAGACTGAAAGCTCATTCATATATATCCTTATCCTCCATTCCAAAATTGACCAACGTATATGGGCAAATTCACCAATTTCTTGGAAAAAAAATATCCAGAGAAGAAACTTATAAATGGATACATATCATTTCACTTCAATAATTAATAATTCATTTCTAATATTCAATTATCATACTGTGAGTTTTATCCATTATCAGTTGGTCTTCATGTGACTGCAGATTTCCGTCGGTATTAGTAGCACTGATTTTTATATCATTGCTGAACAATGCAGACAGTAGTTTAGTACTCCCCCACGAAGGGGCGTTACCGCAGCGGAAGTGAGCAAGGTTTTTTGTAACAACTACAACAAGCGCTAAAGTCGGAGTACATCGGACCGGGAGAGTGATGAGCTTGATTCTCGACATAACATCATCATTATTGGCGTTGGTGGGTTGCAGTTATTTTATTCAATCTCCCGATGTGAGTACCATCGAACGTAATACTCATTGTATTGTTGATTCATCACAGATAGCCGTGGAATATGATAATGAGAGTTGGAGTGTGGTGAAAAAGTTATTTGGAACAGTTGAATTGAAGGATATTTAGGATTATTGTACAAGTCGTTTACATAACTTTCTATAATCTCATCGTCATTACATTTTGGACTGATATTTGACTTGCAATTAACCTGCCCATTCAGGACCATTTTCAAGGTTTTTTTTTTATCTAATCGAGAATCAGTAATCTCCATCAAAATATCAATGATTTTGTTCTAATACTTGCGGTATAATTAATAGAATTGCGTCTCCCAAACACCAATTTGTTTTTCTACTTTCTTCTGACAAAAATTAATTAAGAACTCTTTGAAAGCCACACTGACAATGAGTGACTATACAACCATAGACCAATCGATAGAGCAGAAAATAGCTGATTCTTTGAATAAAATAATTCAGGACACCGATTGTGCCATCATACGAAAGATGATCCGTAGTTATATCCTGTTATATTACCTACTCACAACTATCATTGCTTAATTTGTTCTAAACAGTTCAGAGCAAATTTTTTTTTCGTTTCCCGCTTGTTACATGAGCGCTAATGAAGCAATCTAGATGCTCTCAAGGACGAATTGTAGGAATCAAAACCAGAAAAATCTGTGTTTTTTTCGAAAAATTCATAATACCTCCATTTTTAATTTTGCAGCACAGGCGCACGACATTTTCGTGCTTATTCATCATGGAAAACTATGATCTGTAAACTATTGCCATGCGTCTTCTATAGGAAGTAGCATGGTCAATATGTGTCAAGGCTATAATGCTTTACTAACCATGATGAATGAATTTTTAGGGTGCTATTCCAAATTTCAGCTGAAGATGGAGCTATAAAGCTCCGAAATGTGTCCGTATATCGTGGAGATGGTTATGAGTATTAAATTTCATTATACATCCAATCCACTTTGAGCACAATGGATTTCTATCTTCGTTCAGTCTTAGTTGAATAAAAAGCAGGAATTGGTATATCTGTTAATTAGGAGACAACTCGGGAGAGAAAAACTTCCAGAAATGTGTGAGACTAGAAATAATCGAGAACAGACAGTAGTTGAAGATATACTTTTGTTTTCCTCTAACCTCTAATTCTTTGATTCCTCAATGCAATGTCTCGGACCAATTGGGCCAATTGTGTATATATTTCAATTCTTCACTTCTACATTTGATTTTTCCATATGGTCTTGAGTAAATACTATGTTGAATTGATCTTCGCCAAATTGGGCGCAAATAACGATATTACGCAGATCTCATCAATTTCTTCTAAATTTCCTATCTATACTTCAGGAGGTATAAATAAGACAGGCTATTTTTGTATCTCATTAAACTGTGAATATGAATTAGCTTATGAACATATGAAGATTCCATTACATTCCGTTCGAAATGGGACCAAGGCACCTGAAATTTCATAGGATGAATGAAACTTATTTTATTCATTCGAAGTCGGCCTCATCCGAAAATTTTGCCGGCTCTTCTGGTGTTTGCAACCAGAAGTAGGGATCTTTAACGGGTTCAAGATCCATAAACTCGGGACCGCCATCTTGAGTTCCCTTCCGAAGGACGGTATGATTATCACTATATCTCGTGCTCATTGATATAGCACCTAAAGCTGTGCATATGCTACTGTGTTGCAGACATACGCTATCATGAAAAGTTGTGACAGTTAATCGCACAAACTTCAACGTTTCATCATTGCCCATTGAAACAAGGAAAAGTCCAAAGTCACCCAATTCATTCAATTGAATGGAATGAAGTACAGTAATCGCCTAGTACCGATTATTCTCACACCACGGTGATTATTGTAATCTGGATATCCGCTCTTTCTCCATTACAAATACTCAGCAAATGAACCTAAATGTAATTAACGAAACGAGCTTGCTCCGATTTTACTTAATGGCTAGAATGACCATTAGAAATGTGATTTTCGATGTATAATTGTGAAGATAGCCCAATATATCAGATGAATTACTGTAGATAAGGTGATTTAGAAGTTGTTTTGGAAGAAATATTTTTATGTATCATTCTGTAGTTGTTTTCAAAAAAGCAGGAATTGGTATATTCGTTAATTAGGACACAACTTGGTAGAGAAAAATACACATAAAAGTGTGAGAATAGAGATAATTGAGAATGACGACGGATCAACTCATTTCATACAGTGTGCTCGGAAAATGTTCACTCATTTAATAATGAATTGATTGAGAAGGTGATTTATAGAATAGTATGAGTTGCAACAAAAATCAAAACTTCTTTCAAAACTTCATATTAATTTCCAAAAGAATTCAAATTGATAGTTTCGCCATGATAAAAAAATGCCTGAACTTCTGTCCTCCATTTGACTAGGATTGTTTTTCAACGTTCAAAACACATATCTATAATAATAATAAATAGTTTAGTGAATGCTTATTATGATAAGAGTACACTTTTTACAAATGACATTCAATAAACCGCAAAACTCACTTATGCAACTACCCTATGCGTGAGACAATGATTCATTTGTTTGACATCCAATATGAATTTTTGTTTATTCCTTCATTATAATTACATCTAGACCTGTTTGGTCTGAATGTTCAACAAAAATAAATTATAAAGTAAAATCTCAAAAAATATACACACATACACAAGTAAATAGATATTTTCACTGATAAACTTGTACGAATGAATATATAAGTTGTATAATGAAATATAGGAGTAGTTGAAATGTATATGAATAAAATTTTGAGATATAATAAAATATATTGGTGAGTTGTGTAAAGATGAATGACATTAATGGAATATACTTATAGGTACAATGTATATGCAAAATGTGTATAGGTAGAAAGTATGAATAGAATTTGTAGATATGAAAAATATAAATAAAACTAGGATCAATATAAAAAAATATTTTCATAGCTGCATGTCTATGAATTTGATGAGATCATTTCTGGGATATTTTGAGATGAATTTGTTGAACTTTTTTTTGGGTAATATTTGTTTTTCTCACTTATTGAGGACTTACTGTGAACATTTCAAAAGGAGAATATTTTTAATTTTTGATGGATTATCAACTGTAATGCAACAACAACTAGTTTACTCCCTGTATACAATTCAATGTAATATATATATATATATATATATATATATATACAAACTCTTTTGTCTTTTTCAAAGTTAAAAATGTAATATGGTTACATAAATATCAATTGGGAATAAAAATGGTATGAACTTACAGGTAAAATGTGTTTAAATAATGAATAAAAAAAAATAGTTTATTGATATCAATGTGTTATTGTTTTTTGTTATGTTATATTTCCATTTTTATAGGAAATATCATTTCATGAGTAGATAAGAATGAATTTTGATCAGTTGATCAATGGCAGATGTTTTATTCATATTCTGTTTTCCATCATGTATCGCAATTAATTTTAGCGTTCTCGTTATTCATGATGTGATTTTTAGTAATGACATGTTCAGATAGAGCACAAGAACGTTTTTGAAGTCTACAATCACACTTTTATGGCCACCAATTCTGGATTTAAGGGTTTGACTGGTCTGACCTACATAATTACGAATACCTGATAAATTTGGTGATCCTGAGTTCACTTTTCCAGAGGTTTGGTTGGGATGTGGATTAATAAATACGGAGAAAAACTATTGTTCTTATTGCTAACGTTTTGAATTACATTTAATTCATCATCAGGGCTCTGTAACAATGGAGTTTGTTTGTATTACATGCCATTGTCAATTATACAATGACGGGGAGGTTTAGAAATTTTTGGGAAAACTTACCGAAAGTTAGTTTTTCTGTATTTGAAATCCTTAACATAATTTTAAGAACAGATATTATTAGATATCCATCATTGGTATTTCTCTATCTCTCAACTTTGTATGAATTTTTTGTATTGGAAGTACATTTTTTGGTTAATTTTGATATGGGATTCATGTTTCAGAACGTCATAGCACAACGTGATTATTCATTCCGATATTTCCAATAAGTTCTCAAACGTCTCATTTGAAATCGTTGAAATTCAAGGAATTCCGATAAATCTCGGAGGAATAATAATTACTAATGACGTTAGCATAATTACTGGACACCACTTAATATAATAACACCAGTGAACACACAGGTGCGTGTGGGAACGAACGCTGCTGGAGTATGATTCAATCTCAGAAATAACAAGGGTAAAACAACCTCGTGATTTGCCCTAGCTATGCTCATTGCGGTGTCGATATAAGATACTTATTGCTTGATTATATTCGATCTTTTGAAAATTATACACATAGAATGTCTTTACTGAACTATGCATCATTGGCGATCTACTATATTGTTGACTGATACTTGATTTTACTCAAACTGAAAATTCAACAGAGAAATCCTCAAATTTTCCCATGATGTACACGAATGGAGAAAAAACATGAATGATTCAAATATATTTCAGCCAAAAATATTTGATATCATTTGGGGGGAAAAAGCAGTATATATCACATGAAGTGGTATTATATAAAAGTAGTAGGCTCTTGACTGTGAAGGTACTGGTTTAAAATCACTTGACTTTCGGAAAAAACCACTAAAGGATATTTTCCTTGAGATTGCAGTCAATAGGAAATGGCTCGTTTAGAGAAGAACTCTTTGTTGAACTGTCGAGCTTTCGAAAAAAAATATTTTGATTTCCAAGACATTCCTACGACTATTAGTTTTCAGATATTTCTCATAAAAAATCATAATTTCCATCATAATCACACATGCTCTAAATATTTACATCAATACAGTGATGCCGTTTATATAGAAAGTAGTAGCTACTTTGATATTTGAAATGGAACATCCTGTGATTTACATAATTTTTTGAATCCATTTAGTGTTCCTCATAACTTTTCCTGATAATTTTTTTTAATTATTTATCTTTGGATAAACCATTACATTTAAAGTTTACAGTTGGAATATAATTTACAAAATTTAAATTATGCTAAGAATACGAAACTATGCAATACATACGAATGAATACAATACAGATATAAATATAAATAAATTGTATCTACCTATCCATGACAGTTTTGGCCATAAAAATTATTTTGACCAATTTTTGTACAAAAGCTGACTATTCAAAAATTATTATTTCTTCACAATACAAATTTACAAAATATTGTTATTTGGGTCATAGCTGCATAAGACCATTTAATATTCTGCGGATGTACCGGATCTCAGTTTAAGCATACATGAAGGCTCAAAAGTAAGTTCCTTCTGGAGACTTATGAAAATGACTTAAACTGTTTTTTTATGGAACACCATGTATATTATTACTCATTTCGAAAACTGTGACATTTTCCAATTCAATTCGCATATTTTCTCTATACATATCTCGTATAGTTTGTGAGTTATTATCATTTGTTATGAAATGTTTGAATCATCATGAAATGCAAAAAGTATTAGCTCCGAACATGTGTATTATTGAATGTAGGAAGATGTCACGGTGCTGAATCATTTCAATAAATAAAAAAAAATACAATTAGTTTCCAAACACATTATTTTGCGGAAATCAACGGCATCTATGTGGCTCTCCGAGTTACATTTGGATCGAATTCCTGAAACGCTCAACTGATTCATCTTGTGTTGACCCGTGTACTGTAGACTTTTGCTTTTAGTACCTCACAAATAGAAGTCTAGGGGTGTAGTATCAGGGGATCTAGGAGGTCAGTTCTATGGACCCAAACGCCTAATCAATCGATCATCCAATTCCAACCCGAGTTCTGCTGTGCAATGAGCCGAAACTCCATCAAGTTGATTCCAACATGTTCGATATTGTTCTAGTGTCAGTTCTTCAATGGAATCCCCAACCGTTGTTCGCGATATATTCAAATATTTTGGATAATCAAAGTTTTCAACATAAATCGCAATTGATTGTCCATAATTAAACAGAAAACGTTGGAACTGAATTTTTCTTGAAATCCCATTTCTCTTGTGACATACAGATTTTTGTTTGCCCAGTGATGAAGATGTTCCAAAATGTTGATTTATCAGTCTTGAGAAAATCTTCATCTTGTGTACGCACCATCTACATTTCACATGTTTCGATCCTTTGTGGAGCGTCTTGGGGCTTAAGAGTTCGGAATTTGAAGGCATGTTCCTTCTGAATCCTATGAACTGATGGAAGTTTCACACTAAAATCATGAATTGCACTACGAATGGAAGCTTGAGGATTTCCATAGAAGTATGCCAAAACATTTATTGCGTTGTCTCATCACCTGTCACAGGTCTAGGCAAGTTTCCTGTTGCTTTAAAAGATGATCCAAACATTTTAAAATTTCTACTCAATCTAGTTGATTTTCTCAAATTTATTCGAGGTGAATCCGGATACTTTTCATTGAACTCTTTGCATGTTCTGCTGATTTTTTTTTGCATTGATCATAAATTATGAATAAATCCATCAAAACCTCATTTGAGTAATTATTTTCTGCCATAGTACTTCCACACCTACAGCGCTTGAATTAAGGATGACAATGAAGAAATGATATGTCAGTTCTCTGTCAGAACGAAGTTGATAACCTACTATCTAAATCACTATCCAATAATTGTTTTATTGAAGACGATTTCATGACATAAATGATCATAACTCACAAACTGTACGAGATAGGTATAAGGACAGTATATTAAATTGAGTAGGAAAATGTCATAGCTTTCCAATTAAGTGATAATATACAGGGTCATTTCCATAAGTTCTGGAAGGAACTTACTTTTGAGCCTCCCTGTATGCTGAAACTGAGATTCGGTTCAACGACAGAACACTTGATGGTCTCATGCAGCTATGACCCGAATTGCATTGCGAAATAATCGTAAGTTTGCAATGGTCAAGTTTTGTACAAAAAGTTGTCAAAATTATTTTTATCGCAATTACTGTACAAAATTTGACCGAGCTATTACCAATATTAATTATAAGTCATCAAAGGAAATATTCTCTGCAGTTTCAATATATCAATTCGTGGAAAAATAATGTTCCAGACCATAAAAGCTATTGAAAATTTCTCTCGTATATATTTGAAACCATAATACTAAAGCATGTTATTTATGGAAAATTTTCAGCAAGAAAATGAACTAGTATGGTAGCCAAATGTCTGCCAACCTGCATATATTTAAAAAATCTTTATAGTTAGTACGCCTGAATGGCTAAGGAATAACTACTGCAATGAAATATTTATGAACAGTTGAAAGTGGTTCGAATGTGACATATTGTTCTATTACTAATTGATTTCTGCGTATTTTTTCACACATAATTGAGCTTTTTGAATAAACATGAGTTGATAAACGTGTTTTGGAAAGGTTTATTTTTATTTTATCAGGAGACAAACCAATTAAAATGATAATGATATCTAAATCTATTTCGTTTTTCCATTTGTAATCGCCCTGAACATTCCACAATAAGTTTATTCATCATCCACAAATGAACTGCACGTTGCCTAGGTGTGTAGGTTGTTCCTTTTTGAGTTTGACAAAAAATGGTATGGCGATTTTTATATGCATATTCCAAAGCTCATTAATTCATTTATTAAGAAGATTCTATGGATTTTCATTTATCTCTGTCTGTCCTGGTTCACGCTTTTTATCAACTACTCTGTATTGTACGATTTCTAATAACCACTTTTGGGAGTTCTTTGTATTGAAGAAATCCTGATGATCTTGAAATTAAACATGGTCACAAGGTTTCAAAAATAATTCACTCTGACTCTTTCGTGGAATGAAAATTTGATATGTCAATTCCAAGATAACATAGAATTTATCATTAATTGACCATTTGGTCTCGAAATCGATATAATTTAACGAAATGTCTATTAATGACTGGGCGTGTCCTTTCTTGAAATCTCCAGAATAAGATGAAAATGGAGCCTTTAATTTATAAGTTATAAAATATTTTTTTCAGCTTTATCAGAGTTTTTTTAATAATTTTATAGATCTTGATTCCACGTGACTGAAGAAAAAGTTCCTTCCGGCACATGGAACCAAAATGTGAGAGTTCATCACACATTGAAGCTGAACAAAATTCAAAATATATCAGATGTAGTTCAGTATCCAGCGGGGCTTTAGCCGGGGAAGTCGTTGTTTTCTGTTAGATATTACAAAAAATTACTTCACCTTTATATTCAATTGAGGATGTTTTCCTCTTCAATATCTTTGGTCAAATAGCATTATTTTTTGGGAAATTCCACAAAAGTATCCTGCATTCCTTATGCTTCTATACCAGAATTATTCAACGTCCCAGTATTTGTAATCATTCTTTGTGAATATTGCCCCCGTCGGCGATAACATTAGTTCTTGATAATATTCAAATTTTGTTAGTTTTACAAGGCTCCGTATTATATATTCTACGGATATTTCACATTTGCTGAAGGTCAGTTCGATAACCTTCATGTGTTTGTTTGAATCATCCGTTTTTGTGAATATTCTGACTCTCCAATTTCAAACTTCCTGTTGGATATCAAATTATAGAGGTGATTTATTACACTCATGCTGGGATTGATATCTTGCTTAATGCAGAATCAACTATTACGGAAGGAAATTGAGAGGGACCGAAAAAAAACTTCAGATCCTAAGGATACCTTCCCCCAAAGAATGAATATATGTGTTGCTGTGTTATTACCTGATTATCTCCATTATTTGAACTTTCAGTCATAATGAACGATCTTAGCATAAAGACCAAAAACATATGTCTATCAAGTTAATTTAAAAAATCAAAAAAACCTGACTGCGTGAAAAGTGTACTCTAAAAGAGATGGAAACAAGATGACCAGAAAATATTGTCGGAAAATTATGTTTTGAAAGGTTAACTATTAAACTTGATACTGTAAATAATCTCACGCCGTCGGAGGCATCTTCTTTAATTCAACAATGAAGATATATTATTGCCTTCGACTGCGTGAGATTGTTTACAGTATTAAGTTCGATAGTTAACCACTCAAAACTTAATTTTCTGACAATATTTTCCTTCTTGTTGTTTAATTTTTTTTTTAAGTAAGTACCTACACTTTTTTAATTTTTTTACACTCTTTAGTTGGGATTATAAGACGGTAATAATCTAAAGTCATTATTTAAATTACCTCTTTTTATTTTACACTTTTCAGTTAGGATTGTAGGACGGTAAATTTTTTGGGGGTGATTGGCAATTATAACTAAGACGAATTTGATCTCTGACGTGTTGCAATCGTTTCTGTCGCGATGCCGGAGACTGAGTTTCGCGACGGGTACTTTGTTGTCGGGCATTTTTGGTTTTACGAGAAATATTTGCACAAGACGGATGACTTTTCGAAGCTCGTAACATTGTCAGTTATATCATACTCAGGTATACAACAAATAGATACAAACTCCCACCATGTGTACTGAATCATACACTAGCAAAGTACATGAACGATTTCACTAATAACAAATGAATATACTACAAAAAAGTAGATGGATAATTTCGGTCACCAACGAGATTCGGTCAAACTCGGTTATAACGAACTACAGAGGAAAGAATGTTCAATCAAGTGCCGATAATTTTCGAAATTTTACGACCTCAGTCTGTTAGGGATTTGTTAGATACATGGCATAGTGTAAGTACGTGTTCAACTACATTGTACCAATATCCCTACTACAAAAGCATGCCGGAAGGCTATAACATTGTCGGTTGAGCTGGAAATAATTGGAAAACTCTGGTCTGGTCTGGTTGTCGCCATATTGAATTTTTATTATTACTGTCATGTCTTTATTTCCAATATGGCGTCTGGTTGTCGTCATATCGAATTTCGATTACTGTGATGACACTCGCAAGATTGGGACAATTCCATTGACGTAAAAATCATTAAAATCGGTCCACGCGTTTGGTCTCTAGAACGCCACAAAGGAACAGACATACAGCATGATAAACACATTACCCTCCTTTGCGTCGCACAGTCGGGTGAAAAGTAAGGCTCTGGTACAATTGCCGACGGAAGAATCTGAATTCAGGCATGATTCAGTAAAATGAAACAGCCCGAAATGAGGGAAGATTTTTAAGGAAACACTTAGCTTCCAACTCATTTTATGGTTATCTTCTCATTAGTGATTCCCAATTCCATTGTAACAAATGACCAATCAAATGCAAGAAACATAGAGAGACTATTAAAACTAGCTGCAATGAACGTTTTTCTCAAGTGAATTTATTGTTCATTGTAAAGATATATGCGTATTTTGACAAACACAATGTTCGATAAAGTGATGAATTTGGTATATAATTTGTCAAGCTCCACTACTCTCTTCATTAGGGGTATCCATTTTCATCTATAGTGAGAGAAGATGTCACTATATTCCAGTTTCAGTTTGAAATATACAGGCAGAATGTTTCAATTTTCTCTTTTCATTTGGTTCGTTCATGGGAATTTCCATATTGTTCCAGTCCGCCATTTTGTGTTAGTATTTGTTGAGCTAGTTTTAATTTTCCAATTAAGTAAATCTTTGTTTTATTTTATCTTGTAATCAATGCGGAACCTGTTTTCCCATGAACATTATTTTCGTTTATGTAGAATGTCTGTTTATGAATTAGTTTTTCGCGTCAAACTAAAAAAAATATATGTTTTTTAGCCCTGAAGATGAATTTAATAGAATTCGAAACGTTGGCAAGAAACCAATTTTTTTCAACCAAACTTACACAACAAACCTTCCCCATTTTATATCTCAATATTATTGTTGTTCTTGAATTTCCTTTCTCTTAATGGTGTTGAGGTTTACCCATATGAGTTTTTTTGCATAAAACACTTTACACATATTATTTTGAATTTTATTGTTCATTTTACGGTTTTGTTCGAGATAAACTATCTAATTCACCATCAAAGATAGTTTTTTTTGTAGGCCCACTGAAAGATAAAACCCAAAATATCGAATGAAATGTACTAAACTATCCGACAATATTTTTAGTATAATTGTCGCTTGAAAAAGGGATTATTGTGAATATATCTCGTTGTATGATGCAAATTTGATAGTTTTCATATCCTCTCATGATAATTCTCACCTATTATTAATTATTAATGGTTAATGAACCAGAACTAAAATGACTCTGAAGCAGCGGATCCCCCTCAGACATCATAAACCAAGAAGCTGGTACTATTTATATGAATGTATTCCGAAGCAGGTTCTCATTGTATGTTTTGAATTTGTTATTCATAGGAGTATCGTTAAACAATACATAGAGAGTCAAAGTGTATCTTCATCTGAAATTCCAGAAACTTTATACGCTGAAAAAAATATTTCGTGCTTTACATCGGTTAAAACGCTTGGAACAGGTCTCCGGTATTGTTACGTGCAGTTTATGTGTGACTTATTACCATCTCACAACTTTATCAAGACTGTGCATGCATTTCGCATTTATTCTATTTTATATTAACTTCATTCTCATGTATCTTTGATCACAATTTATTACTTCAGGATAGAAATGAATTATAGTACATCTAAGGAAGTGCAGATGTTACCTTCACTTAGAGGAGTGATTCGAATAAGAAGGGGATTTGTTCCATGTTGGGAGCACGAAAATACCATCGTGTTTATTGTTTCGTAAAAGACTAGTTGATCGAATGATACTATCAACGTGAATTTTTCGTAATTATTTGCTTCATGGAAATATCCACTTTCAATAAGTCCAATAGATTCTGCCAAAAATATAAAATGGCATTATTGATATGGTATGTTTTCCGAAAGAAATCACAATAATCCTATAATTCTTTTCGATAGCATGAAATAGTGTTTGATTCAAACTGCTCCCCAAATCCTACAATAGGCTTAGAATGGTCGAAAAATTTTAAGAACAGGAAAATTGATGTTCTGTTTTTTCCATATTTTCCGAATCCAATTCAAGAACAGTGGGTATTCAAAACTCGTTCACCTTGAAATCAGAAATAATCCGTACAAAATCTATAAACAAAGAACGAAATATAAAAAAATTAATTCACAGTGTGCTAGGTGTTTGTGCTAAATCTTACACAGGAGAAACGTCAAGAATAAGAGAATATGAACCCAAGAATATAAATAATGGGAAACATGTAACAGGAACACATATGGTGGACTGAGACAACACAAAAATTCTCATGAACCAAGTGACATGAATGGAAATTAAAGGAAGCTTGCTGAATTTCGATGAACTGAAAGGAAAATATGGCTGCTTGTTCTCTTGAGTATATAAGAGTTGAAAAAGTAGCCACTCTAGATGAAATTTACGTCTTTTCACCTTACGAATAGATCAACGCTCAATTTACTTCATACGTGAATCATCATTATCAATACGGGAAAAAATAAACCTTCTTAGTGTCTCAATAACTAAGCTCCTAAACTAATGTAAGTAACTAATTTTGAGTCGGCGCCAAACAAACAAGCAAATGAATTAGGTAAGGCGTAAAATGATGGCACCGAGTTGCGCGGTGACATTCTGATAATTTTTTTGAAGTAATTTAATGATCTTTGTTGATTGTTTGTTTGGCGCCGACTCAAAATTAGTTATTTGCATTAGTTTAGGAGATTAGTTATTGAGACTAAGAAGGTTTATTTTATTTTTTACTTTTCAGTTCCGTATTTCGTTGGTTTAATTTTTTGTTGAAAAGTTTTTATTTTTTAATTTTTTGTGGCTGAAATCTACTGATTACTACCCACTTATTTTACGATTACTTACCCACCTTACTTACTACACCAGTCAAATAATATGATTATCTACTTTTACTATTTGTTGTAATATGAATTATTTTGTTGTTCTGGTTTGTTTATTTCATTACTTTTTATATCATTACATCATATCATAGAATATAATGATTGTGACGGATGTAGATGAACAGAAATAATGACAGTAGCGTTCTGTCATTGTCAACTACATATGTGTGCCAATGTTCACAAGTGAAAAATCAATTATCCCCTATTTTCCTACCTGTAAATGTGAATAATTCCATTCAAATAGAACCAACTATGAGGTATACCCTATCTTATGAAAGAAGAATCATCCAAATCGAAGAACCTAGTACAAAGTTATGCCTGATAGAATCGGTGGCCGGACCAGAATTCAGAGGGTGAGTGATCAATATCCTTCATTTTTCTACTCTTAGGAGTGGATTTCATATTTTATATTCCAAATGGGACTAACTTCAAAGTACACCCTATCCACTGAAAAAAGAATTGTTTGAATCGGACGTCTCAGTAAAAAGTTATGAATGAATGAATAATTGTCTTTTGTACCTACTCATAACCTGAATTACAGTTATCAAAACATCAGGGCTTTGAAGAAAAAAAATAACTTTTCATCATATCTCAATCTATATCACATATTACTACACTATCCGCGAGAACACAGCAGTTGATAATATAAACATGGCGTTCGTAAAGTACCTGTGAGTCTGAACTTATAGTTAAGGATTATGGTTATAGATATACTTACTTCTAATCGTTATTCTAGTTACTGTACAGACTTATCTGTGTTGATGCTAATTTTGACTTGTGTTAAACAAGTAGAACAGCATTCAATTTGCAAAAAAAATAGATGAAATTTTATACAGTGCTAGTCAAAAGTCCTCTCCCCCCCTCGTATCTTTTGAACGGGTATACTTATAATAATGAAATTTGGAGGGTGGAAATAAATGGATGTAGGCTTCTCAACTGGTCATAACAGGTGACGCAATAGTCATAAATGACGTCACAAGGCCACTGTGACCAATAATTTTAAATGGGACCCTATGGCAAGTGACAGCTCGTTTGAAAGGTATTGAAAATACCTATTCAGTCATACCAATTTTGTTTGGGTTTCGGCTGATTTTGATTGATAAATTGAAGAAATACGAAAATTATAGTTTCGCATTTAATTAATAAAGATTTAAGAACCAGTTCTTATAATAAGTGTTCAAAATGTGCTCCATCTACTTCCTGGCAGTAATGCATCCTATTGCTAAACTCTTGTCGTACTCGTCCCAGTGTGTCAGCGGAAATTGCCTACATTCTTCAACAATTCGTTGTTTCAGAATGGCAATACTGTCAGGTGCTGTAGCGTAAACCTTAGATTTCAAGTACCCCATAGAAAAAATCTAATGGTGTAAGGTCCGGTGACCGAGCTGGCCATTCGATCGAACCTCGTCGTCCAATCCATCTACCACGATATTCTTCATCTAGGTAACGTCTTACTGCACCGTAATAGTGTGCAGGAGCACCATCTTGTTGAAACGTTATTTCCAAGTTGTCGAATTCATCTGGATTATCTTCTAGAATTTCAAGAATTAACGCCTCAATATCATTTTGTAACATCTCCAGATACAATTCACCGGTTAAGTTAGCATTGAGAAAAGAGGCCCAACTATGTGGTTTCCCAAAATACCTGCCCAAACATTTACTTTTCTGGAAATTGAGTATGTTTTTCACGAAAGATGTGAGGATTTGTGTCACTCCAATACCTCACATTTTGAGTGTTAACATTCCATTGAGAAAGAAAGTACTTTCGTCACTAAAACAAATTGTCTGTATGTAGCCTGGTTGTTGGTTCATTTTATTGGACATAGTTTCACAGAATTCTAGTCTTCGGTCGGGGTCATCATCTGAAAGTTGGTGCACCATTTTAATTTGTATGGATGAAATTTGTTTTTAGCCAACACCCTATGTACTGTCCTTTGACTGACTTCACAGATAGACGCAACTTGGGCTGTGGAAGAAGTAGGGTTTACTACCATTTCTCCAATTATGTCAATTTTTGTCATCACTAATTGTTAGTCGACCAGATCGTTTGGCATCTTGAACACTACCTGATGCTTCAAACTTCCGAAGAAGCTCCCTCAAATAAACCCTCGATATAGGGCGATCGGGGTACCTCTCATTAAACAGTCGTTCCGCTGCATGGAAATTGTTTCTACATTCACCAATTATTAAGATAGCTGCTACTTTGTCGGCTACAGTACGTACCATTTTGCCTATGTAAACACTTAAACGTCTCGTTAAACAATAGCTTAGGTAAATTTTCAAAGTATAAATACTTTTGACAAGTAGAGAATTCAAAAACGTCAACCTTTTTGACAATTAACCAGAGGCGTACTTTAAAATCTTTATTAATTAAATGCGAAACTATAATTTTCGTATTTCTTCAATTTATCAATCAAAATCAGCCGAAACCCAAACAAAATTGGTATGACTGAATAGGTATTTTCAATACCTTTCAAACGAGCTGTCACTTGCCATAGGGTCCCATTCAAAATTATTGGTCACAGTGGCCTTGTGACGTCATTTATGACTATTGCGTCACCTGTTATGACCAGTTGAGAAGCCTACATCCGTTTATTTCCACCCTCCAAATTTCATTATTATAAGTATACCCGTTCAAAAGATACGAGGGGGGGAGGGGACTTTTGACTAGCACTGTATAACCTTCAAAACAAAATTTTGTTTGAGAAGTGTTTCAAGAAGGGTGTAATATGTTTCCATATGTATTATCAATTATTATTTTTTGATGAAATGCCATTATAACAGTGGCTGAAACAGTTCAAGCAAAAAATCGTGTGTGGTGGGGGGTGACCGCTTTTCCTTATGCTCCCCCCATGAGACTTTTTCTCTCTCTCTGCAATCTGTATATTTTTATTTCTTTATTTTCTATCATTTTTTTTCGTAAAGGAACTTCGTTGCAAAAATATAGAGTTCGTTTCATGATAAACCTATAAGTCGGTGAAATGTTTACGAATTTTGATTCGACTGGTTCGACCATTGCTGAAAAGTATACTGCTTCTTCATTACTTGCTACATGACTATATTTGAGTTTATAATTAGGTATATGTTCACTCGAAAATATTCTTTGGGAGTTCGTGGACCTCAAAGACATGTTGCTGGAGAAGAACAGGTGAACTTTTACCTAATAAATAACTAATAATTCCCTGAGGCTGTGAGGGTATGTTCGGGGGAGTTATTAATGAATTACTTTTCACTATATATTTTGCCTCTGTAGTAATAGATCTTGAGTAGGTTTGTTAGTTTTAATCACTGTTTCAACAAACTCAATTATTATTGTGAATCGATTCGTCTTGAGGGAATATTGACATTTCGAAGGTATTTTTATCATTGCTACTCGGTACAATTTTCCTATAATATGTATGAATTATACTCAAACAATATGAATTGTCCATGTAAATCATTCACACTAGGATATCTTCAGAATTAATTCCATCAGATGAGATATCCTTGAAGCCTCTATCCCCCACACTTGCCAAAAAAGGATACTCTTTCTCCTAAAGGGGCAATTTAATAAAACAACTTATAAAGGCAAAACAAAAATATTATTTTTTCATATTGCTCTACATTTTTAATATTAATTTGGCATTTATATTTTTGGAGAGATATTTAGGTGAATTCAAATATTTTTCATTATTAGTATGAGTTTATCAGTGGGACTGAATTAACGTAGGAATATGGAAATGGGACATTTTCCGATCTTATTAATGTTGAGTATCCCTTAAATCTTTTGTTTATTTCCGTGAACCTATGATCACATGGGGTTGACATGTTATTTTGGAACTGACTTTTTGAAACATAAGTCATTGATTTTGAATTCGTACAATTTATTGACATTGATTCTAAATTTTATCCATAAATTTCGATGAAAACTTCATCTCATACCTATGGACAATCAACTTCAAAATTGAAGTGAATTACCCAACATAGGGTATGTGTTGAAATGGACTATTTGGTTGTTAGATTGATATACCTGAACTAGTAGTATACAGGGTGTTATCTAACTTCTTTCACAAGCGCTAACATTTGATTTAAATATTTAGTTGTGACACTAAATTCTCAATAAGCCAGAAATATGTAAAAATATTCATTCCCTTCCAAAACTTCGCTATTTTACGGTTTCCCAAAATTTCCCAGAAGTTGGATGAATTTGACATTGAAAATTGAATGTTTTTTTTTTTCGAATTTTTAACCACTGTAATTCGTGTTAATATTGTGGGTTGTGGGGGGAGAGGGGTTCGGAAGGTTACATATTGTGAAAAATGTATATGCTTCTCAATATCAATAATATTATGGACCAATATCTATTTATTGTAGCTCTGAGGATCCCCAAAAAACACTTACAATTCATTGAATTGCATGCAATAATCCGTCATAAACTGAAGTCAATAATAGTGAACCTTTAACCCAAAATCGCGCAAAAGCTTCCCATAACTATGAAAAGGCCACAAACCTTAATTTCAACTATGCGAAAACTAATATTTCAGCCACCGAATCTATTACAAACAATGGGAATTTTCGAAATTACTCATATTGTGAAAAATTAAGACACTATGTACAACAGAATTAACAACATCAATTCTGATGAAATTTATTACAATCTGATTAAGCCTGTGCAAATCTTCAACCGGAAAGCATATATCTTCTTCCACATCTACTCTCCATCTCACCATATATCACAAAAATCGTTAACACCAAATTTCAATGAAGCAAGCGAACTTAACTCCAAATATTGCAAGCAGAACACTTAACACAATTTTTTTTTCCACAAACAAAAAGTCTAATTCAATGTTACTAATTTTGTAAAACATCTACATCTTCAGTACCTTGTAACTTTCTCCTCCACAAACAAAAATCTTCGGTTTATCGACAGATTCGAAAAAATATTCGAACAAAGATGATAGCTGTTTTTCTAGGTTGACTACTATCTGTATTACCATCTCCACCGAAATCCTATTCTTATACTTGTTCCAATTTTCAAACCTTGTTTTGTAACAAACTACATGGAATTAGATTCAGCAGTATAATTTGGACTCCATTTCTTATTTACATCCATATCGTTAGCTGAATTCTGTAGGTAAACATGTAATTTTGTTGCTAATGATCGCTATATTCGCACAAATTGGTGTTTTCTTGTAATACTTTCAATAATACGAGCAGTTCTCGTTCATATAACTCGAACTAACTAAATTATAAGTGGAGAACTGTTATTATTTCTCTTGTATGTACATCTTGAGAGTGAGCAATTAAGTAGGTGCGATCTTACACCGCATTGATTATTTTATTTATTTTTCATTTAATAGGGAAGAATGTTCCGCGATTAATATGGTCAATTTGCATAAAAGCTTGGCTCAATTTGTTGAGAATACTGTTATTGGATGTAGAGCAAGTGAATGGGTTTTCGAAGGTAACTTTTTCATATCATGAATTTCAGTAATGGATTAATCTGATTGGTAGGACACGTTTTACCATAATTGTTTCATTCAAGTGAACACAAATAATTATTTTATTTTAAAGAAAACAAGGAATATGTTTAATTGTTGAAAGTGGTCCATATTTTCGAAGTGGAGTCTCATAGTTTTTTCAATGTGCTGTTACTATGGATAGGAATGTGAATTTCCGAAATGCGTCCAGTTCCAAGAAAAAAATTATTGATTTGTTTAATAATCCGAACTGGATATTCATAAAATCGGATGGGGCAGTATCTGTGACTGAAAGACACCATCTTTCAACTCTTGGGAAGTATTCATGTTTGAAACATTCTTATTTGCTTCATTCATCTATATGAGTCCTTAGTTGAGACTGGAATAATAAATTAAATAACTATCTGAATAAAAATGCAAATTTTAACTTTCAGATTTTTTTTGAGTTTAAGACCTTCCACAATATTTATCAGATGTTGTTCTATGTCCAGCATGGCTTCAGCCGGGGAAGTTGTTGTTTTCTGTTAGATATTACAAAAAAATGCTTTATTATAATCGCAGATTTTTGAGTTTTAAAAATAATCTTTTTCAATATCCCATTATATTGATGAAATATATCCTGAAACAGGAGCAAACTTTCCATCTATCAGTTTATACGAATATATTCATGAAAGATACTTTTACAAATGAAAATTGAATTGAAAACATTTCCCAAATTGTCTTGTACAATCATACAAAAACAAAAGACGATTTGCCCCACTTACTTTTAAGAGAATGAAATAAAATTTAAAAAAATTTATTGGAGGATATTTCAGCGAAGTTGGTTATGTTAAAGTAAACTATTATCGAATTTGAAATACTTACTTGAGTATTTTTAATTTGAAATGGTTTATTCAAATATTTTTTTCAGTAACTATTTCATTTGGAATAACGTGATGACTTAAAAAAAATAAGTGGATCTTTCTTGACATGGCCCTACTTATAATATGTAATCATATCATACTCTGGCCTATCTGCAAACATTCCGAAGAGTGTAAGATTTCAAACAATGTGGAGAGAGTAAAATGCGTAATGGTCAATTTAAGTAATGGCAACGAAAATTAGTGATTATAATGATACCTTTTCGAAAATTATAGGCTTGCTTTCCATCACTTAGTACTCTTCACTTTTTTTGATACAAGATTATTGATTCTACTTCCTGGAATGCCTTGAGAAATAACAATCGTACTTTCAAATTGAATGAATTATAATCTGTTACTTCTGATTCTCTCTTATAGGTGAATACATTAATGAAAATTTATTATTTCTTTGGAATAAAAGGATATGCCTTTGACTCTGCCCGCTCACCGTTATCCCTTCATCCCGTTTTTCTGATATCCCGTAACCCAGTTATCTCGTTTGCCCATTATCCTATTTTCCAGTTATCCCGTTATCCCATTATCCCGTTTTCCTGTTATCCCGTTTTCCTCTTATCTCTTATCTTAACCAACACAAACAGACATTCATTTTTATTATATATTCCTGAAAATTTCCAGGACAAAGAAATTTCCAATAACTTTTCTGAAAATCCGTTTTTTTCTCTAGAAACTTTATTCGGAGAAATACGAACATTCAAAAAAACAATTAGCCAAATTGGTCCAGCCGTTGGTCAAAGAAACATTCGTTCCTGTGACCTTCTGCTTGGTATACGACAGTGTAACCGCTGAGCTATTTCCTCTTTGAGTCGAAAGTCTTTTTCTTCGCCAAATTTCTTATATACCCAAATTTTCCAATTTCCGGGCAACTTTCCAATTTTTTTTTCCGTATCAACCATCTTCGGGCTATTACAACCATTAATTAAAAAAATAGCCAAAGTAGTCCAGCCGTTCTCACGTTTTGCGCTTACAAAGAATCGAGATTCATTTTTATTATATATATTTTTCAATACATTTGTTACAAACTTTGTGTGCGAACTTCGACAATTTCATTAAACTGGATGGTGTTTCGATTTATTGGAATACGCTCAAGTATGAAAAGTTCTGTACCTACTCCAGTAGTCAGATTTTCACAAATTTAAGATATTTTTTCCACATACAATTTGTGGACATTTGATAACTTCAGGTTGGTTCAAATTGATATGTAGTCTCATTGTACAAAAATAACTACCTGTTCGAAACAAAATGTAATAAAACGTTCTTTTTTCTGAAAGGTTCGAAATCTCTTCTAGTGCATGGTATAGACGGATGCATATATGAAAAACTACTGTATGTCTTGGAGTTATGTGAAAATGTATTCTGGGGAGATAGCAGAGCGATAACTGAGTGTTTGCAACTGTTTTTGATTACAGGTTTGTTCTCTCCTGGATTCCAAAGGTTCGACAGAATACGAAAATAACAGAAAAATGGAAATATGTATCGGAAAAGAAATTCCATTCGAGAGGTTCGTTCATTAAAAAATATATTACGTTTGGTAGATCTGTCGGTATTTTTAAACATTTTATTTCAATAATTTCTTTCACCTTATGTTCACGGGATTGAAATTATTATGGATCTCAACTGAGAAAGATTTTGTAAAGGAAAATTTTGACTTTGTGCTCTTTTCTCATTTCTATATTTTCATCATTTTCGAACGTATATTGAATCAAATCCACTATTATGTCGGACTCAAATGGAAAAGCAAACATATATGAATATGAAATCTTTTTTTTCCGTTTATTTTGTCCTATTATGTTCGGCAAATACAAAATGTTATATTTTTATTATATTCCCCGTAGTGAGAAAAGTGGTAGGCATATTCATTGTTATAAAAAATTAGAACCATAAATGGATTAAATGGAGTACTTTTCAAAAGTGAATGGGAATTAATTTTTGTACCTAACAGAAAAAATTTTGATTTCCATTTCCGTATTCTGAGAAATATTTGAAAGAAAAAACTATGAATATTTTTTTCCTTGTTACTTGGAACTACACAACTAGAAATAAATCAGTAACTCACCTAATGATTCCACTTGAGAAAGTTTTTCAACACTAACAGTTTTTCCACTTTACACAAAACAAAAAAAACTGAAGTCAATCCTTTTTAGAATTCCTAAAATAAAAACATACCCAATAAATATTTTTGTTCAGAATACAGCACCATCAATTTTTATCACAAACGTACACTCAACACAAGTTTTTTCTCAAACACATATTTCTGTCTAAACACAGTTTTCAGTTTGAATCGAACTTATACACACTTTGGGGGAGAGTTCAATGATGCTGCAGGCCAGCAACCCTGAAGATATCAACTATGGATCAAGCGAGGAACTTATGATTGTTTCGACAAAAAATCGCGCGCTCGTCTTTCTGATCGCCTTCCTGATCAGGATGCTATCCACTGACTTCTCAGTGTGGACTGTGACGCGCGAGTGAGTGCCCGACTCACTGTTATGCTTGAAGAACTGCGTGCACCTGTTGAAGTGGAAGGGGGAATAATTGTACCCCTCCAACAGGTACTATTGTTATATTTTGATATCATTCGTGGGGAATAATCGGAAATAGCATTTTATATCTATGTCTGGTTGTTAGTTGAGGGGTGCTTGAGAGCTGTCGGCTTTTATTGTTTCGAAACGACAACTTGTTGGATTCATGTTGTTTTAAGTCTCATGCATCCACTGAGTGAGACGATTTGATAATAACATCGGCAAATATGGATACCAGCATATTCAAAACAAAATTGTATTACTACAATAATTCGATAATGGATAGAAAACTGACCGAACAAATCGATTTTATATTTTATTTTGATTTCATATACACTGAAAAAAGTCAGCATTAAATTCAAAGCTCCACGTAAATTTGAGATGCACTCTTTGCTATTTAGGTAGGTATATCACTTTCTTTATAACGAAGAAAATGATTTATTGTTACGAAAAAATATTTAGTATAGCAGAAACGATTTCATAATAACTAATCCAAGCTGCATTTTAAACACTGACCTCAATAAAAACTAGTATAAGTTAGACTGTGTTTACCCATCGGCTCTACATAAAATTAATGGTAACAAAAAGGTAATTGACTCATTTAAACAAGATTTGTAACTTTTTGTAATATTATTATTCGTTGTTAGATTCCGAAGAAATTAATTTTTCTATGTAGTAAATAATAAGTTTGTTGAATTTCAGAATAGGTATATTCAGTTGTTTTGACTGAATAATTTTATTTTTGTTCATCTAGATACATATATCTATCTATTCTCTATGTGTAGTACAAAATAAGGCGGTACAAATAGACTGTGTTTCGTTTTCTTTTCAATAAACTGACATTTTTTAGTTTAGCATATTTGTTTTTATTCGCCTACATTACCTTTCCAGAATGCTACTATGTCAAAATGAGGTGTTTTTTAATAATGATATTTCTTAAAAATATATTTTGGAGAATTTGATTGAAATTTGCCACCTATTATACCTACCATCGGAAATATGTACGACTAATATTGAAGGAAAATTTGGTCGGATGAACAAATTTGGTTATTGAATAAATTTTTACAAAAAATAATGTATATGAATATACTTTTTGTTACAAATAATAATAAAATTTCAATGTGGTTCAAATTAACGATCATTTGATATTTATTTCGTGAAACTTACCTATAGAAACACAAGCTGTCATTTTATTGTTTTGGGTTCAATAAAACAGAAAATTAGTGAAAAATTATGTTTTTATCTGATGTCTAGTAGACAAAAAAAATCTATTAGGTTATGAGAAACCAGTTATGATGTCATAACCTCCTAGAAACTAGAAACGGATATGTTTTCCCAAATAGACAGACAAAATAAAATATTTTTCTACACATTTTCAATTTTGACTGCGAAAATCCCAGAATAATAAAATGGCAGCTTTTGTTGCTGAGTTACACGATATAAATATTAGGTTATTGTGATTTTCTGCCAAAGAAATTTTGTCTTCATATGTATGTAATGACTAATAATAAATAAGAACTAATGATAAGTTTGACTAATAATAAATAAATATGAAATATATAGCATACTTCTCATTTTTTTTTGGTGATATAATCTGTGTGAGAATATACCTATTATCAGTTATGAATTCTTACGTACTGCAGGGTTAAACTTCGAAGCTTCAGATATGTATCGGTTTGAAATTGTTTAAGCACCTCCATAAACGCAAATATGTTGGTATGTGTGAACTAAAAATCAAAATTGAATCTAGAGTAAAGAGACTCATACGCATTTATGGTTCTTTCGATGGTGCCGCTGCATTCTGCCCATAATTCTGGCGAAAAACTGGCTCCTTCCAATATATTTAAAACACAAAAAAAAGTGTTATTTCCAAGGATTGCAGAAAAAGTTATTAACAAATGAATTTTTTACCCAAATATGTATATATCTAACTCATTTAATCTATAGGAAAGAACTTTTTAGGTTCATTTCTAAATGCTACATTATCATTATTAGGGACGAAGAAACCAATATATTTTTGGTCAACCGTTGAAAGTGATTGAATATTCATTCAACCTGATGCAATCTTATCTGTTTTACGCATCAAAACATCCAATGTATCAGTAACTGTACTTATAGATGAGATATTCAATGGGGAAAATACCTGTGACTTTCTTCTCATTACGGAACATTGGCAGATTGCCGAACAACTGGAAATTGTTAAGTTGAGAAACTTTGATCTATGTGCCTCCGATTCTAGGAGCACAAAGATACATGGTGGGGTTTCTATATATAGAAATGACACTCTTCTAAAACACATTTGTGACTGAACCTATCTAACTTTTGTAAAGAGGGTATTTCGAAGTTTGTAGAATGAAAATAATCACTCGAAGCATAATTTGTATTGTATTATATACAGTACCTAACCGTGACTTCAATGAATTTCTGATACTATTTAACGGAATTCTGTCCATCATTGATAATGAAGGAACAACGTTAGTTATTAGTGGAGACTTCAATATCAATTTCATGGTTGATAGTGCCAATTTAACACTATTGGAAGACTTGCTTTCCTATTATAAGATCAAAATTAGTTGAAGAATACCAACAATAGTAAAGGCAAATTTTATGACATGCATTGATAATTTTTCAATTGAGACAAATTACCCCTACGATGTAGCAGTAGTAGACCTCAATTTATCTGATCATTACTCATAAATCCTGAAAATTGCTACTAATCCACAAAACAGAACCAGCAATGGTAGAGACAACAAATTTTTCTATCGTCAGGATTTTTGTGATGGCAAGATAAGGAGATTCCGTAATTACCTGCAGCACGAAGACTGGAAAGAGATATTTGCGCAACAGTGTCCTAACTTGGCATATGAGGCTTTTACAGAGCTTCTTATATATTATTTTGAAATATATTTCCCATCAAGAAAGGTATCTGCCTGACCACGGAGGAAGAATAGCGATGTCCCCCGAGCTAAAAACACCTGAAGAATAGAGTTTCACTGTTCAATATGCTAGCAAAGAATGACACCAACTATAGTGAAATTTGTAGGCAAGCTAACAAATATTATAGGGAAGAACTAACTATAAATATAAAATATTATGTTAAATTGATTATTAATTCTGACAACAAATCTAAAACAACATGGAATTTTTTTAACATTAACAAAAAAAAAACAATAAACATGAACCAATTTTATTAGAAAACAGTATACAATATACGGGAAAAATAATAGCTGAAAAATTCAATGCTCACTTTACAAAGCCTCTGTCTGAACATTTCGTATTAGATACTCGATTCCTTGAAAGTAACATCCCACTCAATGCCTCCACTTTCTTATGTTAAGCAGCTCTTATTGTCAAAAAACTGCTACACTGTTGAGGAATTTCTGTCGTAACTTGTTATTTATCGTGAACATTTTATTTATATACACTCAGAGTTAGTTATTGTCATATTTTTATATTTATATTTTATATTATTTCTTCTTATTGTATGTGACGTGTATGTGATGTTCCTATATACATCCAGAGATTTTAGATTGTCTCTTTTCGACTATTGCTTGATTTTATAGACGTTTTTCTATTTTTTATTTGTATTTTCACACTGTTGATGTGCAAATTGATTTGTGAAAATAAAGAAATTATCATTATTTTTATTATTATCATAAATGTGGAGAAATCATCAACCGCATAGCAACAAAAGAGGGGAGAAAAAGACGCCAACCTCTCAGGTGTTTCATGAAACAGACTCCATATCTGTTATTTTTCAGTTATTTTCCGAATGCCATATTATCAACTACAATGCCCCTGCAAATAAAACTGCTGGAACATTAAGATCGATCTTCGACCAATGAACAAGATTTTAGCCAAATATATAAATACAATATGAGAATTGCGTCTCTGAAAATATATATAGGTGAAGGGAGATTGTGGCATATCAGACAAATTTTAAATTGAAGAAGAAACACCATCTTCGAGCAGGATTCAAACCCGCGACCTCTAGATCTCTAGTGTTACGCTCTACCAACTGAGCTATCGAAGACACAAGTTTCCATCTGCGCTACGAGTTACCGTTTTTTCCATAATTTAATGTTAGATGGGTCAAGAAGATAGAAAGGATCTCAAGCACTTCTCAATGGCCATCAGGATCAAGATCCTTTCCATTGTCTTAACCCTTCCAACATCTAACATTAAATTATGGGAAAAATCGAAATCGAAATCGAATCGAATCGAATCGAAAATTTTTTAGCTTATATTCTGTGGAAGGATACTCATTCTTGACACTTTTTTTGGAATACTTCACGAATGAAAAGACATTCAATTAGTAGTTACTTGTCGTGTTCTAAGTTTTGCCTATCAGAAAATGAATTTGGTATACGCAGTAACTTATCGAAACAATGTAATTTCTTGCCCTTCTACACCTCAATAATTTTCCTGATCCATTTGAATTTATTTTCGGATTGTCGATGCCTATGTTTCCCAGAACAGTGGGAAGAATTGGAGTCACTCTAGTTAAATGAAACCTGCTAACAGATTTGTCTGTCTTACTGGAGCGACTCAGTGATACTATTTCTTAATTTATTCATTTCCAAAACACCTCAATTGTTTGACTCAACCTTGCCATATCGAATAAAAAATAAAAATCTAGAAAAAAAAACACAAAATTTGTTTAAAATCGTGTTACCAATTTGTCAGAGTCTCTCATGTTCTCTCAGAACTGTGGACAGGATATTTTAATTCCTATATAAGTGAATGTTCTTTGGCTTGATTTGGATACTCGTGAAATGATGATATGTAAGCTTTTGGGATATCCAATTTTTCGTCTCCAGAAACACTTTCATATTTATTCACTATATAGGTAGCTCTGGAGTAAGTTCAATCGGATGCAAATATGACTTAAAAATGAGGACGGATATGGACGCTTACATTCAGAAAAGTATCGATAATTTTACTTCTCAGATATTTTCCATCTGTAGAAAAATTCAGAAACGGCCAAATATGATCTCACTTCAAACACAGTTCCTCTACAAAAATGTCTCCCAATCAATATGTATTTTTTACAAGCTTTTATTTAACTTGCTTCGTATATCTCGGTTTATAATTTGTAATCCATTTTTGGAGCACTTGCCAACATCCAATAGAGCTAAAATTTGGCAGGTGTTCATAATTCTGGTGACAATGCATTATGAAATTTTTGCTGAAAGAAAAAACAAAATAGCGGCTCAAGATGGCGGACGAGTTTTGTGATTATGGTATGAGTCGATAAAAAATTTGTTCCTTTCGCGAAGATTTCTGTCGGCACATTAGTGGCAAGATTGAGTTTTTCGTGGAGGAAGTCACTTATTTCCGAAAAAAAATTGAGTTTGTTGCACAAATGCGATGTAGCACCACTGTCGATGCACCATTTTTGTTTGTTATCTGGTATACCAACTGGAAAAGCACATAAACAAACATTCTCGGCACATTTGGCAGAAAGTTGTTCAATTTTTCCTACACGTTTGCATTCCGAAGCTCTGTGTCCAACCTTTCTACATCTATGGCAACGATACTTGAACGTTTCAATTGAATGCATATTCGAATTGCTGCTACTTCCAAGTTTTTCAGTTGTAGAATTATTCTGGGGCCTCCACTTGGTGAATTTCTCATTTGCAAACATCGCATTCTGTATCCCATTTCTTGCATCACTCTTCCTTGCGTCACTTTCTTCTATGATCTTTATGCGAAGGATTTCTGGAGGAGGAAGTTTGTCTCTAGATTCTATTGCGCATCGAAAGTTCTCGAAGCTGGAAGGCAAACTATATAACAACATGATTGCCAATAAGTCAGTGTTGATTTCCACCTCAATTTCATTCAGTTTGTCTACTGCATCGAAAAATCTGTTAACGTGTTCACGCACATCATCACCTTCTAACATGCGTTGCAGAGTAAGCTGTTTCAGAAGTGTAGCTTTTCTAGCAGGCCCTTTGGATTGATAGATATTTTCCAGTTAAAGCCAGATACCGCGCGAAGTTGCGGAACCCTTGATTTGCTTCAGTTCCGTGGGACTAATCGACAATATTATATCCGATTTCGCCTTAGCATCATTCTTCATCCATATTTCCAACTCTTTCCTCGAATTGTCTTCATTTTCCTTCAATTTGGGTTTTGGACAATCACCAGAAACATACGCCCATGCGTCGTTCTTTATCAACAAAGCCTCCATCTGCATCTTTCATGTGTCATAATTTTCTTTGCTGAGAGATTCAATTTTGGATAGATTCGAAAAGCCCATGTTGAACAAGTTATAACACACAATTCAAATTCGGCTATTTCAGTGTAGGTGTCTTGGTATGTCTGGGGTTCCTGGGGGTTCCTGGGCCCATAACCTGTTGAGGTGAGTATTCCAGGCAGGGAATCGATACCAATAATGAACCAATTAAACGAAGTTTATTTGAATAATCAGCAATCGTGAAATATATATAATGATGTATGAAATATACGGATGACAACTTGTGACAACTCATTTAATTGTTTTCCTTCAACTACAGTTATGTTATACAGGGTATCTTCCGAATAGTCGAGTTGAGATCGTATTTAAAACATAAATCTTCAGCTCCAACAGTTTTCGGGGACGAAGATTGTGAATTTTTTGTAAAAATTCCAAAATTCATAATGGCGGCTCCAATATGGCGGACAAGTTTTGTGATTATGGTCTGATTCGATTCAAAATTGGTATGTGGGAGTTTTCGTGGTCGAAAATTATGAATTTTTTGTAAAATTTAAAATCCAGATGGCCTCAAAATGGCGGAGGAGTTTTGTGTTATGGTCCGATTCTATTAAAATTTGTATGTGGGGTTTTCGGAGTCGGAAATTATGAATTTTTTGTAAAATTATGAATTGAAATGGCGGCTCATGGAATTTTTGTTAGAGAAGATGGCGGTCGAGATTTAGGTTTATGGTCCGATTCGATTCAAAATTGGTTTGTGGGGGTTGTCAGCGTCGAAGATTAGGATTTTTTTTTCAAAATTTAGGGGCGATTCGATTCAAAACTGATATGTTGTTTTTTTTCTTGGTCGGAGATTAGAATTCGGTAGGAGATTATTGATAGCTCAGAACTTACAGGAAACGAAAGAGGCCCCCATAATAACGATTTAGGCGTACTTGAATATAAAAAAGCACAAAATAACATAATTAATGAAAACCTCTTAAAGGCAATCTTTTGAATCTATAACTATGGAATAACCTTCGTCACACATCCAAAATAATTCTTTCCTAGTTTTTAGTGGAATTGAATGAAAGCTTGTCTTTAAAAAGGTTTTTTAGTAATTTTTTACAACATGGCTCTGAAGAATACGAAAATTGATCTCCCATTGAATTGAAATAAAAAACCTGATCCATTTTTTGGTGATTAAGATAAGAACTTTTCGAAATGAAATCAGCAAAATTAAAACTGCTTAAAAAATTATAATTCGCAAATTTCCCTTCAAAATGTGAACAACGGTAATAACCTCAATATAGACAGACATTCACATTAAATCCACGTCCGACAATCAAATATTAATTAACACAGTCGAAGCCGACGCCTACGTCCTGTTTCAATCAAACCCGGCTTATCGGTAATATCAGCAAATAGAATGCGTGTAAGGCGTCTTACGCAACGCGTACCCAGACATCTGGTACGACTTCGCCGCGTAGCATTGAGACTGATGAATAACAGCTCATATTCATGCATTAGTGTGCCGTATGAATAATTTAATGATTATGACTTATACGGTATGTCACGCCTCATATCTCATTCGAACGTATGATTGGTTGGGGACTTTTACACACCTCCTGTTTACTTTTCGAACAATTCCGTATTTCTACCTGTTGCCTGCCGACACAGGTGAAACTCGACACTGAATAAATTATCGGTGGTATCGGACGTTGCCGGACTTGAGAATTTGGGGCCCTGTAAATCAGTGAGAGTCTCATTGGGGCAAGAGAAAAAAAAGAGTGTGGATAATTTGCTGACCAAAAAATAATCCTACCGACCAGAACCTTGAGATATATTTAAACACGCTAATCTATGGAACTGAGTCATAAATGATGGGGTGTTCGAGCCACTGTAGAAAAAATTCAAAGCAACCCTCATTTAGGGGTGGATACTTGTGATTTTTCGAAAAATTTTGCTGACCGGAGGTATCCGATAAAGATATTCCATTGAAAAACTGGAATATGAAGAGAAAAATATACTCTTTTTCCCAGCATTTAAAAAAATTATATCAGCATCCTCTTAAGGGTGGTTTGTACGTGTGATTTTTGAAAAAACTTTGCTGACCGGGATTATCCAATGGCTATATTTCATTGTAACCTTGGATAATGATTGAAAGAACATACTTTTTTGCCACCATAGGAAAAAATTATATCAGCCCCCTCATAAGGGTACTTTGCTGACCGGGGGTATTCAATGAAGATATTTCACCCTCAAAAGGGTAGTTTATACTTGCGATTTTTTGAAAAACTGCTGACCCAGCATGCAATGGCTACATTTCATTGAAACACTGGACTGTGATTGAAAAAAAAACGTTTTGTGCCACCAACAAAAAAATTTATATCAGCCCCCTCATACTTGTGAAAAACTTTGCTGACCGGGGGATTTTTCGGCGGCAGTCATGGATCACCAAACTAGGAAAAATAGTTACATTTGTTTTTTTTAAATGCTAATTATTCATAACTTGTCAAGAATGCTCTTGAAGGTGAAAAAAATAATTGAGCATTTAGTATCGGTATTTTCTATGAAAAAACATGTAGGTCAAGTTTTTTTAAATCACACGTATTAACTTCCATTATGAGGGGGCTAATTTGATTTTTTTCTCTGGTGGCAAAAGAAGTTTTTTTTTCAATTATTTTCCAGTGTTTCAATGGAATATAGCCATTGGATACCCCCGGTTAGCAAAGTTTTTCGAAAAATCACAAGTATAAACTACCCTTATGGTATGAGTTTTTTTCTACGGTAGTACAAAAATCCTACTTTTCCCAAAAAGAGTTTTCATCTCGTCTCGACATTAGAGATCCAGCTTCTTCTAGCGTTTACGTACATGGATTCGTAATTTCTAGCCATTTATTTCTTCATTTTGTGTGAATAATGAAAATATATTTGGAAATTAAATGGTGCAATGAGTAGCGGTAAAGATCATTATTAAATATGAGAAAAACTACAACTTTATCGTTGAAATTTGTAAGTTATAGATCTGAGATTCATGAGAAGATCCATGATGATCTCCGTAGAATACTCCCCTCTTCTGGAGATAACATGGTCCATTTGAACTTTCGCTGTCACACAATGTTATAATAAAGTAATTTCTCCAGAGGGGTGATGCATCTTCGATCGTGTAACATAAAGCACCGCATTACTATTATTATGTTTCATATTATTATCATCATCAATAGGTTTATTTTTGTTTAAGAGAATTCAGGCCTTTCTTAAATGAGTGCATTTCTTACTGGATACCTATATCAACTTCCAAATTATTTCCAATGACATCATAAGATTTGATGCCTTTGTGAATAGAATAATTCAACAATGTATTTGTGGAGCTTAATCCAGTGATTGAAGATTGTTGGGGGTCTATGCGGCTCTGATGCATCTCTGTACTTCGACATATAAGGTGATTTGTATATTTATTTATTTATACTGGTTACAAACAGACATAATCTAATTGCATGTAGCAGTGTGAAAGATATAACTTGAAAACTAAATATTTTAAAAATGTATAAAAGGTACCTATGAGAGATAACAAATAGAAAATCACGACACAACATAAACAGGGACAACTAATCTAATATAAAGTTACAATAAAAAAATTAAAGATCATGAAGAATACAAGTTAAAATAAGTACGAACAAATACAGTTGTCAGTATTTAACATTCAGTGTCATAGTTTAGAGATCAATAAGTTTCTTGAGATATTTAGTAGGTCTATTTCAGAGACTTTCAGGAAATCGTTAACAGTAACTAAACAGTTATCAATAGGGGAATTCTTGCTAACAGTTTTGAACATTACATTTCTAGTTCCCAGTCTTATGAGAGGTACATTAAACTTGAAGAGTGATAATATATCAGGTTCATCTATAAAGCTATGTAACACATCAAAAATGAACAAAATTTGATTTTTTTCACGACGTTTGTTCAACAATGTGACATTGAAGTCGGTTCTTTGGGTTTCATAAAATATTAGCATGGGATATGTTCTGAACCTTTTGAAGTGCAATGATCTCAAAAACTTTTTCCGAATTTTTTCCAGTATTTGAGGAATATATTTCAGTTTTGGGGTTCCAAATAATGCAGCTGTACTTTAATTTGGATCTGATGTATGAGTTGAACAGCATTATACATGTTGTATACCCAAAATCATTGCAATATCTCAATATGAAACCAAGTTTCCTATATGATTCTGAACTAAGCCTGGTGATATGTTCATTGAATAAAATTTTTTTTGTGAAAATCACACCAAAGTCTTTGTTTTCATCAATAGTTTCTAGTTTGGTACCATTGCTGGTGTAATTACCCTGTGAGTTATCTTTTTTCCTAGTAAAGGACACTATTTTGTATTTGGATTCATTGAGCGAGAGATCATTATCCTCACAGAAATTTAGAATGGCATTAATAACTGACTAAAGTTTTTTTATATCATCCAACGATTCTATTTTGAGATATGCTTTTAGGTCATCTGCATAAAGCAGGAATTTCATACATTCGATATAATTATTTATGCCATTAATGAACAGAGTGAAAAGCAATGGTCCTAGGATCGAGCTTTGAGGTACTCCGGAAGTACTGACAAAGCAGTTTGATTTGCTGTTGTTGAATTTCATAGTATTCGGACGATTCGTAAGATATGATTCTAAATATTTTATCACGTTTTATCGAAGGTAAAAGATGATAATTCATTCAATAAAACTTTATGGTTGTCTCGATCAAATGCCTTTGCTAGATCAGTGTGAATGGTATCAATCTGGGCGTTATTTATTTCTGTTGCTAGATAATCACTAAAAACACATAGGTTTGTAGCGGTAGACCTTTTGCTGACAAAGCCATGCTGTTCCTCTAAGATTACTGGGGATACGTGAAGGTATATTTTTTTATGAATAATTCTTTCAAGAATTTTCGATGATGGTAGAATTGTAATAGGTCTATAGTTTGTAATTTCACTAGTATATCCAGATTTATCAATAGCAGTTATTCGCCCAATTTCGAATTGATCAGGAAATGTGTTGGTTTCTAATGATTTATTAAAGATAAGCTGTAATGGCAGTGCTAGTATATGGGCATGAGCTCTATAAAAATGAGATGGGATACCATCTAGTCCTATTGCAGCATTTGATTTCAAAGATCTGATGGCATCTAGGATGTCTGAAATGTCTATATTGTTTATTGTGAGAGTGTCTAGGCCATAGTCTTCATACTCAACATGTCTTGAAATAGGTAAACTTTAAGTATACACTGACTGGAAATAATTTGCATATGCATTTGATATATTCCCATTGATCTCAAAGATTTCACCCTTATAGGTGAACCTGTGTATGTTAGTTGAATTTTGCGTTTTATTTTTCAGATAATCCCAAAAATATTTTGGATTGTAAGTTATGTTGTCTTCAATATCCCGGATGTGGTTTGCGTGGCCCCTATTTATCAGAATTTTTGTTTCTTTCCCCAGCTCTCGGTATTTTTGTAAATTATCATTATTTTCCCTTGATTTCTTGAAATATTACCCTCCATCTATTCAAGATCTGGGATTCCGAAACTCATTGCCAATTATCAAGCCAAGTTCCTGACATTTGAGGACATTAATGAAATCCCTCTGAGGAACTTAAGCCTGCAAAATAGCCTGGGTGTGGCAAAGCAGAGGTTCTGAAGTTTTGGCGAAGTACTCACAGTAACGGCACAGTTCACTGTCTAATCGTTTGATTTCTGGAGGTGATACCGGTAAGCAGTACCGTTATAAGTCTTTCTTGTCCAGCTCGAAAAGCTGTTGAGCTGTCTTTGGCGATTGTCTCAGAAGCCTTTTCGCTTGCCTTCGTCCTGAAACCGTATTCCAGTGGATTTTGATTTGGTCAGCTTTTCAGCGCCAAAACTCTTCCTTAATATGGGGTTCTGAGACAGGAAATTGAGGGTTTGCCCCTTTCTTGATAATGCTGTCCACTTCCTCATCACCTTTGATACCTTATGATCTGGCACACACATGAGAGTGACCCGATTGTTCGTAGCCAGTTGTCTCAGGGTCTTCATACACGATGGCTCATCAGATGGCCCAGCGATGGCTCAGCGATGGTTGTACCGCATCTACACATTGGCGCCATACAGTTCTCATGATGGCCCATCAGATGGCCAGTTTTGGATTCCATATTCTTTGGCTCGAATTAATTTGATGAACTCCATTGTTTCGTCACTGATCCAAGTAACAGCCATTGTTGGTTATACTTCAATTTCAAAACAAAAACCTCCACTCTCGACCACGTTCAAACTGAGCGATGGGCTACGTGTGGACGCGTAACGCCCTCACCGGACCATCGTGTATGAAGGCCTTCAGGGGGAGTTTGTAGTCCCAAGTCAGTGTGGCCCCACAAATGTGAGGCTCCAGAGCTTTTAGTGCTGCTTGGATATCTGGAGCCTTTTGCAAGGCATTTTTGGGCGCAAATTTCTATAGCAAGGATTTCCGCTTAATTTTTTTTAGGGCTTTGCCCAGAGGTTTCGATAGCTAAGAACTAGCAGCCAATATTCCCATTGCAGCCCTTTATTCCTCCTTCAACCATCAGTATACTAACGTCCAGGTATTTGACTTCCTCTTTGTGAATTTAACCTGCACTCTATTGCAAGGATTAACAAACCAGTGATAAAGAGATTTCTATTTCCAACTTTATACGGGGTACACTTGTAAGTAAGAGAGTTGGTTCAATAAACAGTTTCAATTCGGATATTAACTTCTATGTAATTAAAAAAAAAATCAAAGAATGTATATGAAAAGGAAAGTCTTTCACGATTAAATCTGTAATTAGTATACCATGCAAATTTCCTATCTATACTATAAATTATCTTAGAATTATCATCATGAAAAGGCTTCCGTATAACAGATGCATACACTATCATAGCTTCTGAATACAGAAAGATTTTGTTGGAGTTTACTGGTTGAACAGTTTCTCGTTAACCTGTCTGGGTCTTGTTGAAAATAATTGTTGTCCTCTTGGGTAATTATGGGTATATATATATTGTTATGATAAGGAATATTTGTTCATTGTACAAATAATAAAAAGTAATATAAAGATACTTATATATCACATAAATACCTGCTATGTTTGATTTGCAATTTTTCTATACATTTTGCTTTTCTGAAACCTTGTACCATTTTCTAGTCGACGCAGATGTCTCAAGACTTCAGCAGTGGAGCTATTCTATTGTCATAAGTATGCTGCCAACAATTCATTTAATTTGCACATCCTATAAAAAAATATAGAAATCAAAATTCATGAATTAAAGTTTAGATCTCAAGTAGACAAAAATAATATTCAAGTTGGAACATCCTGTATGCTGAAATCAAATCAGAAGGAAACTTGATAGCTACATGTCAAAACATTTCGATGGAAAATGATAAAATATAAAATTTTTAGTACAGAAAATTGCCAGATATTAATTTTAACTAGCTCTGTACTTATTATGTGAGGTATAGAAATGTAAATTGTATATGAAATCCATAGCATAGTTTAGAATAAGGAAAAGTGTCATAGAAAGTGAGTAAAATTTGAGAGAAATTCGATAAAAAACAAAAAGTGATGGTTGCCAGGAAGAAAAATAACGAGGATTTGAGGAGATACAAAAATCATTTTTGGATGAACACAGTGACAAAATTTAATAATCATAAATACGAAAATACTACGAGAATAGGAGCAATTTAGCCAATATATAGCAATATCCATATCCAGGATCGTCCAACAAGAGAAACGGGTCTGGACACAGTAGCAGCAGAATCCACTAGCCAGGGGCACCTCTTGGACTCAAGAAAAGTACAAGTAAACAGATAACAGATACTTAAAAAAAAAAAACCTGAGTGAACGTATTTGCACGATTATCCTGGAATGACCATATTGACTCTATTTCCAAAAAGTTATCCAAACATTGTTTTGTTATTTGGAATCTTAGAAAGTTTGTTCCCATCAATATCTTATCCAGCTTTTACTATGCCTATTTTCACTCAATTCTAAATTATTGCTTAGTCTGCTACGGTAACTGCAGTAAATTGAATAGAATGAAATATTAAGGACCATGTGTTTAAAAAAATATGGTGTTATTTACTGAATGAGCAGTTATTTACTGAATTATGAATTCTAAATGTGATATCCATGTATATTTTGAATTGTGTTACCTACATTGAGAAACACTTTTTTTTAAATTGTTCTATGTGATTCCCTTCTATCACTACTACTGAATTATTACATGTACATCTAATTATTATGACCTAATTTTAAACTTTCAGAATATCTTTCGGACGTAGTCAATGTCTAGCGTGGCTTCAGCCGACGAAGTAGTTGTTTTCTGTTAGGCATTCATAAAAAATAACTTAATTTTTATCGAGGATTTTTCAATTCACAGAAAAATCTTTTTATTCAATATTCAATTGAGAATGTTTCCCTTTTCAACATTAAATTATGTGTTACGCAGATTCTTGGGATTGATGTTGAGAATGACACACATAGTTGCACAACCAGAAAAGAACTTCTATAGTAACATTTTCGAATAGAAAGGTGGATACTATTCAGTATATGGAGATATATCATACCACTATTTCTTCATCTTAGTATCAATTATTACACTTTGTGATCTTTAAACTAAATATTATTTCAAAGGAATTTAAATTTACAGTTCATGTCCAAGTTGACATTTCTTTGTATTGCAGTGTCAATGACCATGGGAGTTTCTTCCTCCCAGTCCGTCTCTGGATCCGCTCACTCCACCAGTTCTTATTTATTTCGGTGGGCATAATTCGCAAGGTTGGCGGCTATTTTTAGATCTCAATTTGGTAGTAGCCGCGGGGATAACGAAAATGTCATAATTAATTTCGAATTTTTCATTAGTGTATTAGTAAATGATAGGCGCTATGTAATCAAATTAATGGTAATGGCTTCATTTGCAACCCAGGACCACTATTATATGTCGCAGTTTTTTACAGATTGGTCAACACTTGTTTACGAATTTTAAGTAGTTGAATTTTAATAATGCGACCAAGAAAATGCAGTGGCAATCATAGGTATAAAATCGAATATTAGAGAAAATGTGTATATGTTTTACTTACGAATGACTATAGGGGACATGAAGTTTTGAAATTATTAAAAATCAAGATTGTGCTTGTAGTTTCGAAAAATTACAAGAATAAAAAGTGTTCGTACATGTCGCGATCTGAGAATTATAATGTTTTATCTACAAAAATGTAGATTGTCAGGAGAGCAAATACCATGAAGGCCAAAATCACTTTAAGTTCATCTTTAACACATGAAGTGTATTCTGAATAGTAGTGTTGGTTCGGAATAGTTTGTGAAATTTATTAGCATTTAGGACTTTTAGTTCTCATGTCATATTGGAAAAATAAAAAAAACACGTGCAGATAGAACAGTAATCGATAAAAATATGATGAAAAAGTTGATATAATGTTCTATCAGAAAGAATTGCAATGAAAAACTAGTCTTTTCAGTACATTCATTGTTGCAAAATGCTAGAAAATACATAAACTTACAAAATGCGGAAAATAAATTAACCAGTGAAGACGAGAAATTAGAAATGAAAATATTTTTTCCGCCTACCTCTATCCAAAGTTTACATTTCCTGGCCTCATTGTAGGGAGCAAAGTCGTACTTTTCCTCCCTAGAGAGGAAAAGTACTTTTTCTCCCTAGGGAGGAAAAGTAGAAAATGACTCATGGTACGTCATCAATAAAATAACCTATTCGGCATTGACGACCTAAACTATATTCTATTGTATAAGTATAAATTTTACCGTTTATTTATAGAACACCCTGTATTTTGCAAAATGGTAGAAATCAGTAGATTGTTATTTAATTTGGATTTTTACATTAATAATTTGACTTCAATTCATAGATTCATCGGGTTTTCGAATTTAGAACAGAAATATTATAGCATGCTATGTTCGATTGACAGATTAACAGTTTCAAAGTGTGTTATGCTATAATATATCTACAAAATATAAAATAATATTTGAAAAATTAGTGATTCAAGCGAATTTGAAGATATAAATAATACACCACCGGATATTTTGGAACAAGTTAATGCAACAGTACAATCTCTATTACCCCAAAAGTTCTAAAGAAAAATTCGAAAAACACTATTTACATTTCAAGCAATGGGCCGAAGAAAAGCATGATCGTACTTACTCAGAAAAAGTTATTTTGGGGTATTTTTCGCTATTAGCAAATGCATTAAAAGCCTCTACATTGTGGTCCAAGTATTCGATGCTACGTACCATGGTTCAAATAAAAGAAAATGTGGATATTAAATACCCAAAATTAATTGCTTTCTTGAAAAGACAAAACCAGGGATATAAACCTAATAAGGCAAAAACCTTCTTAAGAGAGGAAGTGAATAAATTTTTACTAGAAGCCCCCGATGATAATTATTTATTAATGAAGGTAAGATATTTTCAAGAAGTAAATATATTAAGAAAATCAAAGTTAAACGGCAAATATTATAATAGAGCTACAACAATATGCTATGTACATGATTCCGCAGAAGTTGCCTGTGAGTCCCGGTAGCGCAACGAGTTGGTGCACCGCTCACTGTTCATGATAAGCTTGTAGGTGTTGGTTCGAATTCCGGCGTCGACAGCTTTTTCTTCTTTAATTCTTTTTTCTTTGTTTTGTAGGTTTTCCTCATTTTCGGAATTTCAGGAGCATGCAGGTATGACGAGCTCCTTAAGATGGCCACTACAGATATTGAAGATGAATGTCCAATTTTAATAGTGAATATATACCAAATTCTAAAACAAATATACTATGCTTTACCGGGGAATGGCCCTAATTATATTGACATTTATAGAAAATATATAGCGCTACGCCTTAAACAGATCGGACACGTTTATTTGTCTGCTATAGAGCAGGAAAATATATCAACCAAATGGTTGGAAAAACTACTATTGCTCAAATTCCTAAAAAAATTGCAGAATTTTTAAAACTGCCTAATGCCATAAATTATACCGGGCATAGTTTCAGAAGAACCTCGGCAAGTTTACTTGCGAATTCTCGAGAAGACATTCTTGCTTTAAAGCATCACGGAGGTTGGAAATCTACGAATATCGCTGAAGGGTATGTGGAGCAATCTCTTGCAAAAAAGCGAAAAATTTCGAACCATATTATGGGAGTCACTGAAGTTAATGAATTGATTGTAATCAGCCAAGTACGAGTACTTCCAGGGGATACCAGCTGTATAATAATGTTGTTAATGAAAATATCACGAAAACTGCTTTGGCTCCAGCTCTCTCTTCCAGTGGTATTCAAATAACCACTGCTCAAAACCGCACGTTTAACATTAGTATAAATAATTACTCTATCACAAATTTAAAAATATGTTGGATGCAAGAATGAAAATAACGTGCCTATTAGTTATACTGTACCTACTTCTTAGTTTTAGTTCTTTAATGAATTTTGTTTGTTAGTTTCATAAATAAATTATTTGAAAATGACTTGTTATTCGAGGGAGGCGGAAAAATCATATGTATAACATGGGGGTAAAGTGCCTTTTCCTCCCTTGAATGATTACTGCCCTCCGCTACGCGGGAGGAAAATTAGCACTTTCGTTCCTTGTTATACAAATAGCTATTATTTTGTTTCTGGGCCTTGCTTCGTCTTCTTTTAACCTATTTGGTGATTTATTTTTATATTCATAAAACATACATTTTATGAATTTCTTATTATTATCCGGGATGTATTTGAATAACTGGTATAACCGAAACACTTTATCTTGAGGAAGTAGACATTGTTTGGGAGTGGGTCATAGTCTGACTTCGGGCAAAGTAACATTTTTTCCGGCTTCTCGTACCGATGCGAAAAGTGAGATCAGCTTGCAAAAAATCTTCTTGTGTTTCTTTTTATAGAAATCTTTGTTGGATGAACTTTTAATTATTCGAGTCTCTCCACAAAAGCGTACAGAACCACTTTGAAAATCTATTTTTTCTGCATCCCATAATTTTTGAAACTATGCTGTTGCATGTGGAAAACTGTGAATAGTCTTTTTGGTTCACACTGGAAAGAATCTCCACCAAGCTCAGAAGACTTTCAATTTCTATTACTTTCAACCGCTTCTCAAACTGAGTGAGCATATTATCTACTTCCTGAACTTGGCCGTGGCTTGGTTCGAAATTCTTTTGTGTTATTCCAGTGATCCCAGAAAATGTTTTCATTATTTTACAAGCTTTTATTCAGTTTCACTTGTTAGTTCGTTCGTTCGTTAGTTCGTTAGGGTCAAATGTTTCAAGTGAATTTTGACCGACTTCTAGTCTTCCGATTAATTTAAAATTTGGCAGGTACCCATAACTCCGGTGTCAATGCATTATGAAATTTTTGTTAGAGGAAAAAACGAAATGGGGCCCAATAGGGGACGAGATTTTTTATTATGGTCCGATTTGATTCAAAATAGATATGTGGGTGTTTACGGGGTCAGAGATTATGAAATGTTTGTCTAAATTCATAAATTTAAGATGGAGGCCCCAAGATGGAAGACAAGTTTTCTGATTATGGTCATATTTTATTCAAAATTGGGATATGGGGGTTTTCAGGTTCGGAGATTATGAATTTTTTGTCAAGATTTCAGGATGACTCACGAGTTTTGTGATTATGGTCAGATTTCATTCAAAATTGGTATGTGGGAGTTTTTGGAGTCGGAGATCATGATTTCTATCAGCTCAAAACTTACAGGAAAGATACCTTGTGATTAATAACGATGCTTCACTAGAAATGAACAGATCAAGGCAAACTAACTGAAGAACAAAAAGTAAAGTGCCTATTGAAAAAACCTTTTTAAAGACAATCTTTTATTCAATAAGCCGTGTACTAAAAGATATGAAATAAGTTTAAGTCATCGCTGACAATGATTTAATTATTTTTTGTTGATTATTTGGTTTCAGAAAGCTTGTCGGGCGAATTGTAATAAAATCAATACTTCGACAGGTTGCTACTTACCAACCAATCATTGTCCACTGAAATTAATAGGTACCTACTTTTATGAACACTTCGCGCGACAAGGTTTTCGGAACCAAATAATTCAACAAAAAATAATTAAATAATTCTCAGCGTTGACTCAAACTATTTCATACGTTTAGTACACAGCCTAAATGAAAGCTTGCCTTTAAAAATGTTTTTTATTAGTTATTTTTTTTTCAGAGCAAAAGACATTATTCAATTGTATTCTGCGGTATGTCTGACGAAAGTATGAATTTATCAATGTTGGGAATGTCTGCAACGACTTTTTCCAAAATTGATATTAATGCTGAATATCTATTTCCTTTCGGCCATGCATGCCATCAGACCAGATCGCACAATACCTCCCTTTATATTACAATTTATTGTCAATTTTTTTTTTTTTTTATATTATGGTTCCCACGAAAAGGGATATCCTGTAATGTTCAGAGAACATCGTGGGAACCAAGGGAAAGAAGGTAGGAGTTGGTGTTCTTCTCAAATTTCTGGAGGTTGTATGCCTCGGGGAACACCTCCCTAGGCAATGAGTTCCCAAGCCTCGCTGTTCGTTGGATGAACGAGTCTTTGGAAAGTGATGTTCTGCAGGTCTCCAAAGTGACCACGAAGGGGTGTGATGACTGAACTTGACGGGTTAGTCTCGAAGAGACTGCCAAAGCAGGAACGATTGTTGATATTTCAGAAGAGCATCGCCCATGAAAATATCTATAAAATAGAGACAAATTGCCAACTTTTCTACGGTGTTCCAGACTAGAGAGCGAGTTTGTAAGCGAGGCATCACCGACGAGACAAATTGCCCTTTTTTGGACAGAATCCAATAGCCTCAGGATATGTTTAGGTGCCGCGCTCCAAATATGGGAACAGTATTCCAGGACAGGTCGGATCTGTGCCTTATAGATCATAAACAGCTGGGTGGGGGTGAAATAGCTCTTGGCACGAAACAAAAAACCAAGTTTTTGAGATGCACTTTTGGCAATGGACCTCACGTGATTTTCCCAGGAAAGGTTATTGCTGATAGTAATACCAAGCATCGATATGGATGACTTCAGTGGTATGGTTACTCCTGACAGAGTTATGTTAGGCACAATGAGATCGACTTTTCTAGAGAAAAGACATGCTTGTGTTTTGTTTGCATTGAATTCTACCAAGTTATTAGATCCCCACTCGAGAATTGTTGCTAAGTCCATATTTATATTATTAACATTTCTTCCTCGTTCATTTCTGGTTTCACGGGCTGATATAGGGGCCATGGAAGAGAAAGCGGTATGGAGGGTACTATCATCGGCAAAGCTGTGTACTGGACATGAAGTTGCTTTCAACAGGTCGTTGATGTGAAGTAGAAATAGTGTTGGTGCGAGAATAGATCCTTGCGGAACACCAGCATTTATGAGTAGAGTGTCAGATGAAACTCCATCGACCACTACATGGAGAGCTGTTTGAGAGAAAACTAGCAAGCAGAGAACACAGCTGAAGGGGCAAGCCATAAGACGGAAGCTTGGCGAGGAGTCCCTGGTGCCAAACTCGATCGAACGCCTTGGAGATATCTTATGCCACAGCTAAAGTTTCTCCATACTTTTCGATAGATAGCTGCCATATATGTGAGACGTAAGCGAGCAGGTCACCAGTTGATCTCTGATGGCGGAAGCCATATTGCCTATCGTTGACAATTCCTGAGTCTTCCAGATATTTCATGATGTTGATGGCTTTTTCCATGACCTTTGAAATAATAGATGGCAGTGCGATAGGTCTGTAGTTGCTAGGTAGGGCCTTTTTGCCTTCTTTAGGGACTGGCTGTACTCTTGCAATTTTCCAATTGAACGGAAATACCCCCAAATTGTAAGAGTGGTTGAACAACTTGCAAAGAACAGGTGTTAGTTCGGGGGCACATTTCTTGAGAACAATCGGCGGGATTCCGTCAGATCCACAGGCTTTGTTGGTGTTGAGATCCAGCAAAATCTTTCTGATAGTACGTTGGCGAAAGGTGATCTCGGGCATGTGACTGTCAATAGGTGTAATGTTCGGGGTTGTTTTTCCGATGAATCCAGAGTGGAATTTCCAGCAAATAGGTGCGCAAAGATATTGGCTTTTTCCTGGGCAGTCGTTGCTAGTGTTCCATCTTCTTTGGTTAGAGGAGGAAATGAGCTGGAAGTGAAGTTTCTTCCCACAGCTTTGGCGAAAGACCAAAATGAACGGGATCCGTTAGGACATTCAGCAAGTTTTGATCTTATTCTGGCATTGTGGGCATCTTTCGAGCATTCTATTGTCTCTTTGCATATGCCTCTAGCCTCGACATATGCTGCTCTGGTCTCAGGGCCCGGATTTTCTAGCCATCGATGGTATGCTGCCTGTTTGGAAGCCACAGCTCTAGAGCAGTTTCTGTTAAACCAGGTCTTATCGGATGATGTTCTTCTTTCGGTGTGCGGTATGTAGGTTTGCATCCCCAACATGATGATTTCAGAAATTGTCTCAGCACATCGTGTTGGATCTACTGAAGAGAAACAAACTCTCTTCCATGGAAATGCTGAGAAAAACATACGAAGACCTTCCCAGTCGGCCGAATTGTAATGCCACATGAGACGGGGTGGTATTGTGCAGCTCGATGGTAAATGGAAAGAGCATGTTGTGGAGATGAGGGTATGATCAGAGTTTCCAAGTGGGGCACAAACTTCTATTCTATACGGGTCAGGATTGGTGGTGAGGAAAAGATCTAGTGTATTGGCAGACTGGTTGTTGACATCAGAGATGCGGGTTGGTAGCTCGACCAGTTGTTCTAGACCATGAGTGATGGCGAAGGCCTCGGCTTGACGACCCGCATCATCTGTTTTGTTAGAGAATTTGAGCCAGGCAGCGTTATGTACATTAAAGTCTCCCATGATTATGGTTTCAGCTGTTGGATGGTTCTCCTGAATGTAGTCCAGTTTGAGTGATAAAAACTCAAAGAGGTCGTTATATGAAGGTTCATTAGGTGATAGCTAAGGGCAACAGAGGAACCTAGTCAGTTTGGTATCAGATAGCTTGAACCACATCACATCAAAGTCTTTCGGTTCCAAACTCTCTTCACGCTGGCATGAAAGGTTAGCCTTAGCGTAAAGGCAGACTCCACCTTTGAACCTGAATCGAGAATGGAGTTCGTAACCAGGACAAAGCATATGGACCTTGTTGGTGGACGAGTTCATTTGTGTTTCTGTTAGAGCCAGAATATCAGGTTTTTTCGTCTGTAGGTGATGGTGGACGTCATTGATGTTCTTGTTGAGTCCGCGGATGTTGCAAAAATTAATCTTTAATGCTGAGTCCCCTCGAGTACCTCTCGCCCGGAAATCCGAATGGAGAGGTATTTTGCTTCCGGAGTGTTTTACTCTAGGAGACTTCATCATTATTACTATTAGGATGCACCTGAAAATAAAGGAGGAGTTGGGGAAAAGGAAAGAGGGAGACCGGAAAGTATCGACCGAACACTGAAACATGGAATGATCCATTTCACAGCACACAAAGTCGATATGGTGGTATTTCACCGGGCGATGAGACCATCTTCCACCTACGGTTATCCTTTTAGTCGCCTCTTACGACAGGCAGGATTTACCATGGGGCTATTCTAAAGCCGACCCCATACAGGCGAACGGTGTTCAATCTTTTGAGTGGAAGAAACATGATATATTTGATCAGGGAAGCGCGAAGACGTTCTCCATATCGAAACAGATAACCGCATTTGTATTATTGGAAAGTTGGCCTCTCTATTTCACAGATATCTTGAGACGGAAGTGTTCAGAAAACTTTTCCATATTTCCGAAGCCTTCAGTGCCTTCATTTTTGAAAATCCGGTATTTCTCGCATATATCTCATCTGTCAGACTTTGATTTCAAGAATTCAATATTAATTTCATAATTGAATATATTATGTAAAACCTTTTTGTCACTGGTGTAATATTTTTGTCCATACACCACTCCGCGTATGATCCAAAGAGTCTTGAAAAATTAAGAGTTGATTCAAAATATTCTTTATTGGTGCGCATTCTGCAATAATGCGATTCGATCAACGGAATGGAGTTGATATGGGCTCTCACAAAGCCTTTGTCCTCTTCCTCTACTCTTCCTTTGTGCTTTCCCCGTCGTATTTCATTTCGAGTATCCGTTACTTCGGATCTGTTCTGTTGAAAAAAATACGAGATTGTGTGTATGAAGGACAGTCAATAGACTCCATATCTGAACAGTTTCATCTTATTCAGAAGCGATATCGATGAGTTTTGCAATATAATCTACATGTAACATCAGGTGGACCCCAAGGATCAGTCCTTGGACACTTCAATTTTCAGTCGTTAATTTTCGGTCGAATCATCCTAGTGCATCATATTCGCAGATAATATTAACTCATATACTAATGATTTGGAGAGGATATTGAGACATCGAACAAAATCGATGAGTCACTGACTGGTTGATGACATGCCGAAAAATCGAGAATTCTCTAGTAACTCGAGAAGTAGTCGAAGGAAATTTTCTCTTTGTAATGACCTTATATAAGCGATGCGGCAGGTTGGTTATCTGTTTTTCAGTTCGAGTTCATTCAAGATGAAGTTCGACAGTGAGGTGCTCGGTATTTTAACAGTGAACTGTGATTAATTGATTCAATTGTCACATCACACATCATTGTGTGGATTTGATTTTAGTATATACATATATATATATATATATATATATATATATATATATATATATATATATATATATATATATATATATATATTGTAGATTTGTTTCAAACATTGTATTAATGAATCCCTATCATTATAAAATGGAAACTCCGGCTATGTTATCTAACCCTTCTCCAAACCTCTTTTTACCTTATCCCAGCTCAGTCGGTACGCCTATGAACAATGAGTCTCTTTTCTCTAGATTAGCAAGTTTAGCAGTGCCATCTTGTCGAACCGCTCGATATCAAATGCTGTTTAGTGGGGAAAAGTGTGGTTAGATATTCTAAGATAAAACACTGATTGCAGAAAATAATCAAATGGATGTTTTTATTCAGATAAAACCTTAAAAACTGACCTATTCTGCGAAAACTACCTTATGGACTAAAATAAAAACAATAATGTGATATGGTGCAAACTAATATGAGTGATTATACCAGTTAAAAGAATGTCTGAAAGTTATTATCAGTCCTTTATCTAATTGTTATGGAATGATCAATCAAAAAGGAACACAGTGAATCAGATACTCAATGTTATTTTATAAACTGAAACGATGCAATTTAGTGAGTTCTTGTGAATAGAATACCTGTTGTTCTTCTTTCTGTGATGTGACCCAGCCTCGTGGAAGTACTTCCGGAAGGAGCTGAAAACACACAGGAAGGAACTGAACACGAACAGGAAGAAGATTGGACAGAAGATGTGAGATGATGGCAAAAGTTGTCTGACTGCATGGCATGGAGCATGGGAGAGAAGTTAACGTGCAGCACCGCAGTGGCAGAATCAGGAGAACTCGTCCATATAGTGTCACTTATCTGCATTCACCGCTTTTATGAAAAGGGTAATTGCAAAGTTCGACGGTTTAAATTTTTCGGTCGCAAACGTCAAACCGGCGTTTGTTCTGTTATTCAGTGGGTGAAATCTTCGAATCAAAGAGAGACCCAGTGTCGAAAGTGCGCGTATGGCACAAGTAGTGTAAGTCGTACTGAAAGTGAGCTCCCAAACACTATCAAATATCTTTAACAAAACAGCCGCAGAAATTTCGAAACTTTGCAGAAAGCCTGACGAACATATTTAGAACAAGTGTTTGAATTTACAAAATGGTAATAACACGAGAAGTGCGGGAAGAAATCGAAAACGCAGTTACCAAAGCAGTAAGTGATTGCCTGAAATCAGAATTACTCATAAAAACAATCACAAACAACGTAGCCAGTGCAGTTATAAAAACAATTGAAAATAACATAGCATTGCTGGAAGTCTCAGTGGCGGATCTGAAAGAGGAAGTGAAGACAACAAATCAACAACACGAAAATAAAATACAAACATCGGAAAAAGCATTAAGAGAGGAAAAACTTGAGAATGAAAAAATTAAGGAGAATATTGATAGATTGGATCAAACGAGTCGCTCAAACTGTTTAAGAATTTTCAACATGAATGAAAAAAATAAAGAAAATACAAGGGAGGAAATTATAAACATGATAAACTGTAAAATGAACCTAGGGATAACCACGAATGAAATCATGATCTGCTATAGAATTGGGACAAGAAATGACGTCAAATCCAGAGGAATTTATCTCAAATTGAAGAACGATGAGGTCAAGCAACAGATATATTCTAAAAAGAAGCTTCTAAAGGGCACAGGAATAATAATCCTGAGGATCTAACCAAATCGAGGGTCGAACTCCTCAATGATACAATCTCCAAATTCGGACTGAAGCAAGTATGGACTGAGTCAGGAAAAATATACCTGATCATCGACAATAAGGTCACAATGATACGAGGTAAAATGGACTTGGAAAAATATGCTCAACATTAAATTCCAAATTGTTTCAATCTGAGCAAATTGTTACTATTTTTTTTTATTCTCTTGCTTTTTTCTCTTCGAAATTGTACCTACCACTATTTATAGTTTTTCAATAATATGTCATTACCTTCATTTCTTTATTTTTATGTTCTGATACATTTTATGTATAGTATGCGAATATGAATAAAAAGTTTTCTTTAGGGGGCATCACGTCTCCTTTCCAGTTTGTAATTTAGAATAATGCTCGAAATCAACAAATGGGGAAAAACACACTAAATTTTTGGGAGTGATACATTTCAATATACGGAGTCTAAGAAAGCATATGATGAACTACTTGTATATATACAAATGGCCAAAGACTCACTGGACATAATTGTACTTTCAGAAACAAGAATAATTGATTCGGTAAGTAACTTTTCGATTCCTAACTTCACCCAATATTACAACGAATCAACTATAAATAAATGTGATGGGACCATGATTTACATTAAAAACAACATATCAGCAGATGTAACAACAGTGAAAATAAATGACAGTCGTTTCCTAAGAGCAACTTTCACCACTAATCATCTATCAAAACAGAACAAAATAGGGCTAACAGCATATTACAGACCTCCCGCGACAAACAGTAGTGAATATATTGAAGATTTGAAAAACTACCTATCCACATAAAAAAAACATAGAAATTTTTCTAGGGGATATAAACATAAATTTATTAAATATCCATTATAATGAAACAAACTACTACTTGAACATTCTAGGTTCCAATGATTTTATCTCGTACATAAACAAACCAACCAGAGTAACTAAACATACAAAATCCGCTATTGATCATATTTTCATAAGGACAGAAACTTGTTTAAAAAACAACGTATCAATTTCACCAATCATTTTTTGTACAGACATGACAGACCACTTTACCCCATTTGTAAACCTTACTTTCCCAGAAAACAAAAACCAAAAACAACCCAAACAAAATAAAATAAGGCAAAATATCCACTATGGAAAATTGAACGCATTACTTTCAACAGAAACATGGGAAAGTATTTTACTTGAAACGAACCCGCAGCAAAGCTATGACATTTTCATTAGTAAATTAGTAAATCACATAATTTCATCCACTTCTGAACAGTCATTAAAGAACAACCTTGGATCACCACAGGGCTAGTGAACTCCATAAAACATCGAGATAACCTAAAAAAACAACTCCTGAAAGAATATTCAACAGAGTTAGTATCGGAATATAAAACTTACAGAAATAAATTAAACTCCCTGTTGAAAAACACAAAAAACGAGTACTACAAAACACAAATAAATCAGGCAGGTTCAAACTATAAAAAAATATACATCATAATAAACAAACAAAAAAAAAAAAAAAAAAAACGTTCAGTAATAATGCAGCAAAAGCAAACGAATTAAATAGATTTTTTGTTGACATAGGTAAAAACATGAGCCAAAAAATACCAAAGACAAACTTACCCAAAAACTTTTTGACAGATATTAAAGTAAATCATCAATCCTTATTTTTGGACCCTACAACAATTAATGAATTGGTCATAATAATAGCAAATCTAAAGAATAACTCCGCACCAGGACCAGATAGGATAAACTCAAAAACATTGAAAACTATTCATACTCATATTTTAATGCCACTTGTCCACATAATTAATCAAATTTTCTTTACGGGGGTCATACCGTGGCAATGGAAAATTACCAATGTAACACCAATTTTCAAAGCAGGAAAAAAATCGCAAATCAATAACTATAGACCTATATCTATCATAAATACTTTAGCGAAAGTATTCGAACAATGTGTCAAGAAAAGACTGATTGAATTTCTTGATAAGCACCATATAATAACAGACAGACAATTTGGTTTCGTGAAAAACTCGAATACAGAAAATGCCATTATGGATTTTCTTGAAAATGCCGTGAAGGCCATGGACAGGTCAACCAAATGCTTAGCCATTTTTTTGGACCTGGCCAAGGCCTTCGATACGGTTGATCACGAATTATTGATGGAAAAATTACATAACTATGGTATTCGAGGAAATGCACATGTGATGATGAAAAATACCATCCAAAAATAAAAGATTTTATAACAAAAATCAACAACTTTGTAGGCGATATAATATGTTACGCCGATGATACTGTACTAATTTACACGACCATCATGGCAGAAATAAAAAATATAACAGAAACAAACTTACAAAAAATATACTTATGGCTGAATATTAATAAGTTATCGCTTAATGTAGATAAGACAAAGTATCTGACCTTTTCCCCCACCCTCCGTGACCAACCAAAAGAATTTAATTTGAAAATGCACAAACCACTCTGTAATAACCAGAACACTTGTGACTGTCAGACCATAGATCATACTACTTCAACAAAATACCTTGGAGTCATACTAGACCAACACTTAAAATGGACGGAGCATATTAACTTCGTTACAAAACGGCTCCGGGTACTAATGCACACCTTTTATGAACTACGCGACATACTATCAAAAAAACATCTTGTTGTACTTTATACGTCTCTTGCCGAATCTATTATCAAATATTGCATTCCTGCATGGGGTGCAACATTCAAAGCAGCCATCAGTCCGTTACAAACCGCTCAAAACATTTTACTGAGAATAATTTTCAAAAAAAATAGACTGTTTTCCACAAATAAGTTATATCAAGAAACTTACATTTTCAATATTCACTCACTGTACACTTATAACTGCCTATTGAGAATGTTCCATTCACAAAAAAAATTCAGACACATACATTCAAAAGAAACCCGATCAAAAATGAACTTGGAGGTACAAACTGAATTTTTCAATAAAATTGTCACACAAAATTCTTTTTTTTTCTATGGCCCAAAAATATTCAACATTCTTCCAAAAAATCTGAAAGTTATAAAATCTCTTAAAATATTCAAAAAAGAAATAAAAAAGTATGTACAAAATCACCCTGACAAATTTCCACTTTTTTACGGAATTACATATTAGTGAATGTGTGTCGTGCATATAAATAAGTTTTGCACCTTCTTTCACAATAATTACATACCAAATTGTGGAGCTACATCAACACGTCTTGAATTGTCCAATCTCATTCGAATCCCAATCTGTAACCTAATCTAAATTTTTACCCTACATGCGAATGTCATTCATAAAAACATACATGGTAAATGCCTTACTGAATTAGATATCACAACACAGGCTTCAAAGCCTAGCGTGAGTCTACTCCAGTAATGCATCTAAATATAGAATTCCATTTGTTAAATAAAAACAGCCATTATAGATATAAGAATTGTAAACCAATTTGAGAATGGTACTAATGACAAATATTGTATTATTTATATTGAATAAAAAATTTTGATTTTTTTTTATTTGATAAATGAACGACAATGAACGATTCTGCCGCAAATAACCTCAAATCAAATGTTTGGACGTCGCTCTATAAGTGTAGGAAGTTTTCGTAATAACTTTGTTACAATCAATCCACGAAAGGAAAAAGGGTCAACTGACAATTCTCCGAAGTTTTTTAATGAATATTTCTGCTTCACATTGATATAAACAATTAATTTTGTATACTTATAATTATAGTAATGTAATAAAGCATGGATGAAACAAACGAAAAAAAATAATACACATTCAAAATGTTTTTTTCAGTGAAATTCCGACAGTCAACGGATAATATGAAAAAAAAAGTGTTAAAATATATGTATACAGGCTTAACGTGAACACTTTTATATTTGTTTTCAAGTGAACCAGTTTCCCTAAATTTTCGCAATACGTAAAAAAATTCTGGTCTGGATGCCTTCCATTGTAAATTTCAGCTACTTCTCTTGCGCTATGATAATTTTCGCCATATAGCAATACTATTTCTATTTTTTCTTGTTTACTCTGTTTTGGAGCCATTTTATTGATAGATTGAAAAACACAAAAACTGATAGAGAACGAAAACTCCAGCAAAATTGTCAACAAGTTATTGTGACATTTGTTATTGTTACAACAGAAGTAGATCTTTTTTTCAAAGCTGCCTTATAAAATTCAAAAATATAGCTAAGTAATTGAAGTTTAAATTTACTAACAATATTTAATTAGGCAAGGATAAATAATGTAATATAAAGTTCAAATTATAAATATGAATTGGTTTGAATCTTATTTACGGGTTGAGGAATATCGAATAAGCTCATGTGACTACAGGGCATGACTACACCTAGTGACAAGACTAAATCGTGTTTTCATACTAAATCTCCCGAAAAATGTCTATTCCACAAATATTTGATTAGTTTTGACCCAAACTTATGTGATTCAGGTTATTAAAGCTGTTTCCAGATAAAACAAGAATGTATAATGTTTCTTAGTAAGGTTAGAGGACTGTCGGGCAAATACACAGCAAAGTCATGGTAGGGCACCCAAGCCGGACCCTGACGGCTGACCTTCTGAACCTGAACAGAACGAAGGCACGTATAATGGAAGGTCTGTTGACTGGACACTGCGGCCTAAGAAAACACCAAAACACCATGGGAGTACGCAGGGAAACCGTAGAGTGTATGTAGGCTATGTGATGAAGAGGAGGAAACAGCCTCTCATATTATCTTCGACTGTGACGCCCGAAGTAAAAGGCGACACAGAACCTTCGGAGAGATCAGCCCGGAAACAGGCATGAATCCGAAAAACCTTATTAACAGGCTACTGTACCTAATTAAAGGCACAAACCTGTTTGAATGAGGAACCACTGACGACACAGTGATACAATAGACCCCAGCTAGTCGCAGTGTCAAGGAAAGCTTAGTGCCAACTGTGTTATGTTATGTTTCTTATTTTATGTTTCTTATTTTTACATCACATTGTATTTTAATGATTATTCATCAAGTAGTTAAGGATTGATTTTGTTCAGGACAGATTTGAAGGTTGTCAAATATAATATCAGACAAATCTTCGTTTCGTATTTAAAATAATATTTAATCAATATATTTGGCTAAAACCAAATACAAAGAGATACAACATGGTGGCAGCGGTAAACTAATTCATCTTGAAGAAGCGCAGTAGAAAAATATCCAAGAAAATGGTTAAAAATTCAGCCAGAACACCTTTGGTGAATTCAGCGGAAATATATGCGAAAATTGGAAGTTATGGAAGCAAAAGTTCGAGTTATACATGATTGCAAGTGGTTCTACCAAGAAGGAGGATACAGTGAGGATAGCCATATTATTAAATATCATGGGCTATGAAGGATTGAGAATTTATAATACATTCGAGTATAGTGAAGGTGAGAGTAAAAAAAATTATAATATTATTTTGAAAAAATTTGACAATTATTGTAACCCAATTAAAAATTTAGTACTCCTTCACTTCAAATTCTTCAATCGAAATCAAAAACCAAATGAAACTTTCGATCAATTTTTAACAGAAATAAGAAGCCTCATCTGTCCTTGTGAGTTTAAAGATAAAGATATATTATTGAGAGACAGAGTCATTTTCGGGGTTTATAATAAACGAATACAAGAAAATTTATTACAAAAACCAAATTTAACACTGAATGAGACTATTGATATATGTCGTAGTTTGGAAATCAGTGTAAATACCCAAAAAATTATCAATAATACATCAAAAAATGGAATTGATTTGGAGGATAATATCCATGTGAGTATGATTTCGAAACCATCTACAAGTACACAATATCATAGAACAAAGTACAATCAATCAAAAGATGTATATGCAAGCAGAGAATTTCGTTGTTTCAAATGTGGTTATTCACATCATTTCAATAACTGCCCGGCATTTTCTAAAATATGTTCAAAATGTAGAAAGAAAGGTCATTTCTCTCACATGTGTAGGAATTTCAAAGTAATACTAATACTGAATATCAACTGAATGAAATAAATATTGAAAACCCAGTTGCATCAATTTTTGATATAAATGTCGAAGACAAACAAATTATTTGGTCAATTACAAAAAAAAGTAACAAATCTATTGAATGGAATGAATTTATTATCATTTCTGGTAAAAAATTTAAAATAAAAATTGATACAGGAAGTGATGTTAATATTTTAAATGAAACTGAATTTTTGAAAATTAGAAGTGAGAAAGAGAAACATCTACTGAAGAGTAATATTTCATTGACATCATATTCAGGACATGAAATTTTAACAAAAGGTATTGTAGCATTAGAATGTGAATATAAAGGTATTAAAAAGGAATTGATTTTCCATATAATTGAATCTGATTCATCACAATCTATTTTGAGTTTACAAGGATGCGTTGATTTGAATATAATCAAACCTAATAATGATTTTCAAATCAATCTCATAAATAGAGTTAAAGACATTCTTTCGACTTATCAATCAATATTTCATGGAATTGGAAGATTGCACAATCAAAAATGTAAAATAACATTGAAAGAACATGCTTCGACAAAAATTCATGCAGCACGCAAAGTTCCTTTGGCATTAAAAAATAAAGTTTTAGAAAAACTTAATGAAATGGAAAAAAATGGTTTGATCAAAAAAGTTCATGAACCCTCTGATTGGGTTCATCCAATAGTTGTTGTCAATAAACCTAATGGGGATGTTAGAATTTGTATGGATCCAAGGAATCTTAACGAAAATATTAAAAGGGAACATTTTTCAATTCCAAAATTCGAAGATTTATTTTCACAATTAAATGGGTCGAAGATATATTCGGTGCTAGGCGCATCGTCAGCTTTTTTACAAGTACCATTAGATGATGAGAGTTCAAGATTGTGTACAGTAGCAACACCTTTTGGTAGATATCAATATTTAAGAATGCCATATGGAATATGTAGTGCTCCAGAAATTTTTCAAAGGATCGTCATGAGTATTTTGGAAAATCTTTCAGGTGTGATCGTATATTCCGACGATATATTAGTTTTTGGTGATAATATTGAAGAACATAATGAAAATTTATCAAGAGTTTTGAAAAAAATTCAAGATGCAGGAATGACATTGAACAAAGAAAAGTCTAAATTTGCTTTAACAGAGGTAAAATTCTTGGGACATATAATTAATGAATATGGTATGAAACCAGATGAAAATAAAGTTCAAGCAATAAAAAGAATGTCAATTCCAAAAAATAAAAAAGAGTTACAACGATTTCTTGGTATGATCACATATTTAGCAAAATTTTTACCAAATTTATCTCAAAAACTTTTTCTTTAAGAAAACTACTGAGTGAAAAAAATTAATGGATATGGGACATAGAATTAGAACAATGTTTCAATGATTTAAAAAAAATTATTACTTCTTCACCAGTCTTGAGTTACTTCGATAGTAAAAAAAATACAGTTTTGTCAGTAGACGCGAGTAGTTATGGACTAGGCGCTGTTGTTTTGCAAAACAATTTGCCTATTGAATATGCTTCAGTAACTCTGAATTCAACACAACAACGTTATAGCCAAATTGAAAAAGAATTACTTGCAATTGTCTATGGTTGTGAGAGATTTCACTATTATTTATATGGCAGATCGTTTGAAGTTCATACAGATCTTCGCCCCCTACTGGGCATCGTTAAAAAACCTATTGATGATCAATCACCTCGACTACAGAGACTTATGATTCGTCTATTGAGATATGATATATATTTGGTGTTCATACCAGGAAAGAGGTTGCAAATAGCCGATACTTTGAGTCGAGATCCTAGAACAGATATAATAAATACAAATTATATTGATCAAGGAGCACATGTATTCTCTATTATTGGTACATCAGAAGAAAATGTCAAAAGAATAACTGACGCAACAGCTAGAGATCCAATATTGAAACAAATTATGCTTTATATTGAAAGAGGTTGGCCACATCATAAAATAACCTTACACCCGGATATTAAACATTTCTGGTCAATACGTGATGATATTTACTCACATGAAAATGTTTTATTCTATAAAAAAAGACTAATAATCCCGGAACTATTGAGGAATGAGTTTCTATCTGTCATACACAAAGCTCATCAAGGAGTCACAGCATGTCAGAATCTAGCTAAATATGGTATTTATTGGCCAGGAATCATGAGAGATATCGAAAACTTTGTTCTCTCGTGTGATGTTTGTCAAAGACATTCGAAAAACAATCCGAAACAACCACTCATACCTCATGGAATTCCAGATTATCCATGGCAAAAAGTTGGTATAGATTTTAAATATTTTAAGGGCATAGATTTTCTTGTAGTAGTTGACTATTTCAGTAAGTTTTTAATAGTTAATAAACTGCAGAGCAAAACCGCTTCTTCAGTAATTTCAAATCTGAAAAATATATTCGTTTCATTTGGTCTTCCCTTGGAAATTTTTTCCGATAATGGTCAGCCCTTCAGCTCTTCTGAATTTAAAATTTTTGCTGAACATTATAATATAAAATTAACTACTTCGAGTCCTCACTATCCTCGATCGAATGGTATGATAGAACGTCACAATCAAATAATAAAAAATCTATTCACTAAAGTTTTGGAAGATAATTCTGAAGATCTCTTGTTGGCTATCCTCTACTATAACAATACTCCAAAGAATGGGATACCTTCTCCATCTGAGTTACTTATGGGTAGAAGACTTCGTACTCTAGTGCCTGTTCCCGAGAGTCAGTTGATTCCTAATTTTGAAATAGAAGCATCTCGAGAAAAAATGCAGTTAAATCAATTCAATCAGAAGCAGCATTATGACATTAACACCAGAAAACTAAACGAATTACAGATTGGTCAAGAAATATTATTTCAACATAATAACGAATGGAAATCAGGAGAAGGAGTGAGAAGAAACAGAGAAAATGACTATAACATACTTGAAAGAAGTGAGCAAGTAATTTACAGAAGAAATCGTGAACATCTCAGACCCTATAAATGCTCACCCTCAACATCAGTGAAACGTTACGAAAACATTACCAGTTACTACAGCCCAGAGTTCAAATTCAATGAAAGAAATCAAGATGATCAATATCATGAAGTTGAGCATGAATCACTGAAGTCTAGTGAAGAATACCTTGAAGTTGAAGTTCGACCCAAGAGCTACGACAACGATGCTGGCGGCGGCATAGTAACACGAAGTGGAAGAAAAATTATCATTCCGAGAAGATTCAATTAATTTTTTTTCTTATTTTTTTTAAGAAAAGGGCGTGTGTTATGTTATGTTTCTTATTTTATGTTTCTTATTTTTACATCACATTGTATTTTTTGTGGTTCTTAATACTGTTTTTTTTTTCAATTAAACTATAAAACAATATAGAATAATCTTATAATGATAGAATTCATAGAGGTATTGGATGACCAAAAAGATATAAAAACATCATTTTTCTCAACAATACAAGAATGGGTACAGAGTCAGAAGGCCACACAGGTAACAGGGAAAGTTGGTTTATTTCATTTCAATATCAGGAGCATTAAAAAAAATTTCGACGAGCTCATGGTATACATAGAACAGGATTATGATCATATGGATATAATTGTCCTCTCGGAATGCTGGAACTTAGATGAGGTAAGTGACTTTCAAATCCCAAATTATACAGTGTTTTATAATGAGTCGAATTTAATCAAAATGATGGCGTCATGATCTATGTCAAAAATTCTCTACCAGTTATTATGAATATATTACCATTATCGGAAACCAAAGTTCTGAGAATCATAATAACGATTTCCAAACTAACTTTTGGAATTACTGCTTCATACCGGCCCCCTTCAACGAATGTTCGGACATATATAGAGGATCTGTCGGAATATCTATCAAATATAAATAAGACAGATACAGAAATATTTATGGGGGATATTAATATTAACCTTCTGGATAGTGCCTCAAATGATGTTAACCAATATATAAGCATTTTGACAGAAAGAGGATTCATATCCTATATAAATAATCCAACACGCGTTACAGATCAATCCAAAAGCATTATTGATCATATATTTGTTAGAAAACAAAAAACAACTGAAAAAATATCAATATTTTCCTCGATTATTGGAACGAACATAACAGACCATTTCACTACATCTCTCCTCATCTCAATAAATGAAAAATCAAATGTAAATAAAGAACAAAACGAAAAAGTCCTTCGTTATTATACAAAACAAATGATACAAAATTGAACATTCTCATGCAGAATGAAAATTGGGAAGTTTTATCTTGTGATGAAGCACAACAAGCTTATAACAATTTCATTACTAAAATAACAAAACATTTAAATATTTGTACTACACAACACAAAATAATAGCCTCCAACTGTAGGATCAAACCATGGATAACTCATGGATTAATAGAATCTATAAAACATAGAGATAAAATGAAACTGAAACTAAATAAAGAATTTAATCCAGAATTGAATACTGCCTACAAAAGATATAGAAATGAGCTTAATAAACTATTAAGAATGACAAAAATGAATACTACAAAGATAAATTGAATGGAAACAGAGGAGACTGCAAAAAACTTGGGAAATGATAAACGAACTAACAAACAAAACTACAAAAAAATTAAAATAGGCAACATAAAAGTCAACGATACAATATTATCGGATGATAGAGACAAAGCGCAGGCATTTAATGAATACTTCACAGATGTAGGGATAAAAATGACTCAAAAAACCGATGTACCACATACTACACCACCTAATTTTATAAAAGATAAATCTGTTACCAGCTCACTCTTCCTCACACCTGTAAATAAAAAAGAGATTATAGAAATTAATTCTAAATTAAAAAATAATTGTGCACCTGGACCCGATGGAATAAAAACAAAACTAATTAAAGCTTATCACCCTTATCTTGTAGAACCATTAACCTATATAATAAATTCAATTTTCAAAACAGGAACAATACCAACACAATGGAAAGAATCGAGAGTTACTCCCATTTTCAAATCAAGTGTCAAATCAGAAATGGGAAACTACCGGCCAATCTCTGTGATTGATAACTTCGCGAAAATACTAGAACATGCCTTGAAATCACGCTTGGTAAATTTTTATGAAAAAAATCATGTTATAACAGAGAGACAATTCGGTTTCATAAAAAAAAGTAGTACCGAATCCGCCATATTGAATTTCATATCACAAACAACAGGGGCCTTGGATGATTCCGAAAAGTGCCTAGCAGTTTTTTTGGATTTAGCCAAGGCTTTTGATACAGTTTCACACGAAAAACTGTTAAACAAACTATACACGTATGGTGTCCGAGGACAAGCAAATACAATTTTCAAAAACTATCTATCTCACATAAGCCAACGTGTCAAAATCGGTGACAGCATTAGCAGTTCTCGCGAAATTTCTGTTGGGGTACCACAGGGCACAGTTTTAGGTCCGATACTGTTTTTAACTTATATCAACGACCCATTTGACATTAGAAATATTAAAGGTCACCTCATTTCATACGCTGATGATACAACAATTATTTTCAAAGCTAAAACGTGGCAACAGGCATACAATGAAGCAGAACAAAGCTTAGAACACATACAGATATGGTTGAATGAAAATCTCCTCAATCTCAATGTTTCAAAAACTAAATTTATAACATTTTCTCTTCAAAATAACCAACAGCCCGAGGTGCAAAACATTCAGATACATCAACCAAATTGCCCTAAAATATCTTGCAACTGCCCAAATATTGAGGAAGTGGCGAAAATAAAATATCTAGGTGTATTTTTGGACCAGCGTATGACATGGGATGAACATGTCTCTCATATGGTCAAAAGACTTAGGCAGCTGACATATAAAATATACAACCTTCGTGCTGTTCTTACTAAACAAAACCTGATGATAATTTACAATTCCCTGGTTGAATCATTAGATATTGTATAACAGTATGGGGTGGAGTATTCGAAAATGTACTAAATAATATTCAAGTGGCCCAAAATTCAATTATAAAAATAATCTTTGGAAAACCTAAACGTTTCGATACCCAACTATTGTATAAGGAAACTAATTTACTTGACGTCAGGAGTCTATACGCGTTCCAATGTCTCGTTTGGATCTATTCCAATAAAACAACTCAAAACACGATTAAAACTAAGAATACCAGATATGCACAAAACTTGTCCGTACCATTCTTTAAAAAAAGTCATACGCAGAGAACAATATTTTATTTTGGTCCAAAATTATATAACATACTACCAGGCGGTATAAGAAAAACTTCCAATTTCAAAATATATAAAACAAACATCAAAAACTTCATTATTGATAACAACCAACTTATAATGACCCTCCTGAAAAACGCACCTTTATAATATAGAATCCGTTACCCAATAAGAATCCTTTTTCAACCGAACTGAATATATTGTAAATATAAAACCACGGTTTTACGTTGCACCAACCTTTTTTACTGTATCATGTCCTCATAATATACTATAAATATATCACTACCATGTTCTCGCTCTACCAACTTTCTCTGTTATATCGTGTGTTCGCGGCTTATTATCTTATATTATATACCTAGTGATTATTATATCTGTCCTACCATGTTCGATTTATAAAAGTGTCACCATGAGGCGGAAGATGGGGAGCAAAAAACAAGCCAAATGCGCTTAGTTTGCCTTCCACCTATCTCCGAATGGTCCAAATGATCTATGTTAAACAAATGTATAACCTTTTCAAAAAATAAACAAACTTCAAACTTCAAACTTCATTTTAATGATTATTCATCAAGTAGTTAAGGATTGATTTTGTTCAGGACAGATTTGAAGGTTGTCAAATATAATATCAGACAGATCTTCGTTTCGTATTTAAAATAATATTTAATTAATATATTTGGCTAAAACCAAATACAAAGAGATACAACACCAACCCTGTCTCTGGCTCGTCAGTTTTCAACCAACCAACCAAGGTTAGAGGAGTAAAATTGTATTTTTGTTTTTTTCTTTCAATATGGTTCAAAATTGGTACATGGCATGGGGTACTCATGGATGCCAAACACATTTTCTCAATGATTTTTTCGATATCTTGTCAATTTGACCCATTTTTCGGCATCAAGGCAACTTTTTTAAATTCCCGCAAATCTGAGGTCACGTGATATAAGTCGCAAGGACTTTTCAGTTGTCAGACATGCAGAAACGAACAGCCATTAGAGTTTTCCAGAAATTTCAATAACAAATTATTTTCTCATATGTAGCCAACTTTATGACGGACACTTGTTTCGTATGCATTATTACCGATAACTATGTACATTCTGTGATCTATTGTCCTGTTATATGAGTATATCCTTTACTACTATCATCCATCAATATATTTCACTATTTATCGATATAAGAAGACTAAATTGCAGTCACATCTCTGAACAACGACATAATTGAACGTTATTACACGGTCATTTTCATATTAGAACCATTTTCAATTCCATTATTAATAATATTCATAAGAGCAATTACAGAAGTTATATAATGCGGTAAAGGATACGATACGATCTGATTTTCCTTCTTCAGTATGGTAATGACCAGTTACTAAAAACATCAGGTGTTCACTAGCCCAATGGTATTCAAAGTGGAAAACGTTTTACCTCATATTGAAACAAAAAATTGTAAGGGTGATCGAGTATATTTGTAGTAGTTTCAAGAAATTTTCCGGAGTTTGATCAAATTGAATGTTCTTCAATCAAAAGTGTATTAGATTTCAAATCATGATAATGTATTTGCTATAGCAGTAAAAAAATACATTGTTAGGCAGAGGTTTCCATGAATTTGGCGTATTTAGGAAAGTTATCATCATGCTTGGGACCAGCTTCAATAGAATATTTTTGCTAAATACAATAAAATGTATTTTCGAAGTTGTAACCAAAATAGAGATTTCCACTGCGGCAAAAAAACAACATTATTCTTGAATTCAAAATAAGTTTTATTGTGACAATAAACTAGTCATTTTTGCCCATAATTTCAGCCTTTCTTCAGCCTTCAACAATTTTGGCAAATAGAGTTTGGGAAAAATGAATGAAAGTTGTAAAGCAACCCTCGGAAGTGGAAGACTTATATGAGTTAAGCAGACGAATTCTAAGTAGTGTTCTGAAACAATAATCGGTTGATGATTCGTGGAGAGGCCTAGGTACTGATATCTATTTAGCCTGAATGTCTAGTTGGTCATCAATCTCCTCCCGTTCGATTATACAATTGTTATGTTTTTCTTGACCCCCCTAGCCACATTGAAACCTGCATTGTGTCCGAAATATTTGGCGGCTACTCGTAGAGCCTGTTACAGATACACCCCATTAGTAAACATGAATGGTTATAAACACGAATAAATCAAAGGAAGGGAAAGATAAACGCCATGTGAAGTGGAATAATAGAAAATCGAATTAAACGGTTTTCTTCACATAAAAGATTCAATATGAATTGAACCAGAAAATGGTAGATCTCTGGTGAAAAACAACTACTTTATATGGAGGTATGCATGGATTTTCAGGTGAATATCATCCAACGTTCTGCGTGATATTGGCCAGGAAAGTAGTTGTTTTTCACCTGAGATCTACCATTTTCTGGTTCAATTCATATTGAATCTTTTATGTGAAGAAAACCGTTTAATTCGATTTTTATATTTATTCCACTTCACATGGCGTTTATCTTTCACTATATGCTAGTCGGGCTTGCCACTCCTACTGAGAAGGAATCTTTTATTTAGAAACCTATCGAGGTGGAGATTTTCGGAGTGTTTCTTTCGTCACCAGGTACCGCCAGTTAAAGTTTTCTTTCCGGCGTACCTATAGGTGTTATAGACTCGATGATGGTTTTGGCTATGTTGTTCTCGCTTCAGCCAGAGCTCTTCGGACCTTTGGCTGGTTGACTACTCCGTACTGATGAGGGCCAAAAAGCCTGGAACCGGTATGCGGATTGTTAGTGAACACGATTTCACTGTTTGAGTAGTTGTTTACTTAAAAGAAACATTTGCATTCAATGTCCATTTATATGGAGTATGCATGGATTTTCAGGTGAATATCATTCAACGTTCTGCGTGGTATTTGCCAGGAAAGTAGTTGTTTTTCACCTGAGATCTACCATTTTCTGGTTCAATTCATATTGAATCTTTTATGTGAAGAAAACCGTTTAATTTGATTTTTCTATTTATTCTACGAATAAATCAGTTCATCCAAATATAATAAGAAACTTATCGAAATGTTTAACATTTCTCCAGTTAGAAAAAAGCAGTGGAAAAAAAACTCATTAAATATGTCATTCCTCGAAGTACAGGTACATGAAATCTGTGAAAACAAGGTGATATTTGTATTTTCAGAGTGCCAAAGAGTGGAAGCCAACAGAAATCTTTTGGCGCATTTACAAATGAAATAGTAAAATCGAACTGAAATCCTTGAAAACTAATACAACTGGATTGACGTGAGAAGGACTGGGAAATTAATCTATTTTTTCATTGCTAACGTTTTAGAATTGTTTATTCCTTTTTCAAAGCAGGAAAATGACATGTTGATAGAACATATGAATGGAAACAAATTATAACTATCACCATACCTTTAAAAATCATGTTATTCCAGTGATGGATCCTCCTCCAATAAAATGTTAAACACTGGACATGGAATCAAGCTTTTGTCACAAACAAAATAAAATTGTGACAGAAGCTTGTTTCCATGTCCACTGTTCAACATTTTATTGGAGTAGGATCCATCACTGGCATAATTGGATTTTTAAAGGTATGGTGATATTGAAAAGTGAAACATTCTCAATTGAATATTGATAGAAGGATTTTTCTGTGAATTGAAAAATCCACGATTAAAATGAAGTTATTTTTTGTGAATGTCTTACAGAAAACAACTACTTCCCCGGCTAAAGCCACGCTGGACATTGAACTACATCTGATAGATATTCTGAAAAGGGCCTAACTCAAAAGAAAAAATCTGAAATTGAAAATTTGCATTTTCATTCAGATAGTTATTTGATTTTCTATTCCACTCTTAATAAGGAACTCATAAAGATGAATGAGGCAAAGAAGAATGTTTTCCAAAAGAGAGTACTCACCAGAAATCCTTCGTAACATTGACGCAGGAGAGACATCGCATTCACTAGGTCTTCAATAAATTTTTGTCGACGAAAATCAATTTCACGCTTCCACGATCATCAGAAAGACCGGAAGAAATGGGTAACACATTTTCAAGAAGCAATCTCACTTTGCAAAGATGGAAAAAGTTAGAATCATTTCTTTGGAGACACTTTGAAATTAGTGTTTTCTGACATTAAAACCTGTCATGGGTATGATAGATTGATTTGTTGAAAATATAAACAGGATGTTCATAAAATCAGATGTGGAATCATCTGCGACTGAAAGATAAACTTAGTCACTATCTTCATCGTCAAGATAACCTCTTGTGGTATTCATGTTGAAAGTGAAACATTCTCAAATGAATATTGATAGAAAGATTTTCGTGAATTGAAAAATCCACGATTAAATGAAGTTATTTTTGTGAATTCTCAGAAACACACTTTCCGGCTAGAGCCACGTGACTTGAACTACATCTGATCGATATTTGAAGCTAACTCAAGAATCTGAAATTGAAATTTGCATTTTCATTCAGATATTATTTGATTTTCTATTCCAGTCTTTAAGGAATCATAAAGATGAATGTGAAGAAGATGTTTTCAAAAGAATACAGAAATCATTCGTAACATTGACGCAGGAGAGACATCGCATTCACTAGGTCTTCAATACATTTTTGTCGACGAAAATCTAGTGAATGCGATGTCTCTCCTGCGTCAATGTTACGAATGATTTCTGGTGAGTACTCTCTTTTGGAAAACATTCTTCTTTGCCTCATTCATCTTTATGAGCCTTATTAGACTGGAATAGAAAATCAAATAACTATCTGAATGAAAATGCAAATTTTCAATTTCAGATTTTTCTTTTGAGTTAGGGCCTTTTCAGAATATCTATCAGATGTAGTTCGATGTCCGGCGTGGCTTTAGCCGGAAAAGTAGTTGTTTTCTGTAAGACATTCACAAAAAATTCTATCTATCAATATTCAATTGAGAATGTTTCCCTTTTCAACATGAATACCCCACAAGAGGTTATCTTGACCATGGAAGATAGTGACTGAAGTTTATCTTTCAGTCGCAGATGATTCCACATCTGATTTCATGAACATCCTGTTTATATTTTCAACAAATCAATCTATCATACCCCATGACAGGTTTCAATGTCAGAAAACACTAATTTCGAAGTGTCTCTCCAAAAGAAATGATTCTAACTTTTTCCATCTTTGCAAAGTGAGATTGCTTCTTGAAAATGTGTTACCCATTCCTTCCGGTCTTCCTGATGATCGTGGAAGCGTGAAATAGATTTTCGTCGCCAAAAATGTATTGAAGACCTGGTGAATGCGATGTCTCTCCTGCGTCAATGTTACGAATGATTTCTGGTGAGTACTCTCTTTTGGAAAACATTCTTCTTTGCCTCATTCATCTTTATGAGTTCCTTATTAAGACTGGAATGGAAAATCAAATAACTATCTGAATGAAAATGCAAATTTTCAATTTCAGATTTTTTCTTTTGAGTTGGGGCCTTTTCAGAATATCTATCAGATGTAGTTCAATGTCCAGCGTGGCTTAAGCCGGAGAAGTAGTTGTTTTCTGTAAGACATTCACAAAAAATAACTTCATTTTAATCGTGGATTTTTCAATTCACAGAAAAATCTTTCTATCAATATTTAATTGAGAATGTTTCCCTTTTCAACATGAATACCCCACAAGAGGTTATCTTGACGATGGGAGATAGTGACTAAAGTTTATCTTCCAGTCGCAGATGATTCCACATCTGATTTTATGAACATCCTGTTTATATTTTCAACAAATCAATCTATCATACCCCATGAGAGGTTTTAATGTCAGAAAACACTAATTTCAAAGTGTCTCTCCAAAAGAAATGATTCCAACTTTTTCCAACTTTGCAAAGTGAGATTGCTTCTTGAAATTGTGTTACCCATTTCTTCCGGTCTTCCTGATGATCGTGGAAGCGTGAAATAGATTTTCGTCGACAAAAATGTATTGAAGACCTAGTGAATGCAATGTCTCTCCTGCGTCAATGTTACGAATGATTTCTGGTGAGTACTCTCTTTTGGAAAACATTCTTCTTTGCCTCATCCATCTTCATGAGTTCCTTATTAAGACTGGAATAGAAAATTAAATAACTATCTGAATGAAAATGCAAATTTTCAATTTCAGATTTTTTCTTTTGAGTTAGGGCCTTTTCAGAATATCTATCAGATGTAGTTCAATGTCCAGCGTGGCTTTAGCCGGGGAAGTAGTTGTTTTCTGTAAGACATTCACAAAAAATAACTTCATTTTAATCGTGGATTTTCAATTCACAGAAAAATCTTTCTATCAATATTCAATTGGGAATGTTTCCCTTTTCAACATGAATACCCCACAAGAGGTTATCTTGACCATGGAAGATAGTGACTAAAGTTTATCTTTCAGTCGCAGATGATTCCACATCTGATTCTATGAACATCCTGTTTATATTTTCAACAAATCAGTATGGTGATAGTTATAATTTGTTTCCATTCATTTGTTCTACCAACATGTCATTTTCCAGCTTCGAAAAAGGAATGAACAATTCCGAAACGTTAGCAATAGAAACATAGTTCCACTTCCCAGTCCCATTTCCTGTTAGTACAGTTGCATTAGTATTCGTGGGACGATGAACCAATCAATTATCCTTGAAAACTTCCAGGCTCTGATTTCATTCATATGATTTCAGTAAAACTTGTTTCTGTTTTATGATTGGCTCATATTATCAAATCTGAAATGTAAAAAAAATTGTCAATTCATTTGAAATGATAAAGGATCCACCATATCATGAATTGGATAACTATGGTCCACTAATTACAAATATCAAAAGTGTTTTGTTTATTTGTCATTATATGAATCTCTATATAGCAAGAATTGAAGCTCATAATATAGAAGTTTATATTCTGTGGTGATACTGTGAATGTTGAGAGGATCTATATTCATTCAACATTGATATTATTCCCATATTACACTAGTGAAAACGAAAATAAGTTCTAGCCAATCATTCATTCTACGTGTGTACATACATAACTCCCTCGAATTGTAATGAAAGTACGATCTCCGTCTTCTTACCAGTAGGATAATATCCTTGATTTTCATTATATCTATACCCATAATCATGATATGACTTCAAATTCTGTCATCTAAAAACATTCCTGATGTTATGTTAATATCAAGAAAATATGGTAAAATCTACATATGATTTTCTATTTTTCGTTAATTGGCTCAATAGTTCAAGCGTAGAATTGATGGACATATTAACTTTCATACTTTCATTTTCATGTTTTTCAGTCATGATTTCAATACAAAAATTAATCTTTTTACAATAACAATATTTTCTCTTATGGTCATTCAAAAGTAAAAATATATCTTTCACTCGAACCATTTTCTGCATATGTCCTCTATTCTTTATAAAAAAAATAATATTTCAATGTGTATTTTGAGTATCCTCATAGAGTTTTCCTGAAAGGAGCAACCATAAATGTATGAAAAGGAAAATCAATATCTAAACCAATTCTTCCAACAACTAAGTTCTCAATAATGTATACACCATGTTCAACTATAATATGTTTTATAAAAATTCAGTGAAAAAATTCTTCGAATTGGTGTTAACAGTTCTCCAATGTATTTCCTACCATTTTCTCTGTTTTGGAATATCTGTTTTAGAAGGACACATAGTTTTATGAATTCCCGGTCAACCGTCAGTAACCTGGCTGTCTTCAATCAAACGTGAAACGTTGGACCGTATCATAAGTTACTTCTCCATAAACCTACTAGTACGGGCTTCATTAAAACTTCTAAAATCGTACTCTAATCAATGCCAACAGTATGCTAATTATGATGGTTTTTATTCAAATGTCTATATTGCAACTAGCGGTGTACCTCAAGGGTCCAATCTTGGTTCATTATTATTTTCATTATTCATATGAAAATTTGTGCATTTCATTGGAGTGGAATCGGTTGATGTTTGCAGATGATTTGAAGTTATATGCTTCTATTACCAGTTTGGATCATATTACAGAATCAAAAGTGTTTTACACAATTGGTAATGACCTTCACTTGAGAATATCTTAGTGTAAAATCTACATTGAACCGCAAATTTTTGTGGGGGGAATCAATCCTTCATGGACACCTAACAGGTAGTGTGGGACTCGCACTCTGAGTTTTCGAGTCCCTATGCCCCATTCCTCTGGGTTACAAACTCCACCCAGTTGGCTTGTCTGTTGTCAAGACCTCCGCAAGGTTAATACGTTACAATTTCCTTATATTATAGATAATGTTATTTTTGAAGGAACTGATACTATCAAGGACTCAGGTGTCCATTTCAATCATCATCAAGTTACATTTAATTATCACATTCATTTTATTGTCAGTTCAGTATACCGCGCATATGGCTCTATTATCAGGAAGTGTAAGAATTTCAATAACATGTCATCATCTCCCGTTTGGTTAGATCAAAACTAGAATATGGGTCCATAAAATAGAATCGCGTATTCATCTGGTATAGATTAGCTTCAAAATTGATGAGTTTTATCCTCCAAGAAGTTGTAATTATCTTGATTTACTACATAGATTTGACTTGTCTTTAGAGAAACGTGGAAATCAGGCATCTGTTTCATGCTTCCATAAATTATTCTATAGTAAAATTGACTGTCCTGCATTATGGTCGCAAATTTCTAGAATAACACTCAGACACAGTACTACTTCTTTGTGCAAAAAAAGCACAAACTCGACATCTTTCATTGTAGCATATGTGAACTTATAACCCGTGCGTATCTTTGAATTTTTGAGATATTCAAAAATTATTTGTGATTTTCATTCATGTTCAAGTGTACTACTAATCAATCCTCTAATTGTAATATTGCTCTGTAAATGGGAAACTTTTGGGCAATAAACGCTATTATTATTATATCTTGAGTCTATTCTGGCTTTGTTCATAACTTGAATGGATGTCCATAAAGCTACAGAGAAGAAAAAATTACAGTGGTTGACAAAGGTTAGATGAACTGGTAGTCTAATGCGGTGTATGAATTGAAAATGTTTAATTAATTTTCAGTTGTATTGTATTTTCGATATAATTCTTCATAGATAAAATATATCAACTGCACTATGGAAAACGTTGGCTATTCTGAGATTCTACTTGAATCAGTACGTCCACGATAAATCATAAATATAAAGTATCCACTACTGAAATTCCGATTTCCTCGCATTTATCCACAGTCCAGTATTAAAATGAATGACTTCATCGTTTCAGCGATGGGTTCTTCTTGTGTTATGCGGAGAATCGTTATAGTTGCGAATAATTGTGAAATGATACATATTTCCCATAGAGTAAAGCGTTTTACTCAGCAGGTGTTCAGAGATCACATACCGACAAAATTCCTGCAGAAGAAGAAGAAATCAACATACTCTCATGCATAAACTGGTCTTGGAGTTCGTCTTTCCAGTCTATACTGACAGAAATTTGACATTATCAACTACCGGAAGCTGAGCCAGTTTTTATTAATGACCTTGGACTTGTAGGTCTGGTAAATCGTCTGGAATGTTTGCGCTATTCGATTGTTATAATGCCAATCTATTCGTAGTTGATTGGATGAAATGGCAATACTTATGGTCGAGTTCGATAACAGTCAATTGGAGTTTTCGATTGAATTACTGGAAATAATATGTGGAATTAATTTCATGGTTTATTTTACCGCTAGTTAGAATTGCAAATGTAATGGAATAATGCTATTATGTAAATGAAGACTTATAGTAGTAGAGGTATATATTTGGTAGGAGTATGAAAAAAACTACGAATAATAAATTCTTGATTGGAGGGTGTGTGAAAAAAAAACCATTTTGAAGTTATTTCAACATTACCCATATATATTAAAGATTTTGGGCAGAATAATTCTATATTTTTGTGTTACGATAAACAATTTTCCCCCAATATTGTTGCCAAAAAAACTTGACCAAATTAAAAAAAAATACTTTTGTAGCTTCGCTGACGTGGTATATTCTAAAAATTGACTCGTGAATTTCCACAACAATATTGACATTTCGTCAAAATATACTCAACAAAATATCCATCACTCAATATTCTATGTTGATTTTTCTAATTGTCAATTCAGTCAGAGCTGCTGACGCTATTGAAAAACTTTTACTTCACCTCTTCTGTAATTCCATAACTGCAAAATAAAATCCAGGAATACTTTTGAGTTGGAACTAGTTGGAGGGTAGAAGGTCGATATTGTTTTTAGCCTCCCCGTACCTCGACAATGTCCAGTGAGCAGTCCCTTTACTAGTTTCTAATCTTTCTTCTTCAACTTGAGACTGTTTGGTTCTCTTTGGCGATGAGCGCAAACGCCTTTTCGCTTGTTTTTGTCCTGAAACTCAAATCCAGTGGGTTTTCATTCAATCAGGTTCCCAGCGCTGAAAGTATTCCTCAATGTGGGCTTTGGCGAGACCACAGAAGGGTTCTGGGCTAGGAAATTGAGAGTTTGCTCCTTCCTTGGCAAGTGCGTCTGTTTCTCCATTGCCTCCATTTTCCTCGTGACCTTACCTGATTATTCAGAACCAGTTGTTCCTAGGGAAGTTTGCAGTCCTGAGCAGGTCCAGACTCACGAGTGTGTTACTTCAGAGCTTCTAGCGTTGCTTTGGTTATACACGTTTGACCTCCTGGAGTCTCTTGCAAGACCCTCTTGGACGCAAATTTCTGTAGCCTAGACTCCTGCTCAACTGGAGGTTTTGAGAGCCCAAAAGTAGGACCCGTTACTCCCACTTCAGCTTTTCCATCAGTATACCAAACTAATGCATCCCTTTCTAGTTGAGGTCCGTTTATTGTGCGGTAGTTGTTTGATGACCACTCCATAATGCACTTTGAACTCGTATCTAGCTGGCATAATACCTGATGGTTTGTACCTGAAATCAGCGGAATATTTTCCAGACTTATCAGATTTCCAGCTTTCAAGTTGAATGTCTAATGCAGTCTGAAGGCAATCATCGCTGCTTTTCTTCATTACACACAAGTGCATTGGAGGAAGGTTCAGCATTACCCCTAATACTACAGAGGGGCGTGTTAATATTGCCTCTGTTATTCCCCGCTTGATTCGTGCTTAATGCTGTTGAGTTTTTGGCCACCATACTAATGAGGCATAGGTGAGCATCGGTTCAACTCCCACATATTCTGAGGCACTTCCAGGTTGCCTCTGTTGAATTTTATTGATGTGACTGTTCCATGTTGTCGTTTATAACTGTCAAATTCATTGAACTAGAACTAATTACCTTTTCCAAAACACAAAACTGCCTTTACTGCCATTAGTGCTGTCCTGTCCTGTCATTGGTGTCAGTTATACGGTTATTGTCTGAATATGAATTTGTTGTATGAAATGGCTTATTTTTTTTAATTTCGAATGCTTGGTACCAATCTTATTACTATTGCTATCATTGAACCGAAGTTGCCCAAATGCACTTCAGAAAGTTTCCACCAGCCCTAGTTGGGAAACATGTGATAGTGATTGGTATAATTTTCAATAGAATCGTTCAGAAAATCAAAGAAATATTGGATATCTAGGAGTTAATGTATTTTTTGGCTGATTCTCATCAATACATAGTTGTTTTGGGGTAATTATTGATATTTTTATCCAATGGCGGAATCAGTGCAAGCCAATAAAAATGGAGTCACAATGGACGTATAAGTCGATAAAATATCTACAAGTAGAAAAAAAGATAACATATGTATGAAATCGACCTATTCATCGACTTCTTCACTGCCTGATCATATAAACGTATTTGAGGTTGAGATAATTAGGTCATTTGTTTCTCAAAAATCTCCTCTAAATCTCGTGGACAATTTGTTCGTGAACTTCGGTTGAAATTTCAGCCAACAATATTTCCCTCGTGGATGTGAAGGTATTCTTACGGATTCGGGGTTCGTTGCTATTGAAATACTCAACTAATTACTCTTCCTTCATCCACACTCCACAACAGAACAATAATGGATTCTCGCAAATGAATAACTCAATCGAAATTAACTACTGAAGTACCGCGCACGTTACTGCATTTATAATCTTGAATGAATTGTCGGCTACGCCGTGTACGGTGTCTCTTATATACATGTTATTTGCAACCAGAAACTTATCAGCACCTGAGTCTCGATTCTTGGAAACAACTCGACATTTCTGTTGGTCTCGTGAAGCACGTCGTGACGTTAGCGGGCGCGCGATGAACATGCAGTGGCGTAGTGTATTCGTTTTCGCAACAGTTGATTGAGTGATTTTCCACTATGAATTTTTCCTATGCATTTTGAAGGAGAATTGTTGGTCATTTCCATAGTTTTTACAACCTAAATTGTGACTTTGGAGTTGTGAGTACTTTAAATTACAATAATTCATCAGAAATTGAAATTAGTGAATTTGGAATTCTTGAGGATATATTGTCCGCTATAGTATAGTAATGAGAATAGAAACATTTTGTATACATATTCAATTATAAAACCCTCATTGACATTATAAAAACTGTGCAGAAATGGCGGATAAATGTATACCTTTGGCAGATCACATACAAGAGTTTGTATCCAGTATTTCCGATTGTTTGTAAAAAACTACGTGGAACTTATTTCCTTGTTAATGACATCGACAAAGAAGAAAGGAAACGTGTCATTCTGCTTGGTTCATTAGATGAAATAGACTATAAACTTTTATTTAATGTGAAACAAAGGAATATGGAGGCGTTATTGTTCTGATGGATGATGATTAATTCCAATCAATATCGTCAGTATTCTCGAATAGAATAAAAAAAGCCAACATTTTCCAAATTGGAGTATAGAAAATCATGTACAGAAAAAACAAACACAGGTTTTATCATAGTGGTGAAAGATCAGAACATTTTGAAATATGTAAAACTGTGACAGTCAAATCAGAGAAATCAATGTTGTATTAGGTGTGTTTTCCTTGAGAAAATTGGTAATTTAATTTAAATTATAGCAATCCCAGAATTGAACAACATTTAAATTCTCCACAGATTTCAGATAATGACAGGAAAACAATATGGAAATGGAAGTCTATCAGTTCATGGGGCAGATTCTCGAGTTATAGTAGGAGTGCCCGGTCAGACCTTGAACGACGATTCTACAGGGTTCCTCATGAAAACATATCCCTGAAACGATAACTGTGCCGGGGTAAATCCTGGCGGAAGTATTTTTTATTAATTATTAAGCAGACTGCCAGCTCCTCAATCAAATTTGTATAGCATATGCGTAAGTCAGGCAGTGAATTTTCCTAGATGCAGGCTTACGCACAACCACAAACAAGTTCATCACATTCCTTGGACTCAAACTTCACAACGCTTTACCTACCTCGCTGAGAGGTAAACAAAATAAATCCAAATTCTAAATAGAATTGAGAAATCATTTCAAAAACGATTATGGAATCCTAGAAGCGATACTAGAAAGATGATATATCCATTTCCCAGAGCTCATCTCAATCTCTGATATTTCGCTCTCCTCTCTCTCTCTCTCTCCTTCTTGCTTCCGTCTTTCTCTCTCTTTCTCTCTCTCTTCGTTATATAATTATCTCGTGTTATGTGAGGTCAAGAATACTATTCTTTTTTGCTGCTCACAACACAAGCATTGCCACAAACTATAGTTTTCCAGTTAGACTAGGAGGAATCGGCGCATGAGTACCGAAAACTATTCCACCTCAATTTTTTTATGCGATCCTCTCCAAATTGCCCTACTGATGATACAAATGCATGTTGCCATGGGGCAACCCCGTGCCATATTGTTTAAACCGAAATTGTTTAAACAATTGCAAGGAATTGTTATTTTGCAACCGGACAATTTTTTTTTTATATTTTTTATTAAAATACAAATAAAAAAGGTCCTATGACTTTTCACGATAAAGTTAATATTTTTAGAGATATGAATTTTTAAAGGGTTAAAAAAATCTCATTTTGGGTATTTACCCATAAAAATATTAAAAAAAAAACGAAATAATATTTTTTTTAAATTCTTTATACAATAGTTAATAACATTCTTAATGGAGATTTAAAAAAAATTCATTGATTATACCTGTTTTTTAATTATCAATTTCGCGCGCTCACAAGTATGCATCGCTTACCTTTAAGTATCGCCGTCTCTCTCTGACTCATGCGCTGCATCGGCCTCTCTGTTTCCTGAATCATTATTTATCATTTATCTTAAAAACTATTAACTTTTTCAAGATTGTTAAAGAGAGCAATGTTATTAACAATTAAATTGTCTACAATTTGTTTTTGATGAATTTTTTTCTGGAATCAATTTTACAAACGTTATTTAAGCATGAATCGGAACATGTAATTAAAATTACTTTTTTATCAGTTTATATTATTTTTTTGTCATTAAAACAGAAAGTAATTACATTGAATAACTTCTTCAAACGAAGGTTATAGATGTAGAAGTATGAAATAATAAAACAAGATTTAAAAAAAGGTATTTATTTATTATCAATATCATTTTTATATATTATATTCTTACAGTCTTCTGAATCACAGCCACATAGAAGTATGCAACTAATTTCCAGAATTCCAGAAAAAAAATTGTCAAAAACAAATTGTAGACAATTTAATTGTTAATAACATTGTCTCTTTAACAATCTTAAAAAGTTAATAGTTTTAAGATAAATGATAAATAATGATTCAGGAAACAGAAAGGCCGATGCAGCGCATGAGTCAGAGAGAGACGGCGATACTTAAAGGTAAGCGATGCATACTTGTGAGCGCAAAATTGATAATTAAAAAACAGGTATAATCAATGAAATTTTTAAATCTCCATTAGGAATGTTATTAATTATTGTATGAAGAATTAAAAAAAAATTATTTCGATTTTTTTTTTTTTTTCATGGGTCAAAGTACCAAATATGAGTTTTTGAACCTTTAAAAATTCATATCTCTAAAAATATTAACTATATTGTGAAAAGTCATAGGACCTTTTTTATTGGTATTTCAATAAAGAATATAAAAAAATAACCGGTTGAAAAATAACAATTCCTTGCAATTGTTTAAACAATTTCGGTTTAAACAATTTCGGTTTAAACAATATGGCACGGGGTTGCCCCATGGCAACATGCATTTATATCATCAGTAGGGCAATTTGAAGGGGATCGCATAAAAAAATTGAGGTGGAATAGTTTTCGGTACTCATGCGCCGATTCCTCCTAGTCTAAGTTATCATCAATTCAACCTGTTCTCTCTGTTTTTCTTTTAGTTTCAGTGACTCAATGAGTCAGATTGTCATATGAATAGATATATATATATATATATATATATATATATATATATTCCAAATTACTTCTTGTAAACCAATATGTTTTTCTGAAGGAATAAACATACCTTTTTTCCAGAACACATAAAACCGCTTGGTTATATGGGTTTGATATTTATTGAACTCAGATAACCGAGATGGTCTAAGAGCTGGCTACGTAAATTGAAAATGATGAGGTACAAGGGAAGTTTTTACATAGAAACCTTCCTTACCTTCTGACAAGTGTGTAGATCTGCAGGCAGAAGTCAGTCCCGGGGCTGAAAGCGGGGGCGGGCGATCTAAGATTCTTCCAGAGCGCAGCCCGGCGCTCACATAATTCGAAACACTTAATCAATTACCCAGGCTCGGTAGCCCATTCGGATGAAGGCTCGCTTCCAGAGTGGAAGGACCTGGGTTCGATCCCGAGCCAGGGTCAGGCATTTTTTGTCATTTACTATTACACTCAAATCAACCATAAAACTTCTGCAAGTCACCAATATATATTACCTCAGAATATTCACCCTCACAAACCCTCAAGACAAAAACAGCATTTTCAGAGAGCAGGATTTGCTCCGCAGCGGACGAATGCTGCTGAAAATTTCTCTTAACCCGGTTTTTCGGCGTAGTTTTTCCAGGATATATCTCTAATTCGTTCAACGAAGGTATTATCCGTAAATTTCAATTGTTCTATCATGATCAAATTACAGATAATTCATTTTCACATGGTATCGCAAAACATCGCGGTGCGACCTCCTACTGCCTCTTCACAGGGGCATTTTCCCATTCTATCCTTGAAATACAGAATCAGATACATTGTAAATAATAAATCACAAGATGTACCGTACTGATTAGATAATAAATATATGTTATACAGGGCGATTCAAAAGTACGTTGACAAACTTCAGGAGGGGATTCCTCACAATATTCTAATAAGAATTGTCGAAATAAATATATGTCCGGAAACGTTTCGTTTCCAAGATACAGGGTGTTGAAGTTTTATTATTATTTTCGTTTTTTCCAAATTACTTTCGAAATGCTGACCTAAATTAAACGAAAACTGGTATTGAGGAATTTTTTGAGGTGTTGAATTCGAACCTGATGTTATTATTGCTCTTACTCGTAGGGGGCGCCACCTAAACGTCTTTTTCTTTTTTGAAAATTCATAACTTTTTTGAGCGTACTTCTAGCACAATTTTCAGTAGAAAAATCAATTCTCCTATCATATCTACGTAAAATGGCTACCCCTGTTACAAGTCGCTATAAGCAACCGTTTTCTGGATACTTGGACTTGAAAATTTCGATTATTTGATAATCGATGCATGTTGAAGTTATTACCATTATTTTGCATTTTCCACAAGAATGCTTGGGAAATGAATTTGACGTTTAAGTAAGTAGTTTTGGTTTTTTGTAGGACGCGCCACCCATTCTATTTATTTTTACTCGTTTGGAATAGTTATTTTTGTATCAAGGGTCAAATTCATTTCCTAAGCATTCTTCCGGAAAATGCTATATAATGGCAGTAACTTCAATACGCATCGATTATCAAATGATCGACTCGAAATTTTCAAGTCCAAATATCTAGAAAACGGTTGCTTATAGCGACTTGTAACAGAGAAAGCTTTTTTACGTAAATATGATAGAAGAATTGATTTTTCTACTAGAAAATGTGCTAGGAGTACGCTCAAAAAAGTTATGAATCTTCAAAAAAGAAAAAGACGTGTAGGTGGCGCCCCCTACGAGTAAGAGCAATAATAACATCAGGTTCGAATTCGACACCTCAAAAAACCTTCAATACCAATTTTCATCCAATTAAGGTTAGTATTCCGAAAGTTATTTGAAAAAAAAAACGAAAATAAAATTAAAACATTTGGACAATTCATTTCAGAATATTGTGAGAAATCACCTCCTGAAGTTTGTCAAAGTACTTTTGAATCACCCTGTGAATAATTTGAATTTGGTCAAAACGCGTTAATTTTTTAATAAAAATAAAATATTTTAGTGCAGCCCTGAAATTTATTGATTTTAACAGTAGAAATTGCGTAAAATTATTGTCAGAAGTCTAGGTCGGGGATTAAACGTTGCCAGAAATCGGTAAAGTTGTAAGACATTGTTCAAATTTCAATAACAAAGTGCAGTTCTAGCGATTTCATTTTTATATTATTTTCAGCTTGAGAAAGCTGTGCATAATTTGCTAGAGGGCAAAATGATGATTAAGTATATACAAAATGATAATATCGCTAAAGCGGTAATTTTTGTTATGCAATGTTGGCACTTTTTTTGTATTATTAAAATGTTCGATGAATTATGAATTAATTACGAGTGGACAAAACGGAAGATGGATAAGTATAAATAACAGAGAATCAATTCATTAATTACAATCTTGTGTTAATTTGTTTTCATTTATTAATTGAGAAATCTAATTTTTAACAAAATTAATAGTCTGACTGATCATCTTCATCCTCGCCACTGGAATAATTGATATCTGTTTCATCATCTAAAACATAAATGAACATTTTTATGAAAACGAAAGTAATGTATCATGTAATACTTCACCTCCAGATTCTTCCTTATTTAGCATAACATCTTCAACTGTTGATGGTAATTGTGGGCCGTCAAACCATGTAAATTCATACATGGCTTGTTGATGTATCCAGCCACAATTAGTAGGTTCGAGATCCGTTGGAACTGCTAAGGTGCATTTGTCCAGATATTTAATTGTGTATTTCACGGATAAAATTAGGAAATGCCCCTGTGAAGAGGCAGTAGGAGGTCGCCTCGCGATGTTTTGCGATACCCTATGTAAAAATAAATTATTTCAAGTCAAATAGAGGTTTATATCCCTTCCTGCTATTCGCTTATGAGAAAATCTGAATTTGATCATGTCTTGAAATTTACGGATAATACTTTCGTTGAACAAATTAGAATCTTTCCTGGGACAAGTACGCCGAAAAACTGGTTCAGAAAAATTTTCAGCAGCCTTCGTCCGCTGCGGAGCAAGTCATGCTCTGTGAAAATGCTGTTTTTGTCTTGAGAGGTTGTGAGGGTAAATGTTCTGAGATAATATATTTTTGTGACTTGTAGGAGTTTTGTGGTTGATTTTAGTATAATAGGAAAAAAATGCCTGATTCATGAAAGCTACAGATAGAATTCGAGTATTAAAAGGTTTGTATTACATCATAAGTTTTATAATATCGACGAATTTTTCAATCTATGATCTTATCGCACTATTTCAGTTATGTGATGGATGTGAATGAAATAACACTTTTGTAATGTAATTCTTTATTTTAGTGAAAATTTTAACTTTATTTCATTGTTGGTATGTACAAATTTAATTTTCAATATAATTTCTGAACTTTGTACTATTGTTTATACATGTTATTTGAATAATGTCCATTGTAGCTTGAGAAAATTAGGTTGGACATTTTATACCAGTCATTTTCAACCAATCAGATGCTTTATTTCGACATTGTTACTATGGTAACCAGCAAATTTTCTGAAAATTTTTCTTCCACATTAGCATGTAGACGTAAAATTAATTAGTGGAAATTTCCCGGCACATGACAGCTATCATATAATTAGAATGAAATAATATTGAAATAATATTGACAATATTTTTTATTTACTTACTTTATAAGTTGGAAATATTACAACAATTCATCAAGGTGTACATTCTATAATATCATTAATTGATTTTAAATTCTTCGAAAATTCCACTTCTACCTCCTCTTTCCTAAGTGGTGAATAAAACACAGAACCGGTGTTTTATTTAACAATATGCCTGTGTTTCATAAAATAAAACCGAGACACCAGTTTATTTCTTTGAGTATTAGAGTTGTGTCCAAAAGAAGGCACAATATCATGCAGAATGTTGCCAATCTCTTTAAATAAGTTTTCTTGCTCGGTATTCAATCCAGATTCTTCCACTATTAGATATTTTACATTTTTATGGTACATTTTGACGTGCTGTGATTCTTTGCAAAAGGAACACAATTCATACGATTAAAGTTCATTTTATTATCACTTTTTTACTAGCTTATGATTGTATACAATGTTATGAGCAGCTTATAATGCCACAAATAAAATATTGATTGACAGGAGTAGTGAATGTCAAATCCATGGCTAACTTTACAAAATATTTTTTTAACCAGCAACATACGGCATTTAGAATAGAGAATAAAATATCCCGATTTCCTGAATTATTTAAAAAGCAAAATATTACCGCTAATAATAATTTTTTTTTGAATTCAACCTAAAAGAATATGAAAAATATTTAAGTATATATGTATAGGCTAAGTTATATATTTTTTGCTGTATATCACCTTTGTTTGTAGTCAATATTGACATTTTCCTGAAACCTAGTAAGAAAATAATATGAAATCAATTATTTTTATATAATAATGTATCTGATAATATAAATTTTATTTTACTAGGGCACGGGAATAATAAAAATAAAAAATCCCACAATACGAACATCCACTTTCATTTTTGATCAATATTGATATTTTCTTGAAACCCAGTAAGAAAATTGTATGAAAACAATCAATTTCATATAAATTTTTTATCTGATATTATATATTTTATTTTACTAGGGCACGGGGAAAATAAAAAAAATCTCCCGCAATACGAACGTATCCACTTCAATTTTTAGTCAATATAAACATTTCCCTGAAACCTAGTAAGAAAATTGTATGAAATCAATTAATTTTACATATTAGTTTAACTGATATTATATATTTTATTTTACTAGGGAACGGGGAAAATCAGAAAAAAATCTCCCCCAAAACTTCCACTACACACTGCCTTCTATTCATTTGTGAATAACGTCAAAATAAATATTTACTTATTTTTCTATTCAAATATAATTCCGGTATGAAATTTTCTCACCGAATTCCCCACCTGCTTGAACTAATGCGGGAAATTTGTCTCGTACATGAATTTTTGAAGAAAATTATCCCTCGTCGCTTCATTATTATTATTATTATTAGTGACGGTCAAAATAATTATCCTTCAATATCTTCCTTATCTGAGGACCAACAAAGATTCCTTCTTTTAGCTTAGCATCATAGAGATGAGGAAACACGGATTCTAAAGTGGCAAAATCAGATCTTTTTTTGTCGAATGCCTTAACAACATTTTACATCAATCCTAGTTTGATATGAAGTGGTGGTAGTATCACATTTTTCGGATAAATCAAAGGCTTGTATTGAACATTCTGGTTGTTTGGCATGTATTCATTTCGTACAGTCCATTCTTTCTTTATATAGTGCTCTTTCCTAGCCCTGCTGACCCATAAACATAAGAAACAGCAATATTTGGTATAACCGCCTTGCAAATCAAGAAGTAATCCCACAACTTCCAGTTCTCCGCGTACCTTCCAATTGTGTTTTTCATATTTTATTAGCTGAATTGAAGTTGTCATTGTCTCATATGATTCCTCGGAATTCACTGCATGGGAATAGATGGCTTTATGTTATAAGAATGCTTTAAGACTTAGTTTCGAGTAATCTTAAAACAAACGTCATCCTTTGGGACCACAAACATTACGCCAATATTAATATCCATCATTCGCTTCCAGAACCTCAGCAAACTGATCACTTCGCCTGCGGTAATCAGTCACTTGGATATCACGAGCTAACAAATTCCATTATAAATACGTTTCATATATTTTTGTTATGAGGGGATAGACATAAAACAAATTTGGCATACTTTACCTTTGTTTAAAAACAATATATTTTTTTTTGTAAATTATTGTAATTTTTGTTTACCTTGTATGCTCCTTCCATTTGAGGTACATTTGTTCGTGTTAATCGGATACTATTTGAATTTTTATTCCCCCGACAAACTCATCATTGTATTTTAAAATTTCTCGAGAACATAGTTAAACTATATAAACAAATAATATTTATAATTTTTCTAAGTGATATTATGACTGAAACCCAAGTACTGTCTATATATTCGTGTGATGTTTATACTTCTTTGCTTTGATTTGAGTCAGATTGCATAGAAATATTAGAAAGCGTTTTAAGGTGATTCGAATCCTCTAACTTTCGATTGGAAAGTTCAAGGTTTATACATTTTTTGTTTCCAATGAAAATGTTCCATTTTTTCTGACACATGATGACAGTTTCAGAATCAATGAATAAATTATGAAATCTACCTTTCCGACTGGCCGCACTACCAGTTTTTCATGATTCAACTATTTCGTTTGTTCCTAGGTAAACGAATTCCTTCCATTTTCCGTTGTTACTTTTCATCAACCTTGGATATCATTTGTTTGACGCCAATGAAATCCCGGATGTCAGATATGATTTTTAATTATATGTTCTATACACGTGGAAATTAAACCATCACAAAATTATTGTTTATATGGAAATTAAAAAACCGCAAATGCAGCTCCGATTGTCACTAATAACTGATATTGTCGTTTATTCGAGCACAGGATATTCCGTCAATCAGTTGTAAATTGTGTGAAGTACAATGGGTGGCATATTTTCACTCGGTACTGGATAGATAAAGAGTTGAAGTTGAAGTTGAAGTCATTTGGTCGTGAAACTATAAGAACGAAAACAATTTTGATATAATAATAATAATTGATATAATAATATTGATTCTCCTCAAAGACATCATATGACATAAAAACTATATACAATCATACAACACCGTATATACACATTCCATACATCATGAAATTAGTTTTGCTATAGTTAACTGTGAGCAATTTGCTACGGAGCCATCTGAAAATCGGAGGTAAATCTTTTTCCAATCTTTGTTTCAGCTTTAGCCAACTCATATCCTCATAGGAAATTGCTGTATCATCAGCACAACTTACAACTTTGCCCATTACTTTTATTGAAAAGATTCAATTTAGGTTAATAACAGTATGGAATGCTTTTCGCAGATCTACAAATACGCAGATATCTTGATACTTCCTATCGATAGCTTCATTTATTTTGGAGATAATATTTTTCAAGAACATCTTACGTGGATTTTGATCTCTCAATCCAAATTGGTTATAGGAAAGTATTTTGAATTAAGAAGATTTATTTTCTTCTTTTTATATTTTTTCGAATATTTTTCTGAAATCGGACACGAACGAGATTGGCCGATAGTTAGCGACATCCATCTTGTTACCATTCTTTAGAATCGGATTTTAGCTTTTTTCAAGGGTTTGGGTAGATTCCTTTTTCGAATGTTACATTCATGGTGTGAGTAATCGAGCGATTATGTTTTCGCACACGAGTTTTAGTATTTCCGTGGTTTTGTTATCAACACCTGGGCTTTTTTCGTTGAAGTGAGAATGTATAGTTTGAAGATTCATTCGTCGTTGTTTCTGCAAGATATATGGAATTGTTTATCTCTCTTTGGTCTCTGTACGGTCATTTTGCACCCCAATTTTATATTCTTTAGCATTTTTTTGATTTCGTTTCCATCTATTAGGGTTGCAATCTATTTCTTTCATGGTTTTCCACAACGCGCTAAGGTCTTTGTTTTCATTTATTTTTCTTCGAAAATATATGTCTTAGGCTCTCCTGATCATTTCAACTGATTTATTTTGATATTATTTGAATGAATTTACCAACCAACCAAAGTATCAGTATTCTGAAGAAATTTCTTGAAAGGAGAAAAGTCAACAGGTTATTTTCCACCCATCAAATATTCATAATATATGGAGTAAAAATTGAAATCCAAAGATATATCGAATGTAATATCACTCTCAATTGAATATTGAATAGAAATATTTTTCTGTGTATTGAAAAATCCACGATAAAAATTAAGTTATTTTTAGTGTGGATTTATCAATCCACAGAAGAATCTTTCTATTCAATATTCATTGAGAATGTTTCCTTTCAATACGAATACCCACAAGGGTTATCTTGAACGATAAAATAGTGACTAAAGTTTCAGCGCAGATGTCCACATCTGATTTATGGACATCCTGTTCATATTTGCAAACAAATCAATAATATCACTATTGCTCAATTGAAAATTGTATACAATTATACAGTTATATTTAACATTTATTGATAGAATACAGAATGAGTTCAATTATATTTCAGTGCAAGTATGTCGTTGCACACCAGATATTTGAGTAGAAGAAAGAGTGTATCCAAATTGATTATCTTGTTGAGTCCAGTTTCTGTCATTCTTTCCATCACCTCATTAATTTCTTTAGTAGTAGATAATGTAAAAAAGCACTGGAATTATATGCAATGAGAAAAACTTCAAATATATTTTCGAAAGAATCCGTTCATCATCAACCAAAAATCTTGTCCAATTATTTATTCACATATAACAAGATCTTTTCGAAAATCATTTCCTGATACTATGACTGAATAGAACTTTTGTTATACCTCAAAGGACATTATTTGGAGTTTCCATCATTTGTATCACCAAAGATAATGGACAAGGTTTTGTTTTCAAATCGGCATTCATAGGTAATATATGTATTGAGCTGATGGAATTGTAGCTTTCCTTATAATTCATGACTTACCCTTTTCGTTGATAGAAGCTAATGAAATAATCTCAAATACGCATACTGAAGAAAATAATGCAGTTTATGCATTAACTTTGTAAGGGTCATACGGTAAGTGGTTCTGAATATTTTTCTCCTCTATTATGTAGGAATTTTAATGTACCATCAGCCATTATATTTTGCAATATATTGCCTATTAATTGAATAGTCATCAACTTCCATTTACCCGTAGTTTGGTTCTCATAGGGATATACCGACTACTGGGTGAACCAACTTTTGCTGCATACTCTGTTCAACTCATCGGTTAAACTTTTGCTTGTGTAGCATCAACCCAGAAATATTTTCTAATAGTGCTTTTTTGGAAAATTCTGCATATGATCATCAATCGTTATATTTATTTTCAGTTCTGGACATCATGAGGGATATTTTCTAGCAAATATAGGGGGATTTGATATAAAATAAGCAATTCGTTGAACCGGATATGAGATTCAGATGTTTGGGAACCCAAACTGTACAAACAATTTTTCCAATCTCCTACAAATGAATAATTTAAAAAAAATATGTCAAAGCTGGTTAGTGATCTCGTCTATACAATTATGAATTTGTAAAACTGTAATTTTCTGTTTGTTCATTTGTTCTGGACATATTTTGATGCATTTTTGTTCAGAAGCATATGATTAGACTTAAAAACTACGATGACGGGAACCATTTCATTTCATTTCATTTCAAAAATCTTTATTGGTCTGTTTGAAATACATGTCACTTAGCCTAATATATACAACTAAAACTATATATATACATTTTGATCTACCACTATGGTAGTGGGTTTACCCCTCCAGCTTGCCATCCTGCGGTGTTTGCATAAATATATGGCATATGCCAGGGTAAATGATTAACATTGTTGATTTATTTGCTCTCCTCCTGCAAAGCTTATGAGAGCCGTTGATTCTTGTTCAAAATAATTTAGGGGTGCTGTTTGAGTATATATGTTCTGAGTTTACAAATTTTGTGGTTGTTTTGAGTATTGGTTATTGTGTTATTTGTTTTGAAGGTAGTTTGAGTTCGTTGTTCTGAGTGTGTTGAGTCTGTATGTTTTGAGTTGACGATTTTGTGGTGGTTTGAGTTTTGATTTGTGTATTTTGTGATATGCTTGCGTAGTTTAGTTTGGAAGGATTTGAGTGTTACAGGTTTTGGGTATATTGAGTCTGGGTGTTTTGAGTTGGCAATTTTGTGGTTATTTGAGTTTTGATATGTGTGTTTTGTGGTTTGCTTGCGTAGTTTAGTTTGGAAGGGTTTGAGTACGTGTTTTGAGTGTATTGTGTGTTTTGAAGACAGTTTTGTAGTTATATTTGAGTATATTTGATTTGTGTGTTTTGTGGTATGATTCAGCTCGACGTCCCCTTTCGTGGCCGCGGCCCCCCCGGCCCGTATGGAGGCGAATGCAGCTGCTGCCTCCCCCATACGTCCCAGGGAGCCACCGCCGCCGAAGGGGCGAGGAGCTGATGTATTAATTGAGTTAATGTTTGGATGGTGTTTAAAATCTGTACCAGCACTTGTGACTGGTTTTCAATATTTGTACTTAATTCTAATATTTTATTATATATTTCGGGATTTCCAGTTTTTGTCTGCCTTGGAGTGGTGCCATAACCCTGGCCTCCTGGGGGTGGTTTGGCATATTGGCGTTGGATTGCGTTGGCCTTGTCAGTTTGCCCTCGGCCTTTGGATTGGCCGGAATTTTCGCTTCTTTTTCCTGGTATATGATATACTCTGGACATTTTCTGTAGTTCGCCGGGTGGTCTGCGCCGCAGTTGGCGCATTTTGCCGGGATATCTGGGCTTCTTGTGCATATGGTTGTGTAATGCTCATCCGCGCATTTGAGGCATTTCGGTTTATAATTGCAATTTACAGCTGAATGTCCCCATTGTTGACATCTTCTGCATTGCATAGTAATCGTGTCTGCTTTTCTAACTTCCCATTCTATGAGTACGTTGTTTAATATTTTACAGTTCTTCCTGAGGGTTGTGAGGGTAAGTTCTGCATCCGTTATAACGGGAAAAAGGGGCCTTGCCGTTTTCCTCATTTTAAAGATATTAATTGTGTCTATGGCATGTTCCTCTTCTAGCCATTTTTAGATATCCGTTATTACTGGTCCATTGTCAAGACCCTTTAGCACAAAAGCATTCTGCTTCTTTGCCTTTTGGGAATGAGTATGGAACTGTAATTCTTTGGTTTGCATATACCCTTTGAGTTTTTCGAAATCTATTAGATTTTCGGGGTGAATTTGAGTATTTTCTTGCGTATATTTTATATATACCTTTTCCTTACAAAGTTTTTCCATATCTGCGTGGTCTTTGTTATCGATCAATGGTTTTCCCTCAAGTATTATTGAGGGGGGGTTTCTGTTGTTTATTTCCATCGTGGCCATTTTTATCGTTGTCCTTTCCGATGAGGGTTGTTTCGGTTTTTCTCCGCTTATGTTTATTTTCCAGCGAGTGGTCGGCCAAATTTTCATCCTCAGATGAGTTTGAAAATACTACTACTGCTCAATGGACCAGAAGACTCATTCCGAACCTGAGAGCGTGGATAGAATGTAGCCATAAGGGCACAAATTACTATGTAACCCAGGCCCTTAGCGGGCATGGGTCTATCAGAAAATACACCTATAAGATAGGAAAAGCCGCGGACGATTGGTGCTTGTATTGTGGTGAATGGGATGACCCAAATCACACAATATTTGGATGCAAGAGATGGGAACGAGAGCGACACAACGCGGAAATGGCCTTGGGGGTAACAATTGTGCCTGAGAACATGATCGGACTCATGATCACTGATGAAAGAAGATGGCAGGCGGGCTACAATTTTCTAAGACAGGTGATGGAGGCTAAAGAAAGGGAAGAGAGGGCTATGCAAAGGCAGGACCGATTCCCAATAAATGATGGAGATGAACTATGATATTTGAGTCTGTGATACCTATGTTTGTGATATTTTAGTATAGTATTTTATTTATTTTATTTATTTATGTACTGTACGTGACGTGACGTGGAAAATCCATGCGAAGATAGAGAAAGAAGCAGCTGCATGGTACGCCGCCTATGCTTGACGCTATGTCGACAAGATGGTCCCAAGCATAGGAGGGCGAGGGGGGGGGGTTTAGTCGGAGTTGCGCCCGACACTACCTGAGCTGATAGACACAAGGCCCAGGTGCCAAGCGGTTTCCCCCTTCAAAACCAAAAAAAAAAAAAAAAAAAAAAGATGAGTTTGAAAATTGGTTCTCCCGATCTGTCTGTCCATCCAGCTGTGATATTTCTGGATATAGACCTGCTGGGTTTTTATTTTCCTCGACTTTATCCTCCCATGTTATTGGAGGAGTCGTGCTTTTGACTCCTTTCGCTTCTAGGAGTTTTTGCTGAGCTATATGGAGCGGTTCAGGCTTCTTTCTTTTTTCAGGTTGTTCCTTTTCCATCCTGATTGCATAGTTAGCTTCCTTCAATTTCTTAGATCGGGCTGTCTGCCGTCTTTTGAAATTCTTACGTCTATTTTTCTTTCTCTTGGTTTGTCCTTCTGGAATTTCGTCCTCAGCCGAGGCCATGGCATAATCCTCAGAATCCATATTTTTGTCTTTTTCGGCTTTGTTCGAAGCTGTTTTTATCAGTTCGTCCTTGTCTGATTGTTTTTTTGAGTTTTTCAACTCTTCCAGAGTTTTCTCATAGCCTGTCAGTCTGATTGAGCATGATTCATCTTCCGAAGCATCCGAAAGATGCTGATAGTACTCGTCTTCGAATTTTTCCATGGAAGGTGAGTTTGCTGTTTCCATTTTTCCTTGGGTGCTTTCAGGGCTGATAGTAATGGGGGGGGGGAGGGGTTTGAGTTGTTTCCATCCCCTCTTTCTCCCCATTCCCTTGGCTTGCTTGATTATCTAATTTAATATTATTTATATCTATGTTCATATTTACAGGTTTCACTCTTTTCGGGTCGTCCAGAGACGGGAACCGGTGAGATATGATAAAACCACATCTTTTCACAACTAAGGGTAACCAACATAAGGTGAGCCATTTCAGGAATATCTTCCCGTTGTATATATCATATATAAATACATTAGGGTGGTAAATTAAAAAGTAAATCTTCCAAGTTTCAAGTCTCTATCTTGCTGTGCCTCTTTGCAATGTAAATTTTCTATCTAAATAACATGTTTATTTTTCGTTGAATAATACATCTTTTATTCCGATCAAAATATTTGTTCGAAAAATTTTAAACTTGGCAGACTTCTACCTTATTATAGTAGCTATTTCATAGAATTTTAACAGATTTTTAGCTATTATTATTTTATAGTTTTTGCTAGATGATTTTTTTTTCATTTTCATTTCAAAAAGAAATAATAAATTATTATTTATTCTAAGAGCTAAAAATCTGTAAAAATTCAAAGAGGTTATAAGGTTGGAGTTTTAGATTTTTCGAAAAATTATTTGATCGGAATAAAAAATTAATGACTCAATGAAAATAACACCAGATGGATAGATGAAACAACACAAAAAAAAACAGGACAAATTGAACGCAAACGGAGCTACCAGCTAGTACCTCATATTTATAAACAGTGTCACTCAAGAATGTGTACTATATGGAACATATCATTATTTCTCAGCGAATTCTTCACGAAATTTAATACCGAGATCTTATATTATCTGAAACCTTATGTTACGAGATGAGTGAAAAATATGAGATAGGCTTAAGTTATCTTATTTATTGAAATATAATTGTTATATCGAGTACTCATTCGGAAATGATATACGAGCCTAATATACAATGTGAAAGGACAGTTACATGTGTTTTTCAATTCATACTTTATAGCAGAATATGTGGTGAATTTTAGCAGGCAAGAAATCATGTAAATTGAAAATACTACAGAAAATACATTATCAAGTATTTTTCTTTTCTTTTCGTAAATGGATAAAAAAGTAATTGATGGCAATGGTAAAATTATATTATTGGTTATAAATAACAAATCACTACATAACTATAAAACTATAACTGATGCCTCAGCCGATTATCTGTGTAAATCAATATTCATTTGTTCAAAACAGGTGAATATGTTATTCCAGCAGTGAATGGCGAATGGGTATCCAATTTATACATAGTAAAATCTCGACTTTATCGAAAACATTTTTTTGATTGATTGAAAAAATAAAATGATTGTGTGTAATTTATTAGTCGTGAATTATTTCATTGCTTAGAGATATTGTAAACTTTTTCTGTTTGAAGTAAAATATAAAATATATATATATATATATATATATATATATATATAAAAAGAAAAAGAGAGTTTTTTTAAATTTAGATGTCCATTATAATTTTTTTATATATATATATATATATATATATATATATATATATATACATATATACGTTTTCTAAATATTTTTTCTGTGTTGTTTTTAATAAAAATAGTGAGTTTTCTTGTACATGATGTTTTTCCATTCAATTCGCTGAGTTAATATCCAGTTCCAAGCTGAACGCCAACTTTCTCATTCTGGATATGATATTTCCTGAGAACCAAAAAAAAATAATATGTTGATTACTTTCTGGGCCACACTGTAGTAGAGGATAGACACTCGTCAACTCATTAGACTGAGAAGGGCATACACAAACATATTTGATGACAACATATTTTTATAATATTTTGGAGCACTCAGTTGCATCCATTGTTGTCAAGTCGTATTTTAAGAGGTAGATAATTCCAGTGAAGTGCAATTTTTCGAATTTAAGGTTATGTTATAGTTTGCCCTTGTTCTGTTCGTTGAAGAATTTGGGATTGTCAATACAGCGATTTCCATCTGCTCAACAATCGACGCTGTTCTTATCGTTGGCAAAGACGTGTATTTCGCGAATGGTTTGTAAGTTGAAGAAGCAGCCAAAAACTTCCTGTTTTTACATGCGGTTAGCGGCTGTGACACGATATCATCCCTTTTCAACCAAAAAAAATATTTTTTTCCACTTGTCCGAATAACAAAGGACTTAATGCCGTCATTGGCATTTTCAAAGATGGAAATGCCGGTCCCGAAGGCGCTGGAGCCCGCTTTCTTGTTGCTGTTTGTAGTAGTAATATGGAAGAGGAAACCTTGGAGGTCCACTACCAACGTTTCGCAAAATATAAAGTTGATTCCACCTAGCTTCTTTACCTCCAACGAATGACGTTGTACATGCATTAAGGACCTACCACTAGGTGAGTCCAAAATGGAATACAAATTATTCATCCGACTGGAGCCCGAAACTTGGTTTCTCTAGTAACAATGTCAAAGAAACCTGCTCCAGATACTTTATTGAATGTAAATTCATGCAATTGCGAAAAGGGAAGCGATGGAGCATGTGGCTGCAGAAAAGGTGGGTTGAAGTGAAGGGTGACGGTGAAGGGTGACGAGAATGCACCAGAGGTCATCATGGCTAGCGACGACTGAGATGAGGTAATGACATGGACGGAAGCCAATATTCTCAGTGTGGAAATTGGGATATAAGATAACAATGACAACGAAGACTATTTTGAAGGCATCAACATCAATCGACCCGGACCATCAAAAAAAGAAAGAAATAATAGAAATACACTCGGAGACACAAACTACGAAATACAAACCGTACTCAATGGCAAAAATAAACATCTGTGGATTAGGCTTACTTGGTATACCACCATTAGGAAATTACAATTATATATGGAAATATTGATAAAAACTTTTCAACAAAAAATTAAACCGACAAAATATGGAACTGAAAAGTGAAAAATAAAATGAACCTTCTTAGTCTCAATAACTGAGCTCCTAAACTAATGTACGTAACTAATTTTGAGTCGACGCCAAACAAACAAGCAAATGAATTAGGTAAGGCGTAAAATGATGGCATCGAGTTGGGCGGTGACAATCTGATAATTTTTTTTGAAGTAATTTGATGATTTTCATTGATTGTTTGTTTGGCGCCGACTCAAAATTAGTCACTTACATTAGTTCAGGAGGTTTATTTTATTTTTTACTTCTCAGTTCCGTATTTCGTCGGTTTAATTTTTTGTTAAAAAGTTTTTATTTTTCAATTTTTTGTGGCTGAAATCTACTTATTACTAACGGCTTGTTTTTTCATTACTTCCAAAATACTGATTTACCCATCTTACCTCAACTATTACCAGTTATATAATATGATTATCTACTTCTACTATTTTGTTGTAATATAAATTATTTTTGTTGTTCTTGTTAGTTTATTTCATTACTTTGTATATCATTCCATCCTCTCATAGAATATAATGATTGTGATAATGAACTAGCGATCTGTCATTGTCAACTACATATGTGTGCCAATGTTCACAGGTGAAAAATCAATTATCCCCTATTTTTCCTATCCGTAAGGGTGGATAATTCCATTCGAAATCCAAAAATGATCAACTATGAGGTATATTCCATCTGATAAAAAAAAAACATCCAAATCGAAGTTTCCAGTACAAAGTTATGCCTGATAGAATCGGTTAACGGAGCATAATTCAGGGGCGGATTTCATCTTTTAAATTCGAATGGGACCAACTTTGAAGTACACCTATCCACTGGATTATCGGAATCGGACGCCTCAGTAAAAAGTTATGCGTGATCATATACAAAAAATAAAATATAAATAAAAATATACGCGTCGACTAGAGAACCTCCTCCTATTTGGTTTCGTCGGTTAAAAAGGTAAACATTCTCAAGTGAATATTGAATAGAAATATTTTTTTGTGAATGTCTAACAGAAAACAACACTTTCCCGGCTGAAGCCATGCTGGATATTGAACTACATCTGATAGATATTCTGAAAGGATCCTAACTCAAAAGAGAAAGTCTGAAATTGAAAATTTGCATAATTATTCAGATATTTATTTGATTTTCTATTCCAGTCTTAATTAAGAACTCATATAGAAGAATGAGACACAGAATAATGTTTTCCAATAGAGGTTATCTTGAACGATGGAAGATGGTGACTGAAGTTTATCTTTCAGTCGCAGATGATACCACATCTGATTCAAAGAACATCCTGTTCATATTTTCAAACAAATCAAATATCGAATTAATTATTAAATGAGAAAAACGAACAGTTGGACTAATTTTCAAGCGAATGTTCACGTTTCCTGTCGCTGTAACTCGTTACACATCAAACTTACAAAAAAAAATTGTCCACAAAAAATATAGCCAAATCAGTCTTCTTCAAATTTGCATAGGTAATTTTTTGTGTAGGTTCAATCGTTGAGGGATTATTTGAGTTTTTTAACTTTTTCCAAGTTGGACCCCCACCGAAGACGAATACTTGAATTTTTCATCGGGCCCCGAATGACATAATTTTTACCGCACCTTTTGTAGGGCAAAACCCCTATATACTTCACTATTTATGTTCCTTATGAATACATTACATGGGCGGTATCAGGCGTTTTTATCTTCGGACAAAAGATCCCCGACAAAATATCGCTCACAAAATATCCCCGGGTATCAGGCTTTTTGATCCCCATGACAAAATATTCGGACCAAATATCGAATCCACTTGGATAGGGAATACGTGTCGTAATCGAAGAAATCGTGAAAAGCCACGATTTGATATTTCGTTATGGAATTGCTATCTAGCAGTTGTTAATGATTTGTTGCAAACTAATAATCCTACGGAGGGGTGGCTCAATAGTATAAATCGCAATATTGGTGTCAATAATTCTTCTATCGGCGTCTTTTTGGAATCTATCAAAGATGAACAAGTCAACACTGAATTGAATATCAATCAGATTGATACTGATGTAAATTTTATTTGATTATCTGTGTTTTGTTTTTATTTTATTCATTAGATAACATTTTTATTTTATTAAATAGTATTTCTTTGATTAATTTGAAAGTATTAAGAAAACATTTACATTCGGTTATTTGTAATTATAATTTTGTTATATTATGATATTTGTGTTATTTTTTTCTAATGAATTCACAACTGAAAATAATTATTTGTCTTGTGCGCGGGTGTACGTTTGTTCAGGAATATTTCGTCTTGTGGGTCTTATGTCTGGAGATGTTTTATCTTGGGGATATTTTGTCTTGGAGATATTTTGTCCGGGGATATTTTGTCCGGGGTTAAAAACGCATGGAACCATGTGGGCGATATGCTTGTCACTGATCTTATTTATTTGATTGGAGGACGCAAGAGTGTACGGCATTTTCCAAAGCTCCATTCCTAAGGATGGACAATTCATTTGAGATTGTAACGGAAGATTCATGCGTAGAACAGTTGAAAAAGCATGCAAATATTACCCTTTTTAATATATAAACCAAGTTTCAATAAGCCATCCCATCGACGAGTGTTCAGCGGGACGTAACTAAATAGCTATGAATATTAACCAAAGAAATGGAATTGTTGATCCAGACCAGAGAATGACTCTCGATTGAATATTTTCCTCCTGAAAACTGATGAATATATGATGAAAAATATCAGATCTATCTTTGGAATAAGAAACTAGTGCTGACAATTACCCGAACGAAAACTCAAATGAATATTCTTCATTTGTACTTTTTCTATACCGTTAATTGAACTTTAAATTGTTAATGGATTCATAATTTGGTATTGAAGTGCTTCATTAATGAGGTTCGAAAACTATTTTTAGGTTCAAGTCGTTTCATCGAGTGAAAATTCTTTCTAGATACGAGGGCTCTTCTAAGCTCTATAATTACTCAAAAATATAGTTTCTCCTTCAAATACGTCTGAGCTCCATCTTTCCCTAATGAACCACAGTAAATCAACACGGAATGAGTTGAAATTGGAGCAGTGCCAATGCTCACACGATATTTCGTTTTGAATTGAGAGATGAACTGACACTATTTGCCGCACGGTGAAACGGATATTTTACCTGCTGCATCGTACGCCATATTTTCATGAATCGATGTTGATGTACTTTCCAGCTTCATTATGCTATTTTATGTTCCCGAGCATTGATAATACACAATCAAAAACTCGTCAAGGATGTCATCAGCTATTATATAAGATTGATTCCGGATATAGAAGTGTATTGTTTTCATCGTTCATAACGTACTATTATTATTCCAAACTGCTGAATATGTTTGGATTTGAACATCTATATTTCAACTACTTCAAATTCTTCGAAAATCAAAGGCGTCGCTACGTCATTCCATCGATTTCATAAATAAATAATTCTCAATGGGGAAATGGGAATGAGATAGAGGTGGGTAACTACAAAATTAAATTGTAGGTACTCACCAAGTCATCAATACCGTACAAATAATCTCATAATCTTATAATATTAGGAACAAATTACGACTACTAAAGATAAAACTTTATTACGTTCAGAAAATATTGCGAAAAATACAGCGAGAATTAACATTCACTTGATAATCACAAGATTTTTGGAAACAAAACAGATGAAAACGTCAAGAGTGTATAAAGAGATATCTTTTAATTAAATAAATTTCTCTGGTGGGCAAAATTTGGAATACAAGTTACTGACTAATTGAATATTTTTTCAGTTGTGAAAAATAATTTGGTCTACGCAGTCACTTTTCGTGGAAGAGTACTTTCTTCGTCCTTCTACACTTGTGAAAAACCATTTAATTTCCCTTTTGAAATTTGGGTTTTCTAACCTCTGGAGCAGCCTCCAGTTTGAACGAAAAACTTCGCCCAACTCAATATTACGTGCTCATTGCTATTTTTGAATTAACTTTGGACACCCAGTATATGACTGGAATTGACATTCTTATAGCACATCTAGAGTTTAGCTGTACCGCCAATTAAAACTTTATTGCACAAATGAATATTAAAAATCTCGGATGGAGTAGTAAAAGCTCTTCAAGTTCATCAGTATCGTGAAAAGATTCAATTAATAAATATGAAACTCCCATGGAGAGCGATACTGAGGCACAAGCATATGGTTGTTGGGGTTCTTTTCTCAATTTTTGGCATAGTGAAAACAAGTCTTGTTGGAAATAATCGGGAACATATACTTTTTTTTACTTCCACTGGCAACTTTTGCATTCGACATACAGTATACTAACGATATATTAGTATATCACCAGACTTTGAAATGAACACAAATATATGGGGCTCGTGGCTCAGTTGTACTAGCGTCAGTCTTGTGTCCACTATTTCCACCCGGCTCGGTCCCAAGAGTGGTTTCGGATCCCACTATGAAAGGTAAGGCCCCCGTGATCTTTACTCCTCCAAGTTTTCATTAACGTTCTGAGGGTTGGTCAAACAACTGAGAAAGCGGTTAAAAAACAAAACAATATAGAATTAAACTCTGGTGGGATTTTTCAAAACAAATTCACATATTCAAGATCAGGCGTTCCAATACGAGATATTGAAAAAAACCGACTACGGTGACGTTTGTCAAGATCCATGAACTGCCGATGCTGCGGTAGATATTAAACGATTTACTTCTTAACATGAAATCGCCATCAGTATTTCAATGTCTCTCCAATTCCCTTCGAATTAGGTTGAGTTTTGTGTAAAAAGCGGTGCATGATATACTTGATACTACTAGTTATTACTAACTATCTACTATCATGAACTAACTTTCGAGTATGGTCTGAATGTTACCCAGTTAATATTATTTTGCTGTCTGGGACGTGTTATTCATTATGTGCATGATAGAGAAAACTTATTACCTCTCATTCAGTTTCCATGTGATACTTTAATAGCATAAATTGAAGAATTTTTTGTTGGCTTATCTCATCCTCACCCCGTTTCGAATTGCCAAATTTTAGTTCAGTTCTCATCTTCATTATCTATATATAATTTATAAAAAAAAATCATCGGTATGCTCATAAAAATTACAAATGGATATTAGCTATCCTACAAGTTATGCATGTCTCATACATTGTTCGACCTTGCTGATAATTGAACTTTTATATTGCGAGAATATTTCCGGTTGAATTTTTCCTAGTTGGAGTCATTCAGTTTCATTAATATAATATATTGAAAATAGATTTCAATGAGTATTATTATCTATCACATCCTTAAACTACTGAATAATAGTTCCAGTGCTAAATAATTGTTTTTTTATTGATATCACAATCACTGGCATAATAATTTTTTTAATTGGTTTTATTCAAATTCTCAACTGTTGGTTAAATATGTGCTAGTCGTGTGTTTCTTCATGAAATTTTATTTCAATGCCGAGTGAAGCAATGTTTAGGGGATTTCATTTTTCATTCAAAACATTCGTTTCTTATTCTTTCCCTTTAACTATTCATTCCTTCGTTTTTCTCCTGATTTTCTTATGTTTCTTTCATTTCACTTTCACATCTAAGTTAACATTTTTAAATATTTTTGAAATATTGACGGAATTTTGTGCATGTGCATATTTCTTCCTTATTGAGATATTGATAATATGTATTATGGGAGCTTTCTGGAACTTGGAGAAAACTTGTTTCAACACAATATTTTTTTGGAAACAAAGCATTATATATATATATATATATATATATATATTATATATATATATATATATATATATATATATATATATATATATATATATATATATATATATATATATATATATATATATATATATATATATATATATATATACATCTAATAACTTGGTAGAATTCAATGCAAACAAAACACAAGCATGTCTTTTCTCTAGAAAAGTCGATCTCACTGTGCCTAACATAACTTTGTCAGGAGTAACCAAACCATCCATATCGATGCTTGGTATTACTATCAGCAATAACCTTTCCTGGGAAAATCACGTGAGGTCCATTGCCAAAAGTGCATCCCAAAAACTTGGTTTTTTGTTTCGTGCCAAGAGCTATTTCACCCCCACCCAGCTGCTTATGATCTATAAGGCACAGATCCGACCTGTCCTGGAATACTGTTCCCATATTTGGAGCGCGGCACCTAAACATATCCTGAGGCTATTGGATTCTGTCCGAAAAAGGGCAATTCGTCTCGTCGGTGATGCCTCGCTTACAAACTTGCTCACTTGTCTGGAACACCGTAGAAAAGTTGGCGATTTGTCTCTATTTTATAGATATTTTCATGGGCGATGCTCTTCTGAAATATCAACAATTGTTCCTGCTTTGGCAGTCTCTTCGAGACTAACCCGTCAAGTTCAGTCATCACACCCCTTCGTGGTCACTTTGGAGACCTGCAGAACATCACTTTCCGAAGACTCGTTCATCCAACGAACAGCGAGGCTTTGGAACTCATTGCCTAGGGAGGTGTTCCCCGAGGCATACAACCTCCTACCTTCTTTCCCTTGGTTCCCACGATGTTCTCTGAACATTACAGGATATCCCTTTTCGTGGGAACCAGAACATAAAAATATATATATATATATATATTATATATTTATATATACATATATATAATACCTATGAATTCGAAAGGAACTTAGTAGAAAGGATATTCCTTGAGGTTGCAGTCAAATTTAATGGCAGGTGAATAAAGAAAAACTCTTTCTCATTTTGTCAAGCTTTCGAAGATGTTTATTTTCAATATCAAGAGAGTAAGGTGAGGTTAAGTGATGACAGCAAACTGATCATCATTATGTGGTGAGCATTATTTTCAAAATCAGGTAAAATAAAACACTACTAGTTATAAAGATAAAATTGAACAATTGTAAGTGATTGCAGGCACCATCCAGAAAGATGTGCTCTAGCAGATACGTGATCAAATTCGACCATCATATGAACTATGATGAAGTAAAAATATTGACTAATGAACGGCACACTGCCAAGAGAACTTTTCCTGGAAATGGCTTTCATATCACAGGAAAAAAATCATATGAACAAAAAAACGGATGTCAACCATCTGAGTGAAATTTATTCCTTCTTATTAGCAATGGAAAATACAGAATTTTCCTCAAATCAATCTGAGCTCATTACCAGTTATTAATATATTTTCAAGCTGGCCCAACCTTCAGTAGGTACTAACAAGAAAATTACTAAAATACTTTGGCCAATAATGGCAAACCATTTCATTTCAGTTGGTACTACCCTCAGTTGGTACCAGTGACTGTCAAAGCATATGACAAGTGAATAAATAATTTTCCCACAATTTATAACCTATTGTACTTGTTCAAGACAGACATGTTTCAGACTTTATATTTTTTATATTCTAATTAGTAACGTTTCAATGAATTTTAATGTGTATAATCAGTTGACGATTTAAAACATGTGTTGCCAACTTCAAATTCAGAACTTATATTTCACCGTACTTTACATGGAGAACATTCATAAACAACATAGAATCTAATCTCAACAAAGATGTAAGTTATTAGTACCTTAAGGTCCAAATGACACAATAATTTGTTCAATTCTTCATTGTAATATCCCTGGAGATGGAAATAGAACATTCCGAAAGCTTGGACAAACTTTAAAGAGTACACTTTTTCTTTTGCTGCATACCCCAATAATCAATTTGTTACACCTAACTAGTCAGCAACGACTATCTTTCACTATATATATATATATATATATATATATATATATATATATATTATATTATAATGTGTTTAATTCGAACGCTGGCCATCGCGTCTATAGCAAATCTTATTTTCCCAACCCATACATCACGATCGGAATTATTTCGAAATTGGGTAAACCATTTCGTCTAATCCACTGGAAATATATACGATATACTTTGTTAGTTCTGGCTATTATTTATCTGCGCAGATCAGAATGCCTAGATAGCTGAAATACGATCTACGATCTACCAAAGGATAAAAATTCTTCGAGATAAAATCCGTGAAGCTAATTTCGTATTCCACATTTACCTCCAATGCTCGTGGCCTACTGCATAATATACACTTAAATATACATATTACACAAATACATGTAACTTTAAGTGACAGTTTAGGCATGTTAAGACACAAACACACGAGATTTTAATTAGAGATAAGACTAGGAACCTGGTCGTCCAACAACTGCCGGTTTGTTTCTAACTATTGATCTGTTTCACATCAACGTAAGAGAATTATAGGAAACGTAAATCGAAATTTGCGCATCTTGGATAGTGATTTTCATTTCGTAAGATAGATGATGATATTTTGGTATTATTTTCTTATATTTTTGGAATTCCACTCGATCACCATATCATACAGGGTGTTCCAAAAGCATTTAAATATATCCTAAGTATGGTCTTGAATGTAACTTATAATTAATTTTCCTTTAATGAAATAGAGAGAGAAAACTTAGCTCTGCAGAGTTTTGACTGATGCTGTATTTTTTCTTAAGCATATGAACGAATCCATAAAAGAAATATCGACACTCTAATATGAATGTCCAATTTTCTATCTTCCGTAAACTTGGAGATGTTCAATTCTGGTTGATTCTCTGATATGAAAAGGCAACACAAAATTCACAAAATAATGAAATATATATATATATATATATATATATATATATATATATATATATATATGAAGAAAGAGGAGAGGTAGTCTTTGCTGACTAGTTAGGAAAAAGTCTGAGAAATTCTTTGGGACAGCAGCAAACGCAAATGTACTCTTATAACATTATATTTCCAATATTTCGACAATTAATATTGTCATCATCAGGGAGCTAAAGGTGAAAATACTATAGTATGGTGATAAATATAAAAATAACCTTACCTACAATGTTAGTGAGAATGGTCGTTTTTCGGTGAAATACGAATGCTGTCTTTTACATCTTTTCGTATTTCACCGAAAAACGACCATTCTCACTAACATTGTAAGTGAGGTTATTTTCATATTTATCAACATACTAAAGTATTTTCACCTCTGTAGCTCCCTGATGATGACAATATTCATTGTTGAAATATTGGAAATTTTATGTTATAAGAGTACATTTGCGTTTGCTGCTGTCCCAAAATATATATATATATATATATATATATGAAAAGGATCAAATTATAGATAGCAACACCTATAATATATATATATATATATATATATATATAAAAAATATATATATATATATATATATATATATTAAGAAATTCAATGAACATAGTCCTCAAAGAAAAGTGTTAGCCGTAGACACGTGTTTCGAGCTTTCGGCCCTCATCAGTACGGTGAAGAAGTGCAAGGATGAAACAACACTTGGTAGAAAACGGCAAATCAACGGATTCAACAAACAGAAGCCAGCGGCACATTTGTGGTTTGGGTTAATAGACTCTGCATTTCAGGACAACAACAAAGGTCACCAGGGAGGCATCTATAGCTTCCTGCGTCCTGCGAGTCCAAGATTATAGAGACGAAAGGGAGGAATATCGAGGGGACTGTTGAAAACAAAATGGAAGAAACTTAATGGACATAGCCCTCAAAGAAAAGTTTCAACCGTAGTCACCTGTTTCGGGCTTTCGGCCCTCATCAGTACGATGAAAAAGTGCAGGGATGAAACTTGGTAGAAAACGACAAATCAACGGGTCAACAAACAATGAAGATATATTATTGCCTCCGACTGCGTGAGATTGTTTACAGTATTAAGTTTAATAATTAACCTCTTAAAACATATAATTTTCTGACAATATTTTCTGGTCATCTTGTTTACATCTTTTTAAAAAATCACTTTTTACGCAATCGGGTTTTTTATTTTTTTTTATTTTACACTTTTTAGTTAGGATTATGAGACAGTAATAATCTAAAGTCATTAAGCCGTTTGTTATAGCCGAGTTTGACTGTACTTAATTAGATTTCTATTAATATATTTAAGTGATAAAGAGCAAATTAACTACTGATGTACCAAGCGCTACCCTGTATTTTTCACAATATAACGTCCGGTTGTCGCCATATTGAATTTTGTCACAATATGGCGTCTGGCTGGCTCCATATTGAATATTGATTATAAGTGTCATGTATTTATTCACAATATGGCGTCTGGTTGTCGCCATATTGAATTTTGATTACTGCCATGTCTTTGGTGACACTCGCAAGATTAAGTCAATACGATTGACGTAAGACTCATCAAAATCGGCCCACGCATTTGGTCTCTAGAGCGCCACAAAGGAACAAACATACATACATACATACATAGGCTGATAAACACATTACTACCCTCCTTTGCGTCGCGCAGTCGGGTAAAATGGAGGATAGTTCATTCCCGAAGATATGTTATGTACGGTTTGCTGGGCTAAGTGATGCCGTTCGAAATTCAACTGGGTTCAACAAATGAAAAAAAAAATATGAAGCCTGTCAGAACAACCTCACAGATGTCAATTTCTTGAGAGAAAGAACTGTTGTACTATATACCTTTCTACAAAAACTGTTTTCTGAATGTTATATAAAAAATTTTCTGATCAGACATATAAAGGCTTCGATTTTATACATCCCCCCCCCATCAATATGTAATTGACCAATTGACTGATCAGACATATAAAGGCTTCGATTTTATGCATCCCCCCGTCAATATGTAATTGACCAATTGACTATTCCGCCGGAATCTTAGGTGGCAACTTCGTGGGATGATAATAATAATAATATATGTTTAGTTACTAGGTAACGAATAGGAAATTTTCCATGAGAAAATATGTTATGTACCAAGTAAATAAACAGAAATGCCACGAAGTCCTGGGGAGGACTGTCTATGGAGAGGTTTATGTTTATTTGCTTTCATGAATTTATGTGCAATATTCAAATTGCTGATTTATTTCTCAACTTATAAGTATGTTCCTATAACTATATAAGATAGAGAATATAACTAAGTCTACGTGATATACATAATCAATAAGATGAACAATAGAATAAATAAGGTATGTGGTAGGATGATTAGAATTCATTTTATTTTATTCATTTAGTAAATAATTGGACGAAAGTATGCCCTTCCACGTTCCATTTTTTCAAGTTTTTTATAAAACAGTTTCGATTTGATGCATCTTATATTTTCCAGAAGGCTATTATATATTTTCGGCGCATTATATGTAATAGATCGTTGCCCTAACGCTTTGTTGGCTCTCGGCAGATATGCGTTCTTTATTCTCATACTTCGCGTACTATATGAATAGTCAGGATCATCTAGATGAGATGATTTATTTGAGAAGATGAACATCAGCACTGACTTCACATATATTTGTGTGATATCTAGAATTTTCAGATCCTCATAGAGTTTGTCGGATGAGTATCGAAAATATTTGAAAGATATTATTTTGAATGACTAGCAGGGGTTCCACCAGAGACTTGCGGGCTCCGCCCCACCCTATTATCCCATGGCTCAATAACGATTCTGCGTTAGCAAAATATATCTCTTCCAGTTTTTCTAGTGGGAGTATATATCTGAATTTATGAAATTTGTACAATAGGGAACGAACTTTCGTCTTGAGGCTTTCTGTGTAGACGACCCATTTTAGGCAAGAGTCGATGAATAAAACAACGTAAACTACGGACTGTCATAACATTTTGTTCATCAAATGCTATATCTTGGTAGGTTGTGATCGTATGAAGAAAATTGTATTATTTCAGTTTTTGTGACATTCACCTCGATAAATTTGGTTCGAACAACATAAATAATGACTGTATCGTCACTGAACGAAACGATTTCCCCAGTGGTTTCAGTGGTGAGCAAGAAGTTCAACTATATTATGAATAGTACTGGACCAAGAACTGTACCCCATGGTACACCACAGGGGTCGATCTTGAACTACTCATTGTCTCATTCACTTTGACTATTTGTTCGCGGTTTTCCAGAAAGTTTCTGAGGAGTTCCAGAGGAATTTCTCTCATGCCCAGATATTTGAGCTTTTCCAGTATAAGTCTACGACAGACCGTGTCAAAGACCTTTGCTAAATCTACGAAAACTCCCAAACATGGTTGTTTATTATCCACAGCAGCGTATATTTGTGGAGTGCTATGGTATCCTGGTAACTTGATTTTCCCTGAACCCGTATTGTCTATTTGAAATTATATTATTTTTCTCATATAATTTAGAAAACGCCGCTGTGAGCGAAATCGTAGTTTTCCACACATGATTTGCTTCCTACATTAAATATTGGTATTATGATTGCTATTTTGAAAGCATGTGACACTATTCCGGTATGAATGTACAAGTTAATGCTGTGGCACAAGGGTGCAGCTACATACTCTTATATCAGTTTGACCATCTCATTTTTAATCCCATCTGGGCCCGGTGATTTATCATTTTTCAACGAAAAATGTTTATTTTTTATTTCGGTTTTAGAGCTGAAACGGAGATATATGGACTTTAGAGATATTGTATGTTGCTCTTATAATTCATTATTTTTTATTTTTGATGCAAACTTCGAGCGTAGAAATAATTATTTCTTTCATTTGCTATATCATTTGCCACAGTTATTTCTGTACCATCTTCCAGAATTAAGTTTTTAATGGTTTGTTTTCTCTTTATAATTGTTGGTGAACATGTTCACAACTTTCCACATAGTTTTTGCATTCTTTTCTATTTCAGATATGGAAAAAGTGGTTTTACGTTTTTTTATTAGCTTATTTAGTTTGTTTCGATATTTGATTTAGTCTTTTCTTAGTGTTTGATTGTTTGGTTCTAATATTTGTCTTCGGTGCAGAGAATCGCGAGTTTAAATGGAAATCACTTATTCCTGTGATATCCATGATTTTCACTTCTACTTCTCTTTTATTTGAATAGTTTGTGTTGCATCTTTTATTATTTCTGTCACTTCGTTTATGAATGATTTGTATGATGCCTCGGCGTTTTGTAGAGTTTCGACATTGTTCCAATTTTCCGATTCTATTGTATTCAGTAGTTTTTTCTCGTTTGTTTCCTAGTACGTGAGTACGTTTCCAGCAGTCGCATTATTGTTCATATTGGTGATAACTAAGGTTGTATAGTGGTCTGTGATTAGTGTTCTCAAGACGCTAGAATAGTTGCTTTCATCATAGTTTTTATATATACGTGGTCTAGACAAGATTTGGTTTCCGAAGTAACTCTAGTATATGGGTTTATCAGGGAGATTAGGCTCTTTTCTAGAAACATATAGAGATATTTTCTGGGATAGTTTTCGTTAATATTATTTTTAGTGGAATTTGAACGTGATTAGGTAACTATAGGTCTTTATGACTCTCTCTAGTTCTATCAGAGCATAAAAATACTCAGAACATTCACTTTAATTGCCCTGAATCGAGAACTCCATACTGGTTCTTGCAAAACTTCTTGAACTATTTCTATTCGTATTGCTCGGTAAATCAAGAGTGTCGCAATGGTCACAAATAACAATTTCTCATTTAATAGTGCATCTATTAATTTCACCCAGTGGCCTATCACCCGGAGAGCAATTCGATACAAGTAAATCATCCAGGAGACATTTATGCGAGTTGGCTCTCACCTATGGAGAAGTGGGTGTATGATATTGATCGTATCGATAATGAGTGATATTATTATTTTTTGCATCATCATCTTGAATATCCAGGAAACAAAATATTAAACAGTGGAAATATACAAATAATTATATCCAGGAAGTTGATACCCCACTGACCCACGTTGCCCAAGTAGCATTTACAGTGGACGGAACGAAGCGGCCACAATCCTGGAAAACTAAGAGGTGTTTGACCACAACCACTGCCACCTAATATATACAGTTCACTTTTTTGGTGGCTGCTATGTTCCTGGATCTCAGATAGCCATATTCCAACCCCGTTGTGGTCAGCTGGCAAAAACGTGGATATGTAATGGCCGACACTAGACACGTTAAACAACTGACTGCGTTTGTGTTAATAATATGTAGCTCGATCTCTATTCAGCAACATATTTTTATGATGAATGTTCCTCATTATTCCAGTTTGCCTGATTCATTTCTGATACTCGATCAACCATGAATATATATAACATATAAACATACAAATGCCTAACTAAGTGTATTGAATTTGGATACTTCTGATCAGGATAAAATTAAAACGATTGAAAGTTTTATGTAAAATATGGGTGTTGTAGCTAAATTGTGAGCACGCGCCATCTGAATACTCTTTATTTAAGGAAAACATTATAATTTTGGAAATAACTCGCCTGTGAAATAATGTACTTAAATCCCACAAACTTTGTTTTATCAAGCTTGGTTAGTTGACACAATTACTTACTTAATCAATTACTACGTTTGATGCAGTGCCGACGACAAATAAATATTTATTGAATATTTCGATCATTTCTCTAATGATGGCGACCCAGCATATTTCTGTAAGTATGGCGGCTTTTGGAGAATATAACTTTGAAGTGTGTAAATATACTACTCTGAAGCTCCTGCCATCATGAAGTGCCCAGTGGAACTGAATTAATAACTTTTCCACCACCGGAAAGTGGCACCCACGTCGCAGGCCCATCACTTCACCACTTCAAAGTTATAACCTAAAAATTATAAAAGGTCTTATACCCTTGGGAGGGGCGAACACGTCGGGCTATTATAACCTGCCACTTCAAAGTTATAACCTCGAAATTTCTGGTACAGTTTCATTAATTGTTGAAAAAGGAGATGTAGCAAGTATAGTGGATATATGCAGCTCCAATCAACAATTATCGAATAACAATTATCAATCAACAAGTAATGAAAATCATGGCATTTATGCAAACAAAATTAACAATTAAGGTATAAATATTAGGCAGGAGCTCAAGTCAGAGATCCGATTCATTCAAATTAATCTTTCTATGCAAAATCAAGAAAAATTTTCTATTGAAAACGCATAACCCATTTCATTTTGACTGAATATTATTCACGTAACAGGTTAAACTAACTTTTTGTAAGCTACAATAAAATAATTTGAGAAAACTTAGGGTAGCTTTCGTCATCGCGCGAAATGGTGAATTTTGAAGGTTATTGTAATTTGTAGTCACTTTTAATAAATGCGTACTGTGGCTATCTATTGGGGAGATTGCCAGAACGTGGCAACAATCACCACATATCACAATCAACTGCCTGCCACATTTAAGGTTTTATGGAAGTTACCAAAACGTCATCAAAACTATCATACTCCTTCGAAAGTGACTGTGACTTCTCAGTAATTTTCAAGTGGTACAAGTGGTTACCGCAATGGTTATTTTCCACTTTCAAGTTTTAAAACCTTTAAAGTGATTTGCTCAGTGGCCATAATGTCTCAGACACCTCAAATGACACTTATAAGTTATAGAACTGTGGAGTGGCTACCATAGATGAGAATTACGTGACTACAACCATACAATAATGAAATTTCAGTTATTCTCACTGTATAGTGTGGTGATTACGTGATAACTACCGAGTCAAAGTTGCAGTATCATTATAATGCTTCTTGGGTGTTTTTTTCAGAATTTGAACGAAACTTTCTTGATATGGTATTTTTGAACATATTGCCTTGTAAACAGATCAATCTCGAAACATCGAAGATCTATAATTGGAAATGGCTTCTAGCTTCATATATTACGAATTTTCAGAAAATTAATATCTGAACGTTTTTCTAGTGAATCGTCCAGATGGTATGGTTCTCCAAATTTGACTACTCTGTAAGAGTACTGGATACTGTGAATAGTACAGAGTAATATATTCGAGATTATCAGCAGTGATATACTCATCCTGGAGAACATTCTGACATACGCAACTGAATTTTCTATACAATTTGTGTACTGGTGCGCATGCTTTATATTTGTCGATATTTGAACTAGGCATGCGTAATTCTTTTTAACCGACGAAACCAAAAAGGAGGAGATTCTCTATTCGACGCGTATATTTTTTTTTTATGTTTGATCACGCACAATTTTCCACAGAGCGATTCGATTCCGATGATTCTTTTCTCATTGGATAGGGTGTACTTCAAGTTGATCCCATTTCAATTTGAGCAACAAAATTCATCCCTAAGGGTAGCAAAATGAAGGATATTGATCGTTCACCCTCTGAATTTTGGTCCGTTAACCGATTCTATCAGGCATAACTTTGTAGTGGGTTTTCCGATTTGGATGATTTTTTTTTTATTAGAAAGGGTATACCTCATTGTTGATCATATTCCAATTTGGAATAAAATGATCCATCCCTATGGGTAGAAAAATAGTGGATGATTGATTTTTCACCTGTGAACTTTGGCACACATATGAAGTTGACATTGACAGACCCTCCTACATCCGTCAAAATGATTACATTCTATGGAAGGATGGAATTATATACAAAGTGATGGAATCAACTAACCAGAACTTTCAAAATTAATTTATATTATATAACAATAAATAGTTAAAATAGAAAATCAAATTATTTGATAGTCAATAGTTGAAGTAAGCTAGGTAACTAAGTATTTTGGAAGTAATCAAAAATTAAGTAGGTATTAATTAATAGATTTCAGCAACAAAGAATTTAAAAATGAAAACTTTCAAACAAAAAATCAAACCGACGAAAAAATCAACTGAAAAGCAAAAAATAAAATAAACCTTTTTAGTCTAGATGATAATTGAGCTCCTAAACTCATGGGAGTAACTGATTTTGAGTCGGCGCCAAACAAACTAGCAATTGAATTAGGTAAAGCGTAAAATGATGGCAGCGAGATGCACGGCTGCGTTTTGATTACTTTTTTCAAAGTATCGATGATTGTTTGTTTGGCGCCGACCCAAAATCAGTTATCACATCAGTTTAGGAGCTCAATTATCATTTAGACTAAGAAGGTTTATTAAATTTTTGCTTTCAGTTGATTTTTTCGCCGGTTTAAATTTTGTTGAAAAGTTTTTATTAGCTTATTTCAGCGGATATGACGATTAAATGGTTATTATGGATGTAGGGGAGGCTGTTATCCTCCACAAGCCGGAGGCATAATTATTTTTAAAATACGAATTAAGTGCGGTGAAGATTACGGAATGAGCAAACATCGTAGTATAAACATATTTTCAAATATTTTTGTTTTTTTTTTTTTTTCGAAAAACGTGGTATCATGGATGATACTTTGGGTTTTAGGTTCGACGAGAAAATAAAACATATATTATCAAGTTTACTGATGAAATTCAGCAATACAGTAACGTTGAACACTACAAAATGAAATACCTGCACTTCGATCGTGAATTTTGATTACCTTTCATAAATTCAGGTAGATACTTTGCTGCTTGCTAGCGAAGTCCTTTATCAGGGATGCAAACAAATCTTTCGCGTTTGACATTTATCTCTTCATCTTGGCTAGTATCTGAATAAATATTATTTGTAGTTTCATCCTTCGGATATATGAGCGATTTAGTGGGAGAAAACTTGAATCCAAGATACCCCAGAATGACTTTTTTCGGAATACTTGCTGCTGAAGCATCTTATCTGCATTGGAACAGAACCACTGCTGCAATGAAGTCCGTGGAATGGTACATACAACCAATTGTCCATTTGTTGGTTCTACTGTTCATAGGATATTTTATTCATGACTTGGTGTAACAGGTCGAGTCCGCTCATTGTGTTCATTGTATTGTTCGACCACTGATGGACGATTTATCAGTATACAGGGTGTTTCTCAATAACATGCTAATATTCAAGCAGGTTATTCTCGGGTCAATTTTGAAACAAAAACTTCATATGAACATATAGTCTAAGAGTTTTCGAGAGAGAATTTCAGGTAGGCCAGTTTTTAGATATGCTATCTCTCTCACTCTACCGGACGTCATACGGGCCATCTGGCAGGCGGTAGTGGTTGCGTTCATCAGTGCGCATCGTATCTGTACAGGTAAAATATCAATTTTTCAAATAATTTTAAGAAGGTTGCTTTTTGTTTTATTATTTTGATTGAACTTTTTGACACATGAATCTATTATTGCCAGATATTTTTATTGTTGTTTAAACTGTGCCAGACGCTAATTTTGAATAAAAAACAATTGTTTTCAAAATATTTTAGTATGGCTGAAATTTTTGTATGATGTTATTTAAGTATCTAAAAAGCCAAAAATAATTTTCCAAACAATAATTCAATTGCTAAACCTTCAGCCAGACCGATCTAAAAGTGAAAAGTGATTGGGCATGTTGGAAGAGTACAGACTGTCACGCGCTAGTTGCGCAAGCGAGATAGACGACAGCAGCTGTCTGTAGTCAAGATGGTGTCAGTTTAGTCACATTGGTGTATTCGTTGCTGTTATTTTCAATGTTTTTAACGGAATTGTGTTACAATGGCTATTGATAAATGAAATGTGTTTTTTGTAAAGACAAAAAAAAAAAAATTTGTAGAAGATACATTAAATAAGTGTAAAGAAGTTTTACAAATACGTGTAAATTTCAAACTTAAATATGATAGTGTATGACTGTTAAAAGTCTTACAAGTAGTAGGAGAATCATTAACATTCTTAATCGTCTTGGACATTGCTGCAACTATACTACACTGGAGGAGCTGGAAACTGAAGCTAGTTACTCATCTGTACATCGCTCTGAAATTAGTCCACCTGACATTATTCGGAAATCATGTTATGCACCGGTGTAGCCTTCGATAACTTTGATAGATTCGTTGATACTCTTGATGGAAAAGAAACTTTGCATGACACCGTAGGAATAATATATCAAAATATTGATTATGATGATCCTAATGAAAGTGATATGGATTCTAGAAGTGATCAGTCCGACATGTTACCACCACCAGCAAAAAGGAGACGAACCTTTGAAGCCATTGTTCGGATTTCTGCCCGATTGCAAATGTTAGTACGATTAACACCTATTGAGAACATAGAGCAATCTATTCCGAGTACTTTCTCTTCAGTACAAACTATTGATTTATTACATATGGCTTCACTTTTTTTCCATGTGCCAAACACTCCAATGTGGACAGGATTTAATTGTAGAATGATAAAGGATAATACTCCGAAACGAAAAGTATCCTACCTCACTCCCATCAATTTGTCACCAACAGAGACATCAGTACTGAAATTGACAATGACACAGGCTCAGAAAATTGGCCATTGCTAAAATAGCTCTCAAAATTCAGGCAACAGAAACCCCAAAATTTGATAATCTCTTCATACATCTTGGCTCATTTCATTTAATGATGGCATTTTTAAAGCGATTGGAGTATTTATCAATGAGTGTGGATTATCACATATGATGGTTGAAAGTAAGATTATAGCATCACGGAATCATTGAAGGCAAACATTTTGATCGTTGTAAACGTCTGCATCCGTTGATGGCTGTAGGTTTGCAAATATTACATTTTGATCAATACTTGAAAACGAAACAAGTCGAACAGAATTTTTTAAAAGAGCAAATCTTTGAAGATCTTTTACAATATCAAAATCTTGATGATTCCCATTCAACTACGACTGCTGAATTATTACCGAATCAGGTATTGTCCCGACTGCTCTCTTCGTTCGAACATTCGTGGATAAAACAAGACAAGGTGATCATGGTAAAACTGTTCAGTTTCGCATGACCTACATCCAACTAGTTAATTATTACATCATTTTATCAAGGAGCATATGCATGGGTGATTTTGAAATGTTCAAGCATGTACTTCCAAAAATCACCAATTTATTTTTTATTGTTAAATCAGTCGAACTACGCTCGATGGTGTGTTAAATATTACGAGAATTTGAAGAATGTTGACGAAACACATCCGGGATTCGAAGGGGACTTCAAATCTGGATATTTTGGAATCAAAAGAACTGATAAACCTTTTTCGAGAATACCAAAAGATCTTACGCTGGAACAGACTATAAATGCTGATGCTGCAAAACGTCTCAGCGGTATTGCACATTTTACAAATTCGATAGCTGCACGTCAACGCTGGACAAAAAGCCACAGTATTAGAGGTGCTTTGATCTCCCATGTTCTCGATGTTTGTGGACTAAGATACTTACAAGACGTTACCGCAGACTTACAACCTAATCGGATTATAATATAATTTTCACGTAACCATCAAAATTTTTGTTTATTTTCATACTTGAGGTTGATCGTTAGCTTAATTTTGTACAACAATAAATTATTATTTTGAAACCGTATTAATCCACAAATTAATTCAATGGTTTTTAGTCCTCTCTCTGAAATTTATTTGACAATACCACTACCACATACTTTTCTTTTGGGGGGTTTAATTAGATACTCAAATAACATATACAAATTTCAGCCATACTGAAATATTTTGAAAAATTTTTTTTTTCGTTTAAAATTAGCGTCTGGCACAGTTCAAACAACAATAAAAATATCTGGCAATAATAGATTCATGTGTCAAAAAGTTCAATTAAAATAATAAAACAAAAAGGGACCTTCTTAAAATTATTTGAAAAATTGATATTTTACCTGTACAGGTACGATGCGCACTGATGATAATAATAATAATAATAATAAATCTTTATTTACCAAGAACACTTAAAGTAGGTTTCGTCAAATACAGTTAATACAAACTGACACGTTCATGTATAAATGAGTATGTTTGCTTTTTCATATAATATTGCATATATACTTGTTAAGATAGAGAGTAGATTAAAGCTATGGATATACACTTGGATCGAATAAGTGGTGTGAAGTATCTTGAATAACTGCCAATCATTTGTTATTTGTTATCTAATCCTAGGTTGGAAATGATAGTCCCCTTTTAGTAGCTAATTTATTGCATGAATTCTGCAAGATTATAAAACTTTTTTTCTACTAAGTATTCTTTTAATGCTTTTCTGAATGCTTGATATGATTTTAAACTCTTTATATTTTCCGGGAGTTTATTGAAAACTTCGGGACCTGCATAGTTTGGTGATTTTTTAAATTTACTGAGGTTGCATTTAGTGAGATGTAGCTTTTCAGCATTTCTAGTTTTATAATTATGCACGTTGCTATTCTTAAGGAAGTTATTTTCATTTGTGTACATATAACATGATATTTTGAATAGGTAGATGCTTGTTAGGGACAGTATTTTGTTTTTTTTCAGGACTGTTCTGCATGAATCTCTGTAGCCCATGTTGAAAATTATTCTTATTATTCTTTTTTGCATAGTGAAGACTCTAGAAACATCCGTTGATTGGCCCCAAACGGCAACCACTACCGCCAGCCAGATGGCCCGTATGACGTCCGGGAGAGTGAGAGAGATAGCATATCTAAAAACTGGCCTACCTGAAATTCTTGTTTTCCCGACGTTGCTAGCTCTCGTACTAATATGTCCTGAAGGTCTTAACTTTTGAACGACAGGGTGCTAATGTTTTAGTAAAAAATCTTTTTTAAAGATAAGTTTGGTATGACCCTAGATATTTTTGTGAAACGAAGTACGCATCTTCTTTGCATCAGATGGCATTTTCTGCTGTTCAACATTATTTTTTTTACGTTCGTGCAGAAAACAAAATTTTATTGAACTCTATTTATTGAAAAAATTGGTTCTTTATTGCACTGTGCAATAAAATGTTTATTACACTCATCTGTCATTCTACATCTGTCATTTGTGATAATGACAAACATAAACGTCAAATCGACGCAATTTTTAGTACGCTTTTTATTTTCCTGCACTAAGTGCCATCTGAATGGAACAATTTTTTTGTTTTTGCATGAACGTAGAAAAAATATTGTATGCAACTCGTGCAAAAAGCGACACTTACTTTTTGCACTTGTTGCATGAATAACTATCATTTTTGCCAGTGGCGTTTGTGCGGGATTTGCACTGAATCATTTCAAAGAGAAAAGTGATACGCCACTGCTTATTGGCATAGTAAAAAATATTTTTGAAATCCTCATTCCTTTCTGAGCATTTTTTTCGTTTGACGTACGGGATTCGCATAGAAAAATCAAACTCATTCATTTAAACGTTGTTATGAAAATGGGTATTATCAAGGATTGAAAACGTGTAGGTGAAAAGCAGATTTTGTATTGTAAACATAAACAGTTTTAGTTGGATTTCACGACAATCGGGACCAGGGAGTAAAACTATTTTTTTATTGCTAACGTTTCGGAATCGTTTATTCTTTTTTCAAAGCTGAAATGACAATAGTAACATGTAGTAGACGTGATCTGAAGGTCTAAGAACGGTCAGATAACAAGACAAAACAATCGGAAATCACTCAGTACTTGGTACATGAAACCTACCAACTCCGGGAGAATATTGAACTATTTGTCAGAACACTCGTTTAGCCAAAAGGTGAATACAGCTTCCAACTCAATTTCCATACGGAGAATATAGGCAAAGTAAAAAACTTATTGAAAAATAACAACTACCCCGCGAAATTAATCAACATCATAATCAATAAAGCTACAGACAGATAGGCAAGAAATTCTCCCAAAGAAGTGTACTTTTTCAATTTCCATTTATTGTGGACTTTCAACAAAATCAAAAATTGTTTATCAACAGATACTCAAAGTTCGCCTTTACAATTTAAAACAACAGGAAAATTATTCGCTCAGTTAAAAGACAGAATACCGATAGAATCAGATTCATGTTTGATATATAGGATTCCCTGTGAAGACGGAAAATGTTACATAAGACAAACTGAACATATTTGAAAACCAGTGTACCAGCATAAATATGACTGTTACGTTACGAAAAGATAAAAATGAAAAAGAAAAACAGCACTTGCCGCTCACCATTTTGAAGCATCTGTAATTTCGATTTCGATTCGTAAAAATTCTAGAGATTGTTGGGAGAAATGATCCAAATTAACCTCCATGAAAATAGTGTGAACCAAAAAAGCGACACACAAAATTTGACCAAAATATATACACATAAAATAGATAAATCAGTTTTTGGTTTTTATAGCTCGAATGTTTCAGGAGATTTTCAGTTGCTTATTGACCTTAAGTTTTAATGTGTATTTTGTGCCAATGTGTATTTTACGGACAGAAATTTGTCCCGATCACCACCTCGCAACAATTGTCTGAAGTTGAATTCATAATCAGGATTGACTTAATTTTGAAGGTGGGTCATAGAAATTGAGTTCCGTCTTTCGTCTACCACATGTCACTATTGTCATCCCAGCTCTGAAAAGAGAATGAAAGATTCCGAAACATTAGCAATGAAAAAATAGTTTTATTGCCTGGTCCCGATTCGCGTGAAATCCAACTAAATTTGAACTTGTGGGACGAAAATATTTTGAATAAATACTTGACAGATGCCTACCTTGTCTATTGTCCGATTAAGTCATCAAAATGACAATATTATTAAAAAACATGGTCCATTTTACGAATATTCTAGTTTGCAGATATGCATTGCTGATGGTAACGTACTGGAATCCAGTATGAAGACCGCTTTCCAAATAGAAATATTCGGGATGCACAAACATTTTCAAATATTCATAGAAGTTTGTGCGAAAAAGGAAGTTCTGAACCAGACAATCATCTAAAAGGAGTGCAACGTACTATAAGAACACCAGAAATTAGGGTAGCGGTTTTGAATTCAATTGAGAAATAGCCTGGATTAAGTACACGAAAAATTGGGAACAATTTGATTACCTCACATATTCTTGTTTGGAAACTTCTCCATGACTTTTCATTATGTCCCTACCATATGCAACGGGTTCAGGTGCTACTCCCTCGCAACTTTCCATAACGGATGAACTTTTGCCGATGGTTTCTTCAAAACGTGTATGAAAATCCATTATTTGATACTGAAATTCAACTCACCGAAAAAACCTATTTTTCCACAAACGCCATCCAAAACTTCCACAACATTCATTTTTGGGCTGAAGAGAACCCACATGCAATCTTGGAATCCCGTCACCAGGAGCAGTTTTCCGGTAATAGCTGGAATATGCGGTGTTTATTCAATTGGAGCCTATTTTCCCGCATACGAGGTTGGATGAGCATAATTATCGGCAGTTTTTCGAAGAAGAATTGCCAGCTTTGATAAAATATGTTCCCATTTCAGTCAGAAATAGGCTGTGGTTTATGCACGACGGGGTGCCAGCGCACTTCAGTGCTCTGGCGCACGAATACTGTAACCAAAAAAAATTAAACCGACGAAATACGGGAATGAAAAGTAAAAAATAAAATAAACCTTCTCAGTCTCCATAACTGAGCTCCTTATCTAATGTAAGTAACTAATTTTGAGTCGTCGCCAAACAAACAAGCAAATGAATTAGGTAAGGCGTAAAATGATGGCATCGAGTTGTGCGGTGACATTCTGATAATTTTTTTGAAGTGATTTGATGATCTTCGTGGATTGTTAGTTTGGCGCCGCTCAAAATCAGTTACTTACATTAGTTCAGGAGCTTAGTTATTGAGACTAAGAAAGTTTATTTTATTTTTTATTTTCAGTTCCGTATTCGCCGGTTAATTTTTTGTTAGAAAGTTTTTATTTTTCAATTCTTGTGGCTGAAATCTACTGATTACTACCCACTTGTTTTTTTATAATTTGCAAAATACTTACTTACCCACCTTACTTCAACTATTACCAGTTAAATAATATGATTATCTAGTTTTACTATTTGTTGTAATATAAACTATTTTTGTTGTTCTGGTTAGTTTATTCCATTACTTTGTATATCATACCATACTCTCATAGAATATATTGATTGTGACGGATGTAGGAGAACAAAAGTAATGACAGTAGCGATCTGTCATTGTCAACTACATATGTGTGCCAATGTTCACAAGTGAAAAATCAATTATCCCCTATTTTTCTACCCCTGAGGGTGAATAATTTCATTCGAAATACGGATATTATCAACAATGTGGTATACCCTATCTAATAAAAAAAGAATCATCCAAATCAAAGAACTCAGTACGAAGTTATGCCTGATAGAATCGGTTAACGGACCAGAATTCAGAGGGTGAGTGATTAATATCCTTCATTTTGCTACCATTAGGGGTGGATTTCATCTTTAATATTCAAATGGGACCAACTTAGAAGTATACCCCATCCACTGGAAAGAATCGGAATCGAACGTCTCAGTAAAAAGTTATGCGTGATCATACATAAAAAAAAAATATACGCGTCGACTAGAGAACCTCCTCCTTTTTGGTTTCGTCTGTTAAAAATTACGATGATTGCTTGAAGGTCGCAGTGGTCCACAGGCATGGTCTCCTAGGTCCACGGACCTCAATAGTTTACATTATTTCCTTTGGAGTCATCTTAAAACATTGCTTTACAGCGCACCAATTCATACTGAAGAGCAGTTGAAAAATCGCATTAATAGTTTCTTGGGAAACTATTAGAAACTGTCCCGGCATTTTCCAAAGAGTACGTGAGTCCATGAGAAAAAGATCAGAGGCATACATATTTGCGGAAGGTTCACATTATGAACATCTGATTCAATTCATTTCTTTGTGCTTCAGGGTAATTTCGTGTTAGCATTCCAAAATGTATTTAGCTTACTTTACATTTATAATTCTACCGTTTAAAATTATTCTCTTAAATAATTTTTTGTTTGAAGTTACTTAAATTGTTTTTAACAGCGAGATGCAAATTACTGAATTTAATTTTTTTATGCGGAAACCGTACGTCAAACTGAAAAAAATTACAGGACCAGATTTGCTCAAAAAGGAATGATGATTTCAATAAAAACTTTTTAACAATAAATTAAACCGACGAAAAAATCAACTAGAAAGCAGAAAATAAAATAAACCTTCTTAGTCTAAATGATAATTGAGCTCCTAAACTGATGTGAGTAACTGATTTTGAGTCGGCGCCAAACAAACAATTATCGAAGATCATTATCTATGAAAGAAGTCATCAAAACGCAGCCGTGCATCTCGCTGCCATCATTTTACGCTTCCCCTAATTCATTTGCTAGTTCGTTTGGCGCCGACTCAAAATCAGTTACTTACATTAGTTTAGGAGCTCAATTATCATTTGGACTAAGAAGGTTTATTTTATTTTTTGTTTTCCAGTTGATTTTTTTGTCGGTTTCGTTGTTCTGGTTAGTTTATCTCATTACTTTGTATAACATTCCATCCTCTCATAAAATATACTGATTTTGACGGAACAAGAATAATGTCAGTAGCGATCTGTCATTGTCAACTACGTATGTGTGTGCCAATGTTCACTGGTGAAAAATGAATTATCCCCTATTCTTCTGCCCGTGAGGGTGGCTAATTCCTTTCGAAATCCAAATATAAGGTATACCCTATCTATTAAAGAAATAATCATACAAATCGAAGAACCCAGTACAAAGTTATGCCTGATAGAATCGGTTAACGGACCAGAATTCAGAGGGTGAGTGATCAATATCCTTCATTTCGCTACCCTTAGGGTGGATTTCATCTTTTAAATTCAAATGGGACCAAATTGGAAGTACACCCTATCCACTGAAGAAAGAATTATCGGAATCGGACGCCTCAGTAAAAAGTTATGAGGGATCATACATAAAAAATATGATGGAAAAACATAAAATATACGGGTCGAATAGAGAACCTCCTCCTTTTTGGTTTCGTCGGTTAAAAATGATTTTTACTTCAGGATAAAGCAGGGACGTATCACTTTTCTCTATAAAATGATTCAGTTCGAATCCCGCACGAGCGCCACTGACAAGAATAAAAAAATAAGTTGTACAGCAGAAAATTCCTTTTGATGAATAGAAGATGCATACTTCGTTTTACAAAAATATATTAAGTCATAACAAAGTTATCATTGAAAAAAATCTTTGAACCTGTAGTTTCCTGTAGTTCAAAAGTTAAGGCCTTTAGGACCTATGTTCATATGAAGTTTTTTTTTCTCAAAATGGACCCAAAAATAACCTCACTGAATATAAGCATGTTATTAAGAAACACCTGTATATTTTTTGTCTTGACAGACCAACGCCTGCACTGCCTCGTGGTTCCGCCCCAAATTCTGAAAATATCACATGAATCGGTCTAGAATCAGTTCACTAGAGCAATTTTGCTATCTGCCATACTAGCATGTTGTGAGAACCTCTGCTAGATTCTTTCCACTCAGTGTCAGATTCTACATTTCCTATCCAATTTTGGGCGTTCTCGTGTTTGTATTGATAATACAAGTGAAGTTCATTGATGGTGTGTTTGTAATAGAGACACCGAGGTTGTAATTTTGTTGTATCATTTATCAGATATAGAAAATCAGATTCGATCATCAATATTACAATGAAGTTGATCACAGAAATGGAGTGAATCACTTTATCAGCTTGGTAATGAGAATAGATGTTATGGTTTCATCGCAAGAAATAAATCAGTAAGAAAGTTCTAGCCAGACTGTTTGTTTCCTAAGGGGCATACTATTGCGTGATAGATACAATATGGCCTTGAGTCTCTATGTAATAGATTTCATCGTTGAGTTGGAGAAAGCTGAACATCTTAAGAATGCTCATCAAAAATGAGAAATGTTTTATTCCTCAAGACTGCTGACTACAAATACATATACAGTAGGTGTATGTCGGTCGAATATCCATAAAAAATAAAATAAAAAAAAACCTTTTTAAAAACAAGCTTTTATTCAAATACCCTAAAAATTACATAATCATGGCTTTGGATGTGTGACGTAGGTTATTCCATGAGTTATAGATTCAAGGGCGCAAAGTTTTCATTTCGAATACAGATGCGACAAGCTTTTGAATCTATAACTCACATCCAAAGCAATTATTTTGTACTTTTCAGGGTATTTAATAAAATCTTGTTTTGAAAAATTTTTTTTGATTATTTTATTTTGTGATTTTCAGTAAGTACGCCTTAATCTATGCATTTTTGTTAAAGTCGTTTTTATGAGGCCTTTTTCCTGTATGTTCTGAGCTATCTAGTTCTTCAACGAGGAGACCATCTAAATATTAACTCGTCCGTCATCCTGGAGCTGTCATCTTCAATTTATGAATTTTGACAAAAAATCAATAATCTTCGACTACATTCATAATCCGACCCCAAAAACCCCTAACACCCACATACCAATTTTGAATCGAATCGGACCATAATTACAGAACTCGTTCGCCATCTTGGAGCCGCCATCTTAATTCGTGAACTTTGACAAGAAATTAATAATCTCCGACCCCGAAAACCACCACATACCAATTTTGAATAGAATCAGACCATAATCACAGAAATCGTCGGACATCTTGGAGCCGCCATTTTGATTGCATGAATTTTGTCAGCAAATTCATAATCTTCGACCCTGAAAACCCCCACATACCAATTTTGAATCGAATCGGACCATAAACACAAATCACGTCCTCCATCTTGGAGCCGCCATTCTGTTTTTTTTTCTCTAACAAATGCATAATGCATTGTCACTGAACCTATGAACATCTGCCGAATTTCACGTTGATCGAACAACTAGAAGTGGGTCAAATTCAACTTGCAAGATTTGATGACAAACATCGGGACAGGTAAACGCTTGTGAACTAAATAAACCCTTGTAATAACTACTTTCCTGGCTAATGCCTCGACGGACATCGGATCACATCCGATGGATACACGTGCAAAGACCTACAAGGTACTTTGCGAATGTTTGTTGCGAAATGTATAAATATTAAGCACTCCGCTCAGTCTGACCACCTGTAGACCGGTTTCGGGAATAAAATGTTTTTCATTTTTGATGAAATAGTAGCTGACTATCAATATGTCACAGACTTCTGTCTCTATTGTCATCTTGAAAAATTCAAAGAGGGAACATGATTTATTTTATAAAATTAGCAGATTTCGAAATGAAGAGAAACTAGTGAACATTTTATAGTTGGAAAGAGAGGTGAACGGTGAGGACAGTGTTACATTCCACACTATTATTTAGGAATACTCATTATATCCACCCCGGCTAAACGACGTTCAGGCCGTTGTTTCGTTATCAAAAGATTAACCCTCTGGTAACGCCACTGGTTTGGATCAACTCGTTATTCCGTATAATTAGCCTAAGACGCTAAGGACGCTTCTAGTATATAAAGCCTATACTCGATTAGTCCTTTGATTGAAAAGTTGCTCGAAAAACTGGCTACTTTGTTGGTATTAGCAGCATTTATAAAGAATTTATTTTGCACTGAAGTTAACGGACACGAGCGGCTGATCCATTACCCTCTTTCTAACACCCAGGGAACATAGGTTGTTTTATTTGAGAGTATATACCGTTCGCCTGAACTCTATATCAATAAAAAGGCACAGGGAATCAAAGAAAACTTATATTCATAAATGAAATTATACATAAGATAAGACAAGAAAAGAAAAAAATACACTGTTATCCTTAGAATGCCACTTTTGTGGTAACTTTCAAGAAATTATCAAAAAAAAACAAAATCGGTTAATAATGGAGATAAAAAAAAATAAAATAAAATAAAATGACTAAAGAACTGCACTCTCTACAAACATTTTCCTTTTAATCCTGTATAATCCATTCCTATCTTTATAGACTGAGTCACCTTTTTTAACAAAAGTAAATTGACGAAATTATTGGATATGACATAGATAAACAAACAAATAAGAACACCATGAAAACATTTAATATAGGTAACAACATGTCCACTTTTACTTTGTGATTTCTCAATACTATGGATTGTGCACTAAAGGCAAATGACCCTGGTTTAGTACCTCTCGACAATGTTTTGTTTTTATGGAGAGTATATGTATGCACAAATGTATATTAAGAAAAGCATATAATATGAATAGGAGCCAAAACATTAATTTCAATAATAGGAATTCATTACCTAGGTCGAATTGTCCAGTTGCTCTCCTTGGTGCCTCGAAGAATTTCACGATTAACCGGCTTTATTATCTCAAACGCTTGTCATGGTTCGTTACCGGATCAGGTTACATGGATGAATCCCATTTGCTTAGCTGGACATTCAGCAAAGAACGTCATTCGATCGAGAATGCACCACACTGGAAAAGTATTTTCAAGGGGAGTACTTTCGTATTTACAACACATGAATTGAACTATTATTAGAGTGATTAGAATTGTTCGTATTTATGCGTGAGATATTGTTTTTACACTGACTCTAGTTAAAGGTTGTCATGTTAGAATTTCGTTAATCGATATGGTGTTTACCCTGAAGATTTTATTTCTCGTGACTATTTCTACTGGTACTAATATGAATGCACTAATTTCTTCAGTATGATAGACGGATTATCCACGACTACTGTTCGGAACAACTAACTCTTTCGTTATGCCCCGTTGATTTTATAATATTCTTCCGATCGGAAGCTGGGGGACTTAGTGTGTTTATGGCTTTGCAATGAGGGACATTTGTAAACATGATAAGGCTTCTGCTATTCTAACTCGTTCTCGCGTATCTTCTGTATAATTGTAATATTTTACTGCTCCTGACAGGTAGGCGGTCATTGTCTGAAATCAATGACCAACAAGATGTTTACATTTATCGGTAGCGATAACTTGTGATTTTATGAGTCGGATAGGCTCTTAATGATTATGGGCTGGTGGACTGTCGCTTATCGGGGATTTTTTAATGGTTTTGTTTTGTTCGGACGAGTGTTAGGAATTATGGATGCGTTTTCGGTAATGAAATAAACTGATTTTTTTTTTATCTCAGTGACGTTGAATAGTGGATGAATCCTGACAAGTTTGAATTCTTTTGTAAAGTTGATCTATAACAAATCGTCATCCTGTAAAAAAAGGTCTCTACTCTGAATAATAGACCTTTTGCCATTATTGAATGAAAATATTTGGTTCCATGCTTTATGGTAGAAATCATCTTTGTTGTTACCTATAGAAATGATAGTCTGTGCTGGTATGGTATTCATCATCTCAGAGGTTTTGTATAAAAATAGAAATGATGTAAACAAAATCTGTACACCTACAACACAAGTTGGCATGTATGAAGTTTTGAAAAAGAAATAATGCTGTTCATTGTATAAGAGTTCATAAACTAAAATAAGTAAAATTGCAGTACACAAAACTTTACAACTGGCACGGCATCAAACTTGAACGAAAGTTCTGTCTCGTCACCATTTACGAGTTCGGGGATCGGGGATCGGTAATTTCATCGGTCGGGATCCGATGTTAAATCTGGTGGTTATCTCGAACTGGGGCTAGGGGTCCTTTGGTTGTCCCTCAGAATATCTTGAGGGATAGTCGGCACAGTTCTTGGAACCCCAGCTGGCGGCTGTTGGGGTTAAATTTTGGGTCCAGTCTAGTCTTCTGGGGTGGTGCGTGTCGGTTTCGATCGTCGGTGCAAACCTGACAATTGCATACGGGCTGGTGGATTTTTTTTCAGTTTTTTGTCGTGGAGGGTTGTCGGTGTGGGTTTTGCAATTTCCGGTCCCCGGGGGTCCCGGGGGGAAACAATCACACTGGGAAATTTTTTCTGGTGTCCGGGTCTTTTATTCCCAGTGGCGTTGGAAATTGAATTGAGATGAAGTGCCCCTTCCGGATGGCGGTTTTCCATCCGAAATTCACGTCGTAGAGCAGATTGTTTACGGATGCCTTCGGTGCTTCGCTCGTGGAACTGGAGATTTCTTTACGGAGTCAGCGCATTCCATGGAAGCTGGTTTTGGGGAACTTGTTGTCCGACGGGGTTTATAAACAAAGCTTTGCTTGACTCGGGGTGTCTCTTTTAGAATTGGGAGCACTAATGTCAATCTGGTCCGCACGTTTTTATATAGAATCGATATCTCTTTTTTTAATTCTCACGGGGTTAAATTTTGTTATGGGGCACAACGTCCTTTCGGTTATTTTTATTTTAAGGGGGGGCTTTTTTTTTTTAATATTCAAAAGGGCCCCCTTTTCTTAGCTTACTATCGCGAACTGGGAAAAGATTATTTTATTTGTGACTGGACTTGAAGATCACTTTTTTATTTAATTTTAGGCCCAAGCGTGGGGAATAAAAGTCTATTATTTTGTTATATTTTCCATTTTTGGGTGAAGATAGGCCTTTGAATGGTGTGATTTATCGTCATAAATTGTTTTTTCGGCTGAGGGGTGGGTATCCCCAATGCCAGTTTGGGTAGTTGAGATTCAATAACCGTGAGATTGAATCGTGGCTTTTCCCTGCAGGAACTGTCGGGTAATTTATGGTTGATTAGGTAAGTCAACGTACCCCGAAAGCTGCGATTTACATGGTGGGGTACATCAGTGATTCTGTTTAGGGTTTATCATGTTTATGCTTTTTCCCCTCAAATTTTATGGCCTATAAAAATATATCCCTAAGAAACTGCTGGTTACGTCTCTTTTTGAAGGTAAATTTCTCATATATTTTTTTCCCTTGGGCTGTTGGCTAGTTTTTCTATCTCCTGGGGGTTGAACAGGTTTAACGTAGAAACCCTGATTTGATACGACTTTTTTATTTTTTTTTATAGAATTATTTACGCTTGTCTTTCGGACGAAAAAAAAATTATTTTTTGGGCTTGTCTCATTTCTTCGGTTTTTATATCCCACCACCCAATAGGTTGTATTCTGGCTAGTTGCATTTGTTGTTCTTCACCTATGGATTTTTACGGGGGGATTTCCGCTATGGGATGGGGGTCGTGGCAACCGACCTTCTATATAATTTTTTGTGGAAGGGTGAAGAACATTCGATCTGTTGTCCTTTTTCCCTGTATAGTTCGTGTTTTTTGGCGCAAATATGGTTTAAATATTCGGGCAACTCTTGATAACAGTTTTTCTCTCCTGATTTGAACTATAACCGGTGTGCATTTCACAAATATACTTCTCCTTTTTATTTTGCAATATACCCGGGGTCTTGGGATGGTAACTGTGATATGAGGTTGGGAATTGTTGTGCCATAAAATAATCTATTCTTTGAAATTTCTCTTTTAATATACACCCTGAATAGTATCGGCGAGCATCGTGTTCATACCCTCTTAAACGGTTGCTCTATATAAATTTCAATTTTCCTGGGGTTTTTATATCGGCGGTTTGGGTCCCGAGGTAATAGCGAAGTTTACTTGAGATGGGGTCATATTGCTTGGTAGTTCGGTGATTAATATTCGGGGGTGTTCTGTCAACCACATTTCAAAATCCCCAAATTCGCTTCTTTTTTAAATTTAAATGCACGGCAAATAGTTTTTGTCCTGGGCTTCCAAAACCAGTATTGGATGTCCGTCTGACTTAGTTTCTTTATTTTAGTTGCTCTTCCCGTGAGTTGTCGGTACCTTCTACATTCCCTGAGGTTTTAGGGTCCCCCGGCTATTTCTCCTTTGGGAAAGCCAAACCATCACCTATTTACTAAAATTTGCAAGAGGTTTCCCCCACAATTTCGTTGGGGATCCAAGTGTGCGATGGCGGAATAATCTTTTAAGATGATCTTTTCGGTTGCAGTAACCATCTTTGTATACCCCACCTTGGGAAAGGGATAAGTTTGGCTTGGCATTTACCCATTTTCCGCTAATTCTCCGGCTATCACGGTCTCGCGTTTGTGTAGTGTTGGGCTGTAATTTAATTATATCTCTAGAAACCTCTGTATTCCAAATACTGATGTATCTTTTAAACATTCTGATTTTCCTACGGTTTTACCCTTAATTAAAGGGTATCCGGTATAATCGGAATGTGAAAGCACAATGAACCATCCCGTTTTGGGGGATTTCTACTAAACGGGGCTTAACATGAATGGTTTCAATTTTTTTCAACCGGATCAGAAGATCCTGTACCCGGGGCCTTGGATAATTCGGACATTTTTGTACATCTCTAACGATATCCCCCGTAATATTGGCGGTTGGGTTTCCGACCCGTCGTGCATTAATCATGTCCGGGAATTTCATAATTAAAAATAACAGTCCCTTATCAAGATTTTTTTTTAACTTTCCCACTTTAATTTTTTAATTTTTTTCGTTTCATTTTCGGTCGATACGGAATCTGAACCCATCTGGTCAATTCCATCGTTGGGCCCATTTCCTACACTTGTTCCTTAATTTCGAGTGTTTGACTGCTTATCTTGCCTTTTTAAGATTACTTCATATCTTGTTTCAAAACGGGTAATGCTCGGAGATTAATTGAAGAAGGGGACTAGGGGTTTCGGAGGTGTGACCGCGCTGCAGGTAGAATGGTTCAATGTTTATAATCACGGCTATTAACTTCACTTATCGTTCAGCTGACCGGAGTTAGCGGTATAGTCTCGTCTTTTCTCCGCACTGGTTCACTTGGTATGGTTGTCTCTATTAACGTCCCAGGATAATGAATAGCCAATTTGAAACTATGTTTTGGCAAAGGGAAAGCAAAAATCAAAAATTTTTTTTATTTAGGTCACGGTTAGACTGTATCCTATGCATACATACATCTCCTAGAGTTTCTCAATTAATTAAAACTATATATATACATACATATCTTTGTTGCATTCCCAGTGCATTTCAATTTACATGAAGCATTGTTTTACTGATGTTTTGCCGTTTTTGTGTCAAAATCCCAAGGTTCCTCTAGGTACCTGTCCCGCGACTTCTTGTTTGGTAACCATGATTTACTTCAGGGACGCTTTCCCCGATCTTCGTCCGATGTTTCACTGGGGTTGCGACTTTCGAGCTGTCCACATTTTCTGGGGGTAGTTCGTCTTGCCTAGAGGCATTAGCGCTATTTCTGAAACGGGTTCAGTTCCACACTACACTGTTTCCTACGCGTGTTTCGTGGATGTTATTTAAATTACGATATTTTTCAACTCTTCAGGGTGATACAATAATTCATGCTCCAACGGCTGGGTTCTTTGTTGTATACACTTTTAGGGAATTTTCTCCACTTTCCTTAGGGATTTCTTCTTTTATTGGATTTTTCTACAGTCTTCGGGATTTCTATATTCTTATAAACTTTCAGTCGATTTGCATTAGTACAACTTGGCTTTTTGTTTTTCCTACCTGTTGTATTTCAAAATTGACGGGTGATAATTTTCTTAAAATTCTCCACGGTCCGGTATATCGTGGTAACAATTTTTCGAGCTAGTTTTGACCGACCTGACATTGGGAGGTGTCTTTAAATATGCTATGATCCTGTGGAAACTCTTTCAATTTGTGGCCTTTTTAGTATTGAAATTTCGGTGCGGTTTTCAAGCGGTTTCTGCGGATTTTTCGGGCTTTTTGGTGGGCAGCTTGCAATCTCTGGACCATTCTGAGGCGTAATTTTTCACAGGTATCATACCTTATACGGGGTGCTCTTAATGTTAGGTGATGTGGTAGTAGCATGTCTCTGCCGGCTTATTGTTAAGAAAAGGGAGAGCTCCTGTGTGGATGAATGAATCTGATTTCTTATAGCCACAAGGTATACGGTAACTGTTCGTCCCAATCAGTTGTTGTTTAGGTCGCTTTAGGTTGTTAATTTGGTTTTCGGGGTGTCCTTGGATGGTTCTGCGATTGCCGTTTCAGGCGGCGGGGATGTTGATAACTTGGCGGTGTTCGGTTTCGGTTTTGGTCGTTGGCAGATTTTCGGTGGGGCGGATGAGAGTCCGGGATCCTCATCCTCCAATAAATATCTTGGTGCTCCATAACGTGGTCGATATGTTCCTACAAATACTTTCGCTGCGTCTCGACAGTAATATTAAGGTGGAATGGCTTCGGCATATCAGGTCAATTGATCAATTGCTGTAAATATATACTTGTTTTCCCATTTCTGGTGGTGTTTGAGTGAGTGGGCTGTATCGGGTGAACGCGGTTTGGGAATACTGCTTCGGAATGGGCATTCTCTGCATTTCCGTTGGTTTTGGTTCGTAGTTTATGAATGTGCAAGATAACTGTTTCTCTAATATGTATTCATTGATATCTTTCTTCATGGGCCAGTAAAATTCTCGTTGGATAATTGGTTAGAGGTTTTCTTTTGTCCTCCATGACCAGAAAATATGTTACATCATGGTACAAACTTATAATTTGTTTCTAATGACCTTGGGAGCATAAGATTTTGTTGTCCGACGCTCGTCTACTCGTCGTTTCACGTATAAAATTTCTTCGTGAATATAAAAATTGTCATCTTCGTCGGTCAATGTAGGTATTAATGCAGAAATTTGGGGGTCTGTCTTCTGCATCGTAGGATGGTCAAGTGCCATAACGTTTCAACTTCTACAGGTTCTATTTCACTGGATTTACTAAAAGCACACGTACTTGGCAGTCTTCTGTTCTTTGAGTCATTTTCTCACTATGTTCGTCTGTTTTATCCTATAGTGAATTATCAGCATTTATATTATCTGGGCCTGGTCTGTATTTAATGGTAAATAGAGAATTCCAGGAGTTACCATGGCCCATTTGGCTGGCCTGCTATACTGGATCTTTGATAGACAATAAATAAGTCAATGGCCGGTGATCGGTAATGATGGTAAAGTGCGTACCAGTCCAGATAGCACCTGTATTTCTTTACAGCCCAAATCACTGCGAGACATTCTCTTTCTATCGTAGGGGTACCTAGTTTCAGCGGCATTCAAGTTCTGCTCAGGTAACAAATGGGATGTTCGAATCAGAATATTCTTGACTCAAAATTCACTTATGGCGGTCGCTTGGCATCTGTGGTAACCACAAAGGTCGAGAAGAAAAATCGGGGTATTTTTAAGATCCGGAGAAATTAAAGCGCCTATCCTATTGTATCATTTGTATCCTATCGTATCCTATCGTGTCCCGTTTCGTATCGTTTCGTTTCCTTTCGTTTCCTTTTGTTTCAGATCATTATCTCATCATATCCTATCCTTATCTATCATTATCCTATCGTATCCAATCGTATCCAATCGTATCCATTTCATCAATGGTATCCTATCGTATCTATCGTATCGTTTCGTTCCATTCCGTTTCGTTTCGTTTCATTCAAAAGCTTACCTGGTTTTCACTATAGTTCGTTTTCCTTAAAACAACTATATTCCCACAACTACGGAAGACAAACAGCTATATTCCCAATACGGATGGCCAAACAGCTATATATCCCAGCTGGGATGGCCAAACAGCTATATACCCGGCTCTGGATGGCACACATCTAGTTTTCTGGCTATATATTGTCACTCTTAGGGGTTGAGATTTATTGAGGAGTATCCTTATCTGTTCGGTTCATGTTACCTGAAAAATTTGAAATTTTAAGTAAGTAGTTTAAAGTTAACATTATAGCCAATTAGGATAGGGACCGATTACTGTTAACCATCTGGGTATTTGGGCATGAAGTGCCATATAAGATGTATGATGCTGTTGACACAAAGTAAAAAAAAGCCTCTTTCAAGGCGTTGGTGGTTGTGTTGGAGATAAATAGGTTGGTACATTTGTTAAGCGTCCTTTTGGAGGTCAGTGTGTTGAATGCCGCATTTGGCCCATTTCATCAAATTAATGTTAAATATTATTTTCATAAAATATATTTTTGTATAATTCGGAAAAAGTTCGAATGAAATCTAGAGTGAAAACACTCGAAATATGGTATTGTAATTGCGAATTGCAGGGTTACGCCCCTTTTGACAATTCCGACCTATAACGAGCCGCCATTCTCGTCTCGTATCGTATTGTATAGTATTGTATCGTATCCTATCGTATCGTTTCGTTTTCTTTCGTTTCGAGATCGTTTCGAATCGTATCCTATCGTATCCCATCGTATCCTATCGTATCCTATCGTATACTATTGTATCCAATCGTATCCTATCGTATCCTATCGTATCCCGTTTGTTTCAGTATCGTTTGTTTCCTTTCGTTTCCTTTTGTTTCGAATCGTATCTTATCATATCCTATTATATCCTATCGTATCCTATCATATCCTATCGTATCCTATTGTATCCAATCGTATCAATCGTATCCTATCGTATCCTATTGTATCCCATGTATCCTTCGTATCGTTTCGTTCCATTCCGTTTCGTTAAAACTTACTGAGTTTTTTTTCACTATAGTTCGTTTTTCTTAAAAAACAATTATATTCCCAGCTACGGAAGGCCAAACAGCTATATTCCCGGCTACAGATGGCCAAACAGCTATATTCCCGGCTACGGATGGCCAAACAGCTATATACCCGGCTACAGATGGCACACATCTAGTTTTCTGGCTATATATTGTCACTCTTCGAGGGGGATTGAGATTGATTGAGGAGTATCCTCAACTGTTCGGTTCATGTTACCTGAAAAAATTTGAAATTTTAAGTAAGTAGTTTTAGAGTTAACATTATAGCCCAATTGGGATAGGGACCAATTACTGTTAACCCTCTGGTATTTGGGCATGAAGTGCCATATAAGATGTATGATGCTGTTGACATAAAGTAAAAAAAACCTCTTTCAAGGCGTTGGTGGTTGTGTTGGTGATAAATATGGTTGGTACATTTGTTAAGCGTCCTTTTGGAGGGTCATGTGTCATGAGAATGCCGCATTTGGCCCATTTCACAAATTAATGTGAAATATTATTTTCATAAAATATATTTTGTATAATTCGGAAAAAAGTTCGAATGAAATCTAGGTGAAAACACTCGAAATATAGTATTGTAATTGCGAATTGCAGGGTTACGCCCTTTGACAATTCCGACCTATAACGAGCCGCCATTCTAGACGTCTTGTTCGTATCGTATAGTATCGTATCTATCGTATCCTATCGTATCATATCGTTTCGTATCGTTTTGTCATTTCGTATCGTTTCGTTTCTTTCGTATCCTATCGTATCCTATCGTATCCTATCGTATCCTATCGTATCCGTATCCTATTGTATCCTATCGTATCCTATCGTATCCTATCGTATCGAATCGTATCGTATCGTTTCGTTTCCTTTCGTTTCCATTTGTTTCGAATCGTATCTCATCATATCCTATCATATCCTATCGTATCCTATCATATCCTATCGTATCCTATCGTATCCAATCGTATCAATCGTATCCTATCGTATCCTATCGTATCGTTTCGTTCCTATTCCGTTTCGTTTCCGTTTCGTTAAAACTTACCTGAGTTTTTTTTTTCACAATGGTTCGTTTTCTTGAAAACAACTATATTCCCAGCTACGGATGGCCAAAGCACCATATATTCCGGCTACGGATGGCCAAACAACTATATACCCGGCTACAGATGGCCACATCTAGTTTTCTGGCTATATATTGTCACTCTTCGAGGGGATTGAGATTGATTGAGGAGTATCCTATCTGTTCAGGTTAATGTTACCTGAAAAATTTGAAATTTTAAGTAAGTAGTTTTAAGTTAACATTATACCCAATTAGGATAGGGACCAATTACTGTTAACCCTCTGGGGTATTTGGGCATGAAGTGCCATATAAGATGTATGATGCTGTTGACATAAAGTAAAAAGCCTCTTTCAAGGCGTTGGTGGTTGTGTTGGTGATAAATATGGTTGGTACTTTTTGTTAGCGCCCTTTTTTGGAGGGTCGTGTCGTGAAACGCCGCATTTGGCCCATTTCAAGCAAATTAATATTAAATATTAACATTCAAAGAACACAGTACTACTAGTATGAAATATGCGACCTGATAAAAAATTTTCAAAACCGTAAATTATGGTAAAGATGATTATATTATAATTATGTTCAAAACTCAAAATATCAGTAATACCAAAACACTTAATATTGCAATGAAACATTTACTATCTTTTTAAATTTTGAACTACGAACTTAATTATAATATCCAGTCTTGATACAAACTCAGACATAGAATACATAACAATATTACTAATGCTGTGAAACGTTTCAAGTCGGGAAACAGAAACTCTTCTATAAAATATCTCCTTGACGAGAATGAAACAATAACCAATTTAAATCTGTGAAGAAATCAAAATCATTTTTTTTCTTCATTTTTAAATCTTCTGTTGTATTGAAAACAATAAAGGCGGTCGAGCATAACACAAAATTGGATAACTTTTAGGATCGTTGCAGTTTTTTTCGAGTCTAATTTAAATATTCATGGAAATGTGACAAAAAAGCAAACAAAAAAAATAAATTGGGATTCTTCATCCAGAACATACAATGTATAAAAGAATAAAATTTTAGATATAGAACTTTATGTTGATACCATGCATATAAAACCTCGAGGGAAATATGCTTCTCTAACACTATAGGAAACCAGATGAAGAAGAAATTACCAAACTAAGGGGTACAAACTATTGTCTTCATTCTCAAGGAAGGAAAATGATTCATGGAGGCACTTGTATCTATACAAAAAGAAGATAATTTTGAAAATTTAAATGTTTTAAAAGGAAAAAGTGTATAGAAGGTCATATTGAATACTCTTGTGTCAATGTAGACAGATAAATTTGGTTATTTTATGTTTTATCGTTTCCCAAAATTTTGGGGAGAATAGATGTCTTCATGGAAAGTTTTGAAAATATTCTTCAGGAGTTGCTCCAAAATTTTTGGTGATCATAAGATTGTTTATTGGGAATTTTAACATAAATCTCTTTAAAAAACAACACATCTATCGAATTTTTTGAGCTTCTCCTTTCCCATAATTTTCATAAACAATATTTGAGGATAGGGGGAACAAAGGCCAAGCGCTTATTGATAATTTTTTAGTAAACTTGAGGGATGTGGAGGGGTGAAGTGTTAGTTACAGCCCTTTTCTGATCACATGATTTAAATAGAAACCTGGAAAATATGGTTTCCACTAAAAAATTACATATCAAACTAAAAAAATATTCTCCAAAACAAAATTAAACATTTTGAGATGAGCTGCAGTCGAAAACTGGGGATTTGTCCTCAAAAATTCAGATAAAAAGAGGCATATTCCTTGTTTCTAAAAAATATTTCTGGACTAATGACGAATCATGCCAAAAAGAAATATTATTCTAATAAACATAGTTCCATGGATAACGGCTGGAATCAAAAGTATCATGCAAAACAAAGGGAATAATATTTGAAAAAACTTAGTAGAGGCCCTTAAGTAACAAATTATTATAGATATAGAAAAATTTTTTAAAAAAAAGTTATTAAGGAAGCGGAGTGCTAAATAGCTTAGAATAATAAACACAGCGGAAAAAAAAGGGAAGGCCACCTGGGGTTTGATAAATAATATAAACAAAGAAGGCCCAATAAAAAATATTTTTAATCACTTTGACTGCAAAAAAAGAAAAGTATCTTGGATCGGGCAAATATTATTTCTTGAATGCATGCCCAACGTAGAACTAAATCAATACTACTTGTGAACCAATACTGTCCCAATAGTATATTTCTAGATGAAGTTACTCCTTTAGAAATAATTGAATGCAAAAATAGCAAAAAATAAGAAATCAGTGGGTTTTGATGGGAATTTCCCTATTTCCCCCCTGAAGAATGAAACAGATTTCATAGCAATTCCTTTGGCTTATATTATGAATCTCTTTTTTTGAAACGGGAATTTTTCCCGGAAAAATGAAAGTAGCTCACAAAAAAAGCCATTTTTAAAAAAGGAAAAAAAAGATGAGTAAAAAAATTATAGCCCTTATCTCTGCTTTAATTTGGCAAAATCCCAGAAAAACTGATTCATAAACGACTGATGAACTTTTAGAAAAAAAAAAAGTTATAACGGAATTCAAAACGGCTTTAGAAAGGGACGAACAACGGCATTGGCAATTTATAAAGCTTTAAAAAAATTCTTGATGCTCAAAATGATGGCAAGTGCACTTTAGCAGTGTGCAGATCTCTCAACCTTGTAGTGTGGAATATGAATTTACTGGACAAAATGGAAAAAAATGGAATTCGTGGGTGGTGCTGACTGCTTATCTATCTATGTAACAGACAACAATTTGTGGTAAAAAAAGGTTAAGCGGAAACCTCATTAAATCAGAAAGGGTATAATTAAAAAGAGGGGTACCACAGGGGTTTAATTTTAGGCCCACTTTTGTACATTTTATAAAGAACGAACTTCCAGAAATAGTTAAGCAAGCTGTTTATTGATGCAGTGATACATCCTTGATCATCAATGAAAATAACTCCCTTGTCGGCTGTTGCAACGGTCAATGAAAATTTACAAAAAGTTAAATGGATGGTTCTCAGACAATAATCTTTTTTTTAAATAAAAAAAAACCCAAATTTATGCATTTTATTAGAAAAAAACACGCATTAAACATAGTAATCGACTCAGTAGTTAAACATCCAGAAATATGTCTTTTTTTGGGGAATTTTAGATCATCTCTAGATTGGAAATCTCTATAGATCAGTTGACTCGAGATCTATCAAAATATACATATGCCTTATATGTACTCTCTGAAAAATTGTTGAATGCTGCTCTAATGTCGTATCAGCATATGTACAGTCCCCAAAATCTTGGAATAATATTTTGGCTACAGAGTACTTTTTCTTCGAAAAATTGTAGGAAAATTTTTAAAGTTGCCCACCGAAAGTTCAAACCCCATTTAAAAAAATAATATAATGACAGTTATCTCTTTTATATATATATGAATCAATTAATTTTGTTTTTTTAATAAATACTTTAGCAGGGGGAGTATCTCATAAAAAACCTTACCTTGAAGTAAATGTGATTTACGAAATGATAAGTTAAAATCGTATATCAAAAATGGCACAGGGTTGGGGGGAAAATATGGAATAAGATACCAAATAACATTAGGTTAATGGAAAATGGAATTATTAAAAGACTCAAGTTTTTGGTAAATTTTTTATAAAATTAAGAGTATCCCAATATATAAGAAGTCTATGATAAAAAAAAATTTATTAGTTTTAATATGTGGGTGTTTCAATCTTAATGTATTCATCCTGCAATTTATTCTGAAAAACGATTTAGTGAATCTCATTAATTTTTTAAAATTTGAAATAAAAAAAATATTGTATATAAATTTTTTATAAGTCATTTTACCTAATGTAATTTTTAAAAGATTATTTTTTTGGGCATGCCTACACCCCTATAGGTATATTTTTCGACAGAAAAAGAAAAACTTACTATGTATGTGTATAAAAAAAGGTGTCTGTGTAAGTGTATACCCGGTACCTATTAAGGTATGTTTTTAGAAACCCATTTTTTTTTCGTTTATTCGACAAGTCTGGTAATTGGGATTTGATTATTTTTCCCTTTTTTAATATCTGTGCAAGTTTCTCAATTTTTATACATTTTCAATGATTTTTTATGAGGCATTATAAACGACATAAAATGAAAATATTTTACCGTAATCATTGTAATTGTAATTATATTTAAGATTATTTATTTATTTGAAAATGTTCTACCTTCTATGAGGAAATGAAATTAGGAACAAATAAAATATCTATCTATCTATTTTTTTTTCATAAAATATATTTTGTAAATTCAAAAAGTTCGAATGAAATCTAGGTGAAAACACTCGAAATATGTTTGTAATTGGGAATTGCAGGGTTGTTTTTTTGACAATTCCCAATAACGACCCCTTTTTTTTTTTTAAGTATTGTATCGATGATCCTATCTATGGGATTTTTTCCTTTGGAATCGTTTCAATCGCCCCTTTTTTCGTATCCTATCGATCCTATCGTATCCTTTTTTATCAAAAAATATCCTATCTACCTTTTTTGTTTCTATCGTTTCGTTTTTTTGTTTCAACGACCAAAACCCCTTATATCCTTCTTTTCCTTCCATCCCAGGTTGAAAAAGGGTTGTGTTTGAAACCTTTTTAACCGAATTTCTCGGGGAATATTTGATTTTGAAAAAAGTTTATATCAAAGCTGAATTTAAAGCACTAACGGGAATTAAATTTTGCTGCTCAAAAATTTTGATTGGTACCGTTAAAAAGTCTGAAAAAAGTAAACAGGCCAAATCAGTGTTTTGCCAACGTGTCCATGGGGTTTGTTTTTTTTTTTGTTAAAACGCAATGATTCAAGGCACCAGGGGTTTAACAAGTTTCCTGGGGGGTCAGAACCCAACCCAAATTATGACTTTTTTAAATTTTGAAATCAAGATTTTTTCCAATTCTTTAATCGTTTTATTTCAAAATCACGGGTTGTTTAAAAAAGGAAAAAAACTAGTTTTTTTTTTTTGGAAAGGTTTCAAATAATTTGGATAATTTGAAAAAAAGGGGGATTATTCTGGAGCAAACTGTTATAATTGGAAGAGCATATCATGAAAGATGTCCATTTTTTTTACAAAAAAAAATTTTTTGAAAAAAGTAACTCAAAGGGAAGATAATTGAACGAAACTATCAAGCAACAAGAAGAGTTAATCACTGGGCTTAATGGGGATATACACGCTGAAGATGTTACAGGACAAATTTTCTTAAAAATGCACGGAGAAAAGTTCACCCAAACAGTTCAAAAGGAAAAAATATCTCCCCGGCAACTAAAAAGCCCAGAAACTTCGTGCCAGGTCCGATAAGGTGGATATTGAATATCCGCCTAAAACCAAAAAAATGAAACATAAAAATTTTTAAAAACACGGGAATTTGGAAATATATAAAAAACTTCCAAGGAATCACGGGGGTTTCCAACCCGAAAAATTTTCTTTTATGTAAAATGGAATGGCTTGAAAATTAGCCAAATCTATGGAGAAAAATTCACCATGAAACGATCATCAAACCGGGGCTTTTTCAAGGATAGAAGATGTTGTTGAGCTATCGAGAATTTCCCCAAATAAAAATTAGGGCTAATTTTTAATTCAAAAAAAAATCCGTCATTCAAAAAACAACAGGGAAAAGGGTAGCAAAAATTTTTTTTCATCGTCCTTTGGTGAAGTTAAATTAAATGATTTCATTTACAAAAATTTAATATCAAGTGAATGAATATAAAAAGTTAATCATTTTGCCCGGGGGATATCTTTTTTTGATTTGAATTGTAAAGGCACTCAAAGAAAAAAAATCGTAAAAAAAAACCGATTTAATTTGAAATAAACAAACAAAAAAATTTAAAATTTCCCCCCCCAGAATGAAACCATTTGGTTTTGTCCTGGAACACGGGGAAAGAATATAAATTTTTTAAGTTCAAAGTGAATCTGGCCAAAAGATCATTTGAAGAAATTTGTAATCATTTCTCTAATTTAACCCCTATTCCCCTTTGTCTTACAAAAATTGGCCCCCTTCGGAAAAAAAAGTAACTTTTTTTTTTTAAATGCTTAATTTTTTTCCCACAATAGTTTGTTAGGAACATTGGGTAAAAGCTCACCAAAAGCATTCCACTACACTGTGATATCTAGATACCCAAAACGTTCAATCTGGGGAACAATATTGTTAAAAAAATTTAGTCTTGGTGACTTGACTTTTTCCCCCAAGTTGAAATTCCAAGACGTCCGAAAAAAACGTTTGAGTTTTTTGTCCACGCAAAAAAACGTACTTTTATGTTTTACCGTTCACCATCTGTGATGTGATATTTTTTTAATAACCAAGCATTTATTATCTAATTACCAAAAAACTCATCATTTATTTTTTGGTGATTTTTAAATTATAAAAGATGATTAAGACCCCAGACCCTAAAAAAATTTATTTTTAACTTTTGACTTGAATATCCCCTTGATTGATACTCGTTTTTCCCAATTCTCTAGCTCTTGAAACATGTTTGAAAAAATTTTTTGATGTAAAAGAACGTATCATTTTCAATACCATAGGTTTATCAGATCCGAAGCAGATTTGCTCTGTATTTCTTGACTTTTGAATCACAACGTAAACTTAAGTTGGGGAGATTTCATGGCAAATTATAATGGGATTTTTTCAAATTTCTAAAGTTAACGGGGAAAAGGTTTTTGTTTTTCCCCCAAAGTATCCTTTCCCCTAAATTTTCCAAAAAGCTTTTGGGTGTATTTAATAAATCATTCTCTTAAAAAAAAGAAAAAAACCCTGGATTACAACAGGGGAAAATTTCTTGAAAATTTGTTCCTCCAAAAAACGAAAATTAACTGACATTTTTCCATGATTCTTCAAAACTACCCAGAATATATGATCCACTAAAGAAAAAAAGGATTTGATAACCAAATCTAAAGTCAACTAATAAAAGAAAAAAATGGCTTTATCGTGATATTAAAAAAAAAAAAAAAAAAGGGAATATCATTTGGGGCCCCTTTTAAAATAAATTATTATTTTCGAGAAAAAAAACCGTGAGAAATAGGTGATTCCTTACGATCCTTTATTAAACTTAAAGATTAAATTGAGGATAACCTAACTTTTAATACAAATATTACAATTAGTAGAAATATTGAGGAATAAAAAAGAATAAAAAAGCAACTGGATTTTTGGAATCTCCAAAAAAAAACCCCCAAAACTTCCAATTAATGCTTTTTAAATTTTTGGTTTCTAAAAAACCCCCATTCCACAAGGGTTTTTTTTCCCGGTTTTTTGAAAAACTTTTTGTCCCCAATAAAAAGGGGGGGAAAATTTAAGATCCCCGAATCTTCGACCGATTCCCCCATTCCAAAAGAAAGTTATCGAAAAATTTTGGAAAAACCCCGGGGTTTCCAAAACCCCCAAAAATTTTAAGTGAAAAGTTTGGTTTTCAAAGCAAAAAAAAAACGCACGATGCCATTTTTTTATTTCTTTATGATATTTATTCAAAATTTAATTTTTTGGTAATGTAGTTTTTTGGTCTTTTTTTGATCTATCAGCTTTTGATTTGGTTTTATCATAAGATCTTAAAAAAAAATTCCCCCAATATGGCTTTTCGGAAATGAGCCAAATGGTTCATTTTTACCGTAGGGGGAACAAATGGTAAAAAAACAATTTTTAAAAAAAAAGGGTATTATTTTGGAGGCCAAAAAGGGTCAGTTTTAGGCCCCCTTTATTCTTATTATATGTCAATGACCTTTAAAATTTTGGGAAATTTTTGGAAAATTCACTTTTTTGGGTGAAGGGCGTATTTGGAACAAAAAAAACCCAAAAGGTTTCACAATGCTTTTCTACTGATATGAAAAAATCAAGGGGGGTAGCAATTTTTTGTTTTTTAATATCGCTAAAACAAACATTTTATCATTAAAGATGCCTTGAACCTGTCTTTTTGGTGATAACTTATGATCAAGAACAGACTCAAACTAAATTTCTAGGTATTCACTTTACAATAAGCTCAAATTTATTGAACATATCAAACATCTTAAAAAAAAAAATTTTTTCTGGATGTTATGCAGGGAGAAATTTAATAAATTTGGGAATTAAAACGCCAAAACTTTTATTACGCCCCCTTAGAATTACTTTTGGAAACCTCGGGGTATGCAATTCATCCCGCCCCTTCCCCCCCTTGGGACTGCAGAAACGGGTATCGGTTTTGGAAAAATTTAAATTTTGGATTTTGCAGAAACCAAATTGGAGGAAAAGATTTTTTTAAAATTTATTGCTTTTTTCATTTTGGAACGGGTCCATTTACAAAAATATGTCCCTATTTGGGCTTTTGGGGGTTTTAAAACCCGTTCCACGGTTAAATTTTTAAATTCCCTTTAAAAAAATTTTTGGGCCCCCGGTTCTATTTATTACAATGGGGTCCCAAGGGTGTTTAATCCTTTTCCCTCAGTATAAAAAGGCAAATTTAAAAAAAGTTTAAAAAAGGGGGGAAAAAATTTTTTGGCTGATAGACCCCATTATAATTTGCAAAGGGGTTTTATAATGATAAATTTATACAAAATGTATATTTGAAATATATTTGTTAAAAATTTTTTTTTTTAATTCTTTTTCCCCTTAAAATAGATGTTTGTTTGTTTGGTGTGATATGTGTGTTCATTTTTTTAAAATTTTTATGATTGTATATGTTTTATGAAAAAAGTTTTTATACGATTTTTTTAAAAAAAAATTTACAAATGTTGATACAAAATTCGACGATGAACTTTATGGGGTATGTTTTAAAAACTTTTTTTCCCCCCGGGGTTTTATATTTACATTTTATATGTTCTTTTTACTTTTCCCCCGGTGTTTTCCATTTTTCATTTTTTTTTTATAATTTTTTTCCGGGTTTTTTCCCCAAAAAATTTTTTCTTAATGCAATAAAGTATATTATTATTATTATTATTATTTTTTATTTTTCCCCCCTATCCTATCATATCCCAATTTTTCCCTTTGTATCAATTAAAACCCCAAAAAAAATCCCAAACGTATCCCATTTTCCCTTTTTATCTATGGATCCATCGTTCGTTTGTTTTCCCTTGCGTTTTTTTCCGTTTCGTTGAAAAAAACGGGTTTTTTTTTTTATAGTTCGTTTTCTTAAAAAAAAACTATATTCCCGGCTTCGGGGAAAAAACAGCTATATTCCCGGCTACGGATGGCCAAACAAATATATACCCGGCTACAGATGGCACACATCTAGTTTTCCTTTTATTGTCACTCTTCGAGGGGGTTGAGATTGATTGGTATCAAACTGTTGGGGTTTTTTTTTACCTGAAAAAAAATTTTTTAAATTTTGGAGCTTTAAGTTAAAATTTTCCCCCAAATTGGATAGGGACCAAACGTTAACCCTCTGGGGGTTTTTTGGGGATGAAACCATATAAAATTATGTGTTTTTAAAAAGAAAAAAAAAATCTTTCAAAAAGGGTTTGGGGGTTGTGTTGGTGATAAATATTTGGGCATTTGTTGGGGATCCTTTTTTGGGGGGGGCGTGCGTAAAAACCATTTCCCATTTTTGAAATTAATGTTAAATATTATTTTTTTTAAAAAAAATTTTTTATAATTCGGAAAAAAATTCGAATGAAATCTAAAAGGAAAACGCTCGAAATATAGTATTGTAATTGCCCCAATTGCGGGTTACGCCCCCTTTTTTTTTAAATTTTGACCATAAGAGCCGCCATTCCGTCCCCAAACGATCGTTTTAGTGTCATTATGGGAAAAGGGAAAAGACTATCTATCGTGTCCTATTGTATCGTATGGGTTTTGTTTTTCCCTTTTTTTCAATTTTTTGAATCGTATCAGTATCCCCCCGTTCCAAAAACTATTGTATC